>JAWNPA010000039.1:19247500-19290000 GCA_035045345.1 Drosophila hamatofila | reverse complement strand
CGTTAAGCCTTGCCTTGACTTGAGTGTTGAGCAAGTGTCAGCGACGTTTACTTAATTTATTTTGAAATTTTTTCTTCTTTTGGGCTAAAAGTAGGAAAAATCGCGTCTTTAAGCCAAATTGACTTGAGTTTGTGATGCTTGAAAATGACATTTTTCTTATTCTATTTTTCTCTCTTTCTATTGAAAATGGAAAATCAGGGTATAATGGCTTTATGAAAATATATGTAACAATCAGAAGGAGGCGTGGCAGACCCCATAAAGTATATACATTCTTGATCAGGATGATGATCTATGCTGATCTAGCCATGTTCGTCTGTCTATTCTTACATCCGTCCATATGAGCCCAGAGACATTTGAATTTGAATTCATATTTGTTCGATAACTCATCGCATTTTATTTATTATCGATAAAAATCGATCATTTGTTTGTTTTTAAGCGTAAGTTACTGTTTTACTGTGACAGCTAGAGACTTCAGATTTACTGTGTAGGTAGAATGAAACGAATATGATCTTTACAAGCTTCAGGGGATCTCCTAGTCGTGCAGTCTCGACTAAAGCACACTTACTTCTTTGATTAAAATTTTTTATTAACTAATAAACAGTCAGTTGAAGGCATCGTTCATGTATGGGGACATTGAGTCTCTTTATCAATAAAGAAGTTCTATTTTACAGTTGAAGTAATATAAATTATATATAAATATACATATTTAATAATATATAACTAATATATATATGTACATCATATTCATCATGTTCAAAAAGTATTGTGAATTTTTTATATTCGATTTCCGCATCCGATTTCAATCTATTTCTGACACACAAAATTCGCAATGCTCTGTGAACAGATCTAGTAGATAAAAGTATAAATACTAAACATAGAGCTATAAAGTATTAAATGTAAATAGAAAAAAAGAAGTCTGGCTGAAGGCCTTTGTTGCTCTGGCTATAGACCTAATTGTTATTTAGAATTAATTCAATTAATAATTAAATAAATAAATAAAAGTATAAATTTATATAAAGTCTATATAAAATGTATATATTCAAAAGTCTATAATATGTGTATATATAATATATCAAAGCATATTAAATGTATATATTAATAACATATAACATAGTAAATCATCTGCAGAAGTGAACCGAAAAAGTCAACAGAATTGAAAAGCGCCATCCATACATAATGCATATCAGTATATGTGTATATACATATATATGTATATGTCTATATACATAGAGATCACAGCACTTGTATTCCTCTGTGTCCCATTTCAAATGCCTGCGTGTTGTTTTCTTAATTGGGCTCGTTTCACAAATTTGTTGATTATTCTCATCTAATTTGCGAGTACAAAGATTGCCGAGGGGCCTTTGAAGCGTTTATGAGGCTGGCTCAAATTGGGATTCCGAACGTATCACTACGTAATCCAATTGAGAGACCTTTTCGTACCGGAACTAAGCCGTTTTTCGGTCGGTTCGTAGTGCCGGGCAGCGCAGTCTATGATTTGCGTGCTTTGAATTATTTTGTCATGCGCTCGATTCAGCAAGCGGCGCAGGCCACTCGGAAGTGCGAAGCGTGCTCCGGCCCCTCTCTCTCTCTCTCTCTCTCTCTCTCTCTCACACACACACTCTCTCTCTCTGCCATTTGGCCCAACTGCTGTTGGCCATAGTTAACACAACAATTTGTAGCGAAATTTGTTCGTTTCGTGATTTTCATTTTCATTTTCTGTTTTCTGTTTTCAGTTTTCAGTTTTTTTTTTTTATTCATGCCAACTCGAAATAACTCAAAAGCCGGGCAAAGCTGAAACTTCAAATGGAGCAGCACCTGCTGCAGCCATTTGAGCCAAAAACATTTTAAGGCGTTGTCACGTTTCCAAATGTTTTGCAATTTTAGCCACAGCACGTGCAGCCGTCGCTCTCGCTCTAACTGTTTCTCTCTCTCTCTCTATCTGCTTGCCTTGATTTGTTTTGCTTAGCCTTGTGCGTGAAGCATTGAAGCGGACATCTCTAAGGACATCGAGTCTATATATTCATGATCTGGCGAGGCAACGATGCCTCAACTGTTTTTTTGTTTTTTTAAATTTAAATATTATGAAAATAAAATACAACTCTCTCTCTCTCTCTCTCTCTCTCTCTCTCTCTCTCTCTCTCTCTTGCTGCTTGTTTTGTTTGTTGCTTTTCGCATAGTTTGTGCACTTTGCAACGACAACAACAGCAACAACAACAGCAGAGTTTTAGGGCTCGAGGCAAGTTGGCTAAATGCACGCAACACTCTCCGCAATTGGCCTCGTCTGTGGCACGTTCTCTATAAAAGAGAGACAGAGAGAGAGAGAGATAGAGAGACAAAGTAACAACAAAGAAAGCCTGCAGCTATGCATTGAAGCTGATATTTGCGCTGGCTACAAAGGACACTTTGACTGCACTTTCAATAGAGAATGCAAAAGGCTCGAACTGACGCTGTGGGGGCGCCAGAGGACAAACTCTGGACAAATAGCATCGCAAATGAGCAGCAGCAGCTAACTGGGGAGCACTTGGGGGGCACTTGCTGTATGCCAGATATCCCCCGAAGTATGCTATAAACTATTTGACTTTATGCGTCTCGACAGGCGGCGAGTGCATGGAAATGAAATTAAAGCGCAAGGCCCAGGCAAAGGCGCACTGTGAAAAAAAGCCATCAAGTGGGCGGTGGTGGGGGCGTGGCTCAAAGTGGAGCAGAGCAGCGAACGGTAAAAGAAACTTCATAAATGGGCATGGGGCGAAACCATAAATTAGGCCAAACAGGGGCAGTTGGGGCAGCTGAGCCGGAGATGGCCACGTTTTGTTTTTTTTTTTTTGCCCATGCCAAAGCGAGCTCGGGGAAAACTGATTAAAAGACAAAGGAAAACATATTTCAACTAAATCCATTTCGTAAGCTATTTAAAGAGCGAGCGATTCAGCTGAGGAAACAGTTGACTTAGAAGAAAAAAAGCAATTGACAAAAATAATGCACAAGGAAGAGAATGAAAAGTGGAAAGCAATTGAGAATACGAGTTGGTAGGCAGTTATAGACTAGCTGATACCCTGTAGTGGATATGGAATGGAAGAAGTAATGCGTCAAGTAGAGGAATGCAGGGCTAAAATAAATTAGAATAGCAGATAGTAGGCAGTGCTTGACTAGCAGATACCCTCTAATATATATATTTTTATATTCATACATTTGACATAGTGAAAGCTATTGAAAAAGTAATGCATAAATTGAGAAAGTTGGGATCAATTAGAATAGCAGATAGTAGATAGTGATTGACAAGCAGATACCCTCTAATATACATGTTTTTATATTTATTCATTGACATGGTGAAAACAACTGAAAAAGTAATGCGAAAATTGAGAAAGTTGGGATCAATTAGAATAGCAGATAGTAGAGAGTGATTGACTAGCAGATACCCTGTAGTAGATATGTAATGCACAAGAAATGCAATGCAATGAATAAAAAAAACATTATACCCTGATTTCCCATTTTCAATGGGTTCAGGGTATAAAAAGTGGGAGAATAGAAGAAAAATAATAGTTATTACACAATGATAGACTTGCAGATACCATGTAGAATACTTGTATTTATATACACATTTGACATTAATTTTAAAAATTAAAAACGTAATGTATAAATTGAAAAAATCGGGATAAATTTGAATGAACAATAAACGACAGTAGAGTGTGATTGACTAGCAGATACCCTGTAGTAATTATGTATGTAAAGAAGAAAAATAATAGTTAGTATACAATGTATACAATAGTATACATATAATATTCAAATATTTCACATAATGGAAGCAGTGGAATAACAATGAGATAAAGTAAGAAGAAAACAAATCAAGCTGGCTGACAGATGTTGACAATTAGGATATTAAATTGAGAATAAAGTGAGAAAAAATGCACAAATAGCGAAATTGAATAAGATAAGCAGTAGACAACAAGAAGGAATATTACTAAGTATAAAGTGATAGACTAACAGATACCCCATTGTAGAAATATTTGTATATTCAAACTTGGCACTCTCAATTTTACTTACAACAAATCAGTAAAATTGTTTAATAAAACTATGCTATAAGTTAAATATTATATATATTTCAAATCATATTCTACATTTACAACATGCTGCCCTGTAACATGTTGATTCGTTAAGCTTTAGTTATACTACTTTGTGAGCGTTTGCAGGGTATGAACAGAAGTTTTCAGCCAAATTGCAGCGGATGGCTGTCAAGGCAAGCTCAGTTAATGGAAGCAAGCTGCTAAGAGCTGCACTCCCCAAAGAAATACATATTGAAGCAATATTTTTTCAAATATCAAAATGTTGTGCTTTAAGCTCTGTCAAGGATATATACCATGTACATATAAATATATATATATATATATATATATATATATATATATATATATATATATATATATATATATATATATATATATATATAAAATAAAATCAATTCCTTAAAGAAGAACTTACATATTTTATAATGCATGCAGAGCTACCCCTTACAAGTGGGCGTAGCAGAAACTTACACTCTCACGCCCACACACATACACTCAAACAAACATATGCTCACATTTCCATAGTTACATATGTAGAGAAAGAGGGAGAGGGAGAGGGAGAGGGAGAGAGGGAGTCGTCTGGCTCTGATTTGATGCGCATCACATGGCTGGCCATTATGGGGGCTTTTTACGATCGACAGTGTCGCATAGCTGGGCGTGTCACACACTTAATTGTGCCCCCCTCATATGGGGCATGACGCCATGTTGGCGCTATTTGATCCAGCCGCAAAATGTAGGCCACGTCGACATGGAGCTAGGCCCAGCATCGGCCACATCTTTGGCCCTTTCATTTGATAATCATAAATTTATTCTGGAACTGCGAATGGCCATGCAAATGGAGTGCTTGACGAGGAATTTTCATATTTACATATACATCTACATATATTATTATACACACACACACACATTCAGAAACACACACACACACACACACAGAGAGATAATGCATTCGAGTTGAGTTGAGTGCGTGCTAATGGCAATCGCCGAGTTGCCTAATGTTCGCTTCGCCGCCTGAATACGAAATGTGCGTCAAAATGTGAATCAATAACAAGGGCAGCCAGACTAAGCTCATGTATTTATGATTCAACTTTATGAACTTGAACAATTTTTATGTTTACATAGAACTTTTCTTTTCTTTTCTTGCTTTTCAATTTTGCAATAAATAAAAGAAAGGTTGTCTAGGCATAGGCTGTCATAAGATGGATATATGATGTATATGAATGCCATATAGATATAAACATCTGCCAATATATCATATCATATCTGTTGATCTGCTTGATGTTTAAAGAGTTTACTTTCTGTATAGGCTGTGTGGGCTCTAGTACTTCCAGGAGAATGGGGCTGTATTGAGCGCTACATAAGCAACACTAAAGTGGCACAAAATAATATAATAAAAAACGTAATCAATAAAATAACACCACAAAATATAGTCATAGTCTAACACACTGTACATAAGACTCCATCACAGCAGAAGGCGCAAAGCAAAATCCAAAGCTTGCAAATAAAAAATAACGAAATCAACCAAAAAAAAAATCATCCTCACTCGCTCGCTCTCAGAGCAACAGACTTCGGCTCTTCTCGCTTTAGTTTTCTGTTAAGCGCCTTGAGTTGCACGATTCGTGTAACGAACATCGTTTAGGCAGAGATACGATTGACGTTCGACCAATGAATAATTAGCAAAACAACTCAAATAGTCAATGCCAATGGTCCACACACTCACACTCACATACACATGCCCACACTCAATTGACGTATGCAATTGATATGCTTAACGAACTCAACTCTCGCACACATACTAATGCATACATAAATGTGTAATGACTACACAACCAAACGGTCGGGGAGCAACAAGAGCGAAACAAATCGGTTATTAACCGATCGTGAACGAGCTTGTTGAAGAGCTGTTGCTATTGGTTACTCTCTACATTTGTTCTCAGAGTGTGAGTGAAAGGCATTTATTTGCAGACATTAAGAAACTGTCAACAGCTATTGGCGAGCAATGCGCTAAAGACTTATATGTACACATGTATGTGTGTATGTACATATTCATTACACCAATAAAATAGCTTCATTTAATTCTCATCTCAATATTGGATTATTTAAATCTCATTCGACTTACACGAAACAAACAAATTGATAGATTGATGATCAAATGAAAGTGATGTAATTGGAATGTACTAATTTCACTTTTCATTCGAAGATCTCTTGCTATTGCTCTTGCTAGTCATAACAGATTTATTTATTAAATAATTCATGTCCTACTTGAGATTTTCATATGTATTTAATGTCTAGTCTAGTGCTCAAAAGAACTTTGAATGGAATGACTTGAATAGAATGCAGACAGGCAGCTAAACGTTCGGGCAGACAGACAGATTGGGAAGTAAATTTACGAATGGATGGATGGATGGATATGCGATCGTTTTGACATGTGGACAGCTTAATCAATTCAGCTGCCAACGATGTGATAACGGCCATGATGGACTGGACTGGACTGGACTGGACTGGACTCGATGCGATTCGGTCACGCGTATGAAATGCCACAAAAACAAGAGAGAAGAGGAAGATGAAGCAGCAGCAGCAGCAAGCAACAGCCACAAGACCTACTGGACACTGGATGCTGGCCGGAAGTGAAGCTGTTCAAAAACATGGCATGGGATAAGCATTTAGAGCAAGATGCTTCTGTGGTTGCTGTTGTTGTTGTTGCTGTTGCGGATCTGTCAAATTTTTATGGAAATCTCTATAATAAATTGGTTTTGCCAGTTTTTATGCAAACGTGTAGCGAATTTTGTTTCCACATATGCAAATACGATGGCTTCTACTTAAATACGTATATAGTTCTGCTGCTGCCACATCTCTTTGTGGCACGTGTCTCCCATTTGTCATGGGCTGGGACGAGGACGATGGGCGGTGGCTGGAGGGGCGTGGCCAGCATCAATTTGGTTATATTAAATGTGAAAGTAATTGAAAAGAGCAACCGTGCATGATACAAACAAACAAGCGAGCTGCAAATGAATGTGCTCGCACAGCAAGATACCCTGTAATTGACGTGGAATGCGCAATTGAATAAATGCGGAATTACAGAGAGTTGCTGTTACTAGTTATAAAATATTGAATTGTAGCAGTTTTAATTGAAGTTATTAAAACTATCTTTAGAGTTGAGAGAGAGAGAGAGAGAGAGAGTTTGCTTTTTGCTTGTTACTGCATACTGCAAAATGCTCACTTATAGAAATGTTAATTATTACAGGGTATGCTTATAAGTGGCAATAATTTATGAAAAGCAATATAAAGCCTCAGAATTCGTAATATAATTTACAAATGCACTTTCTTTAACGAAAGCAATGCAATATAGAATATAAAATATAAAATAAAAAATATAAAATATAAAATATAAAATATAAAATATAAAATATAAAATATAAAATATAAAATATAAAATATAAAATATAAAATATAAAATATAAAATATAAAATATAAAATATAAAATATAAAATATAAAATATAAAATATAAAATATAAAATATAAAATATAAAATATAAAATATAAAATATAAAATATAAAATATAAAATATAAAATATAAAATATAAAATATAAAATATAAAATATAAAATATAAAATATAAAATATAAAATATAAAATATAAAATATAAAATATAAAATATAAAATATAAAATATAAAATATAAAATATAAAATATAAAATATAAAATATAAAATATAAAATATAAAATATAAAATATAAAATATAAAATATAAAATATAAAATATAAAATATAAAATATAAAATATAAAATATAAAATATAAAATATAAAATATAAAATATAAAATATAAAGTATAAAATTAAAAAAAAATGAATAGAATTATTTAAGCTTCTGTCAACAGTATACAACATATTTACATATAAGAAGTGCTTCTATCAGCTTATCTACCCCGTCTGGGTGAAGGGTATGCATGTGTTCAATTTATATGCAATTGAAGCAATTGCAGCGACAGCGAATGCATTGAGTGTAATCAAGTTTGTATAGTTGGGCGATATTTTTTCTCTTCTTCTCTTTTTGTTTGTGCTTGGGGCCTTTTCTTTAGCCAGTGAATGGGACGTGTTTACGCTCGGAGGGATTCGTGGTTTTTTATTTGATTACATTTTTATTTTCATTTGTACTCAAGTGCAATTAAATGTGAAGCGAACGCATCAGCTGGCTTGCCACTCAATGCGTTTCAATCGCTGCCACGCCCACCGCTGGGCAATTGCTGTCGGTTAGTTTGGCAACAGAATCAATCACTCGACGCTGCCGCAGCTGCCAAGTACGTAATGCTTTGTCATTTATACCGCTAACCGTTTGTTAGCTGAGCCATCGAGCCACCGAGCCACCAAACCACCAAGCCACTGAGCCACCATCGTCTGATGGCCATCGGATCAATCAAATGCCGGCACGCTCGAGCGATTGTTGAAAAATTGTCGGACATGTACAATAATGTTTATCAAATGCCATGTCCTTATGCGATACATAATGTCGAGGCGTGACTATGGGCCATGTAATACACACACATGTATGTATATATATATATATATATATATATGTGTGTGTGTATGTATGTATATCTATTGTAGCTTCATTCTGCTTCGCATTTTGTAGCACACAGTTTGGCGCGTGTGCTTTGCGCCGTGATTTGGCATTGATTTGAGGCAGGCAAAGATAGCAAGCGACTGGGTAAGAACAACAAAACCTGTGCTGACAGACTATGAGATACCCTAGGCAGAGCTAAAAGCAGTTGAGTTTCGATTGAGCTGGAGTAGATGGATAGATAGATAGATAGATAGATAGATAGATAGATAGATAGATAGATAGATAGATAGATAGATACTCTATACTTATTGATGCCATCAGCTAATACACTGAAATATATGCAGAGTGTGGGCAACTAAACGTGGGCTGACAGACTATTAGATATCCTTGAACTTCGGTTGAGCAGGAGTAGATAGATAGATAGATAGACAAATATATATATAGATCGTCTGTATCTATTAATGCCATCAGCTTATGAGCCCCTGTATATGCAGAGTAAGAGCAACTAGACATGACTATGAGATACCCTAGACAGTGCGAACAGCAGTTGAGTTTCGATTGAGCAGCACTCGATAGATAGATAGATAGATAGATAGAATGATAGATAGATAGATAGATTGATTGATAGATAGTCTATACCTATGATGATGACATCAGTTTATACACCCACCAACTAAACGCGTGCTGACAGACTATTACATACCCTGGAAAGAGCTAACATCACTTGAATTTCGATTAAGCTGGAGTCGATAGCTATATAGGTATATATATATATATATATATATATATATATATTGAAGCCATCAGCTAATACACCCACATATATGCAGGGTATATGCAGACTATCGACAGCAGTGGCAGCTGACATAACATGTGCTGCATGCAGCAAAAGCAGAATAAGAAGAAGCAGCCGCAGCAGCAGCAGCAGCAGCCACAGGCACAGAGTCAAAGTGCATTTGTAATGGCCTGACACAAAAGATAAAAGCAGACGGCAAAAGACTCGGAAAGTGTTTTGATTTATGTTAACGATTTATTTTTCGGCTTCAAATTGCTGACACTGGCAAAAAGTTGCTGGCAACGCATTGCCGTTAAGCAGAAAAGTTTTAAGCCAGCTGCTTGGATAAATTGTTAATGGCTTGGTAAATTGCTAAATTGTATAAAAAGTGTTTGTCATTGTTGCCAAGAATCGTGCAAGAGCAGAAGATAAAATTATGAGAAACATAAAAATAAAATAATAAAACTAAAATATGTGTGTGATTTGTGGAGAGGGGGGGGGGGGGGGGACTTCTTGGGTTAGGTAAACATTTACTACATAAATCTCAGTTATATATACTTCTACTTCTACAATATAGGTAGATTTACAAAATGATCAAATGATCACTCTTTAAATTGTACTAAAAATATGAAAAATATTTAGAAAAACAATATGACATTTTCAGTCAGGCACTACCGACTGCATAATACTCTTTTACAGTTCAAAAATGTAGTAGGTCAATAGGAATTAGAAGGGATAGCACTATAGTTAACTATCGATATATAAATAAAGGTCTATCGATGCTTAACTATAGTGAACCCAACTAAATCCTATTTCGTAAAATAATCAGAAAGGAGTCTGCAGTAACTGAACTATCCAATTTTGGAGCTTCGGTCTCAAAACTTAATAAAGGAGTCTGCAGTAACCAATCTATTAAATTGTAGATCTCCAGTTTCAAAGCTTTGCACGTTTTTTTTTTTCAAATTTTCCACGCATATACATATATGTGTATATAATTTATGATAGATCTATAGAGTAGCTCAAAAGTATTTTCTTAGTCAAATTTTAAGTGTCAACCGGTAAGAGTTTAGATGACACAGTTTACCCAATTTGCCACGCCCTAAGTAGTCGTGGATATATAATATTCAGAAGTAGTCTACAATAACTTAACTATTAAATTTTGTAGCTCTAAGGCTCCACAAATGTGCATATTAGATATAATAAATCTGTTAAATTTGTTCTAGCATCATTAGAGTTGGTGAATAGAGGTCAATAGGGCAGGTCAACAGTAGCTCAATAATTGAATTTTTCAAATTTGTAGCTCAAAGACTTAAAGAGATATAGATATTTACTATATATTTTGTTCAAAGGGGGGGCTCTACCCATGTTTATAAATGCCAAATTTCAAGTCAACTAGCATCAATAGCAACAAAATAGTTATCATACGGACAACACGAACATTCCGTAAACCCAATATACTCATTTCACCTCATGAATGAGTATAAAAAGTGTAAAAGTTAATATATTGACAATACAACTGAAAAATGATATTTACAATACCAACTAGTGGACATTGTGCGGCTTTGCTTGATGATGAGCAAATTTACTTTAAGCACAGAGAGTTAAGGGACTTGAATCGAATTGAAGCTTTTCCGTCCAATTGAGCAGATGATGATGCTGCTGCTGATGTAAATACATGTATTTCTCAACAAGTTGCATATAAATAGCTTCAGTTGCTCATCAAGTGCTCAATTAGCTGTGCATATCAAATGTCATATCGCCTCGATTGCTGCCAGCTCTGTTGCTCTAGTAAATTTCTAATGTCAAACGAGGGAGTGTATGCCAATAATTGAATCAAAATATATATATACATATACATATACATATACATATACATATATATATATATAGCATTGAGGCGTTGAGCAGTTGGGGAACTGGAGCTGACCTGGAATCTGAGTTTCGCACAGAATTTGATTCGATTTAAAGCGCCTCGTTGGCGCCTCCACGGGGCCAACTGCCACTTGGCACTGCCGCCCGTCCGAGTGTCGCGCGCTGGGGGCGTGTCGGGGGCTGGGCGGGTGGTCTATCAGGTGGCCGACTTCGTGAGCAACATCAGTTCTCTGGTTGACTGTGTGTGAAAGAGTCGAACGTCTCTGTTTGCATTTAAGCTCTGGAGCGCACTTCATTGCGTTTGCTTTCGTGACAAGTGGAGCCGAGCCGTTGAAGTGTTTGCCAAAGGCACGTCTACAATATGCAATGAAGACGCTCGCCCAGCCAACACCAGCTCAGCACACGGCTTAGCTCAAATATTGACTAGCGATGCAATTGATTCACTCTCTCTCTCTGTCTCTCTGTCTCTCTCTGTCTCTGCCTCTTTCTCTTATTGACTCACTGACTGCTTGAAGTGACTGCCTTTGACATTAAAGACAATTTCTCATATCATTGCGCTGCATTAAATATGTATGCAAAACGCAAGCCACAAAAAATAAAAGTGCCTGAGTGACATCTCATTTATACAGCCTTAGAATTTGCCACACAGCTCCACACTTCAATTAGCTCATCAATTCACATGTGTGTGTGTGCGTGTGTGTGTGTGTGTGTGTCCTTTGAATATTTGTCAACTGTTATTCGATAGCTCTTCACAGCTGGCTCTGAGATTCATTTGAAATGCTGCCTTGAGTGCCTACAAATTGCTATCATTCAGCTTTTCAATTATGTAATTGATATATACGATAGATCGAATGAAAGACTTGATTATCAATGATGTTTACTTTTGTATATTGATATTCAAGATAATTGAATTTCTTTAATTTCAATATATATTTTGGGAAGCAAATTCATCATTTTAATATTAGACTATTTAAATGTGATGTGAGAACACTTATTTAAGATGGGGTATTTTTTTTTGTTTTTTTGTTTGACTCAGTATGAATACTAAATACTGAAAAACAAAATAGTAAAAATTAGTTGACATATTTCTTACAATCGCCTTAAAGGCGTGGCAGGTAGTAGAAGTCTCGTGACCATACTGCCTTGTCTAATCAGTCTATCACTGAATTTGTCCTTCAATCTGCCCCTCCAGCGTATGCGAATTCAGGTCACACTGAAGGATAAAGTCGCACCCAGACTCGGGTTAGTTTAATATAATTATTATTCCATTTTGCAGCTAGTGCTTAAATCTGCATACTATAAACCAGTCAAGGACTACACACTGTACATAAACTGCTCTGTTGGCTATCAAGGACTTGGTGAGGATCAGCCCTGGCAATGCCTTGATCACATTTAATGGCTGTAGCTTTCAAGCATAATGCCGATAGTTGATTTTCTAATGACTGAATGCATGATTTTAATATTAAAACTCTCATATTATATCTATTCTAGGACGACGTCTATAAGAAATATAATCAACTAAAATCCATAAATCTTTCTCTTGGAAAACCAAATAATCTTTAAGGCTGCCTTTATGAGTTGAGAGAGATTTCTGTTTAAGTAAGAGAACATTTTATATGAAACATAATCAATTCAAGTCCGTGCAAGACTTGAGCTGTCAAAGTCTGTGCAGCTAAGTAGTAGTAGCACTCAAATATCTGAGCAATGCAGACAAATATACATACATACATACATATAAATACATATATATATACATGTCCTGGCAATTCCACACACAAACACTCATATTTGATCAAAATCATAATCATTTTGCTCCACTGTGCAGCTACTGCAAGCTTGCATCTGGGAAAAAGCCGCAGCTAAGCGCTTCAATTTTAGATATTCCATGCGTCAGTTGCAATAAAGGTTTCCATTCCAGCGCGCACGCTCACACACATACACACACACACACACACACACATACGTAGACACGCCCACAGCGCGTAGGTGTAAAATTTCTAGTGGCACCTGCTTAGCATGAAATGAAAAGTAAAATTTAGTTGAACTCAGCAGAAATTAAGTGGATTACGAAACGAGCAAGTTGAACTTCTTACGAACTTTAACGCAAATAGTTTCGTACAGCACTTGAATACTTGACTATATATATATACTATATCTATATCTATATACGTTTGTGTATGTAGATTGTCATTTTGCAACTTTGCGAACAGCATGAAAATTGTGGTAAAAGTTTGTGTCGTCACATCGAATAAACTGCCACATATAAATTATAATCAAGAGAACTTAAAGGATTTTTGTAATAAATTAGGAATAACATTGAGAGAGCTCTGGGATAAAATCTAGACTAACGTGCTAATGGAGCTGCCAAGCTGCCAGGGATGGGGTAGCCAAAGGACGCGGCTCCATGTGAATAGCCATGAAATAACGGGACTCTAATTAGATTGGCTTGAACTTGAAGGGAATGGAATGAATGGAAAGATGGATGGCAGCGCTGAATGGCAGTCAGAGCTAAACTATGCCAGAGCTAAACTATGCTGAACAAGCAAGCGAAATAATGGAATAATAGTGACTCAGAAAATAGTAGGTGTTGCTTATCGATAGAAATCGATTTTCAAATTGATCGAGAAACTGAATAAAGAAGAAGTGAAGGAACAGAAAGGTAGAAAAGAAAGGAAAGGGTATATCGATAAAAATCGAGTTTCATATCGATCGAAGATATGAATGAAGAGAAAGTGAAGGAACAGAAAAGAAGGATGGAAAGGACAGGGTATATCGATAGAAGTCGATTTTTAAATCTAAAAAGAAGCTGAATAAAGAATATAGAATAGAAAGATGGCAAAAGGCATCAATTTTAGATATTCCAAGCATCAAATTATTACATTTGGAAACAACTTAAGAAATCGATATTAATCGATATTTTTATTTATGTTAAATATCAATTGTTAGGCTAGATAAACTTGCTTTTAGTGTATTAGAAAACTCATCCATATATCGAATCTTCACCTTTTTCTACTAATCAACTATTTATATAACCTGCATCTTCTCCGTTAATGTTGAATATTTTCTATATCATTTGAGCTATAGTCCTAACATTTTTCTTATTTTTAGGAATTTCTAAGTATAATTATTGATGTTCGTTGATTTATTTGACTTCGTTTAAATATCTTGAGTGACTCTGCAGTCTTTAAACGAATTTGCTTTATGTATTTAGCAATAATATTAAGAAACTATTAAGTGACTTTTTATAGCCAGTGCACAGCATGTTAAGTCTTCTAAAATGACTTTTAACTAACATGCATGTTAAATTGAAAATCATGTCAATAGCAATTAGAAGGCAAATAAAGACAACTTGGCTTGCATGCGACATGCAAGAAACAACATGTTGGCTATATATGTATGTATGTATATATATGAAGTATGTATGTATATATATGTGAGTATGTATATAGATATATATATCTATGATGACTTGCAAGCTGCTAGCTAGCTGAAGATTACAGTGTGAAACGAAAAGCTGTCAGCCTAACGAAGCATCACATGACAGAACATGTACATGTACACACACACACACACAGAGAGAGAGAGAGAGAGAGACATCCACACACACATTCTCACCGAGAGAGAGAGAGAGAGAGGTGTAAGATGCAGGTTGAGCAATTTGAGAGCTCTGAAAAATCTGTGAAAATCTGTTGGCACTTTAACGCATTTTGCTCCATCGCATGCATTTTGTTGTTACAGTTGTTGCCTGACTGTTGCCTGACTGTTGCATGGGGTGAGGTGAGCGAACATGGTAGCTAACGTATGGCAGTTTGATGCCCAGCATCAATCATTCATCATCAATCATGGGACAGCAGACGGCAGCAGTAGTAGTACGAGCGATATCCGAGCTCAGCTCAACTCAAAGCAAAGCTCGTTATGGGATATTTACGACTAATTTGAATGCCATGTCACTGAGCCCGAGGGCAGATCTTAATCTTATACCTAGCTAGATTAGAAGCGTGTCTGAGTGAGTGTGTGAGTGTGTGTGTGTGTGTGTGTGTGTGTGTGTGTGTGTGTGTGTGTGTGTGTGTGTGTGTGTAGTCGAGTCATGCGCCAGGGCGCAAAAGTGTTGCAGATTCTATTCATGATGTGCCGCCGCTGCCATAAATTACAGCAGACACGCCGCTGACATCATGCCACGCTTTGAGGCGTGAGTTTTTAGCATATTTGCAATATGTGCTCATAGCCAACATCATAGTCCTCCACCAGCAGCAGCAGCAGCAGCAGCAGCAGCAGCAAGAAGAAGAAAATAAGAAGTGCGTCAACTGCGAGCAACTGCTAAGTGCATAATAAAATTTTATTATTATTTTTCATCTTAAAGCGGAAATGAATGTCATGCATGTGCAACACACACTCATATTCACACACACATGCATACATAGACACTCGCACACACACACAGCACAGCTGGAGCTTTACACTTCGTTGCAGTGGCAAATTTGTGCGGCAGTTAAAAATTCGTCCTTACTAGAGATGGCCCAAAGTTGTATGAGCCAAAAACTGAATTTTAGTTTTTTTTTGTATATGACAATAGCTTTATTAAGTTGAATTTCATTGGAGATGGAACTTTAAAAAACTGTTTTTGATGAGCAAAAAGAAATAATAAAATAAATATAAAAAGATATATATATATTATATAATGGAAAGTTGAATTTCGTAAACTAGTTAGAATTTTTAAAAAGGACTCTATGGAAGATGGAAGAAAATCATATCTTATACATATATATAACTATAGAAATATGTATAGAAAAGTTGTTTGAATATAGACTCTAAAATCGCCATTCATGCTGAGAGACTATATATTGAAACTATAATTGATTTTTATGAAAATTACTCAAACTTCATTGACAGTTAAAGGTTAGTTACATAGGCGATCCACATTGAGAAAAACAACTGATATGAGTTATAATAAAATATATAAGTTATGATATATGGCATATATCAATTAGCATAGAGAAATGCATCTAATATTAAGCATATAAGCTATGAATAGAAACGTCTCTATAACAACTACAATTACTATTTGAACTCAATAGTAATTTCAAAGTATAATTAGTGTTGTTCAAAGATTTATTTGATAAGAGATTTATAACTGTAATATAATCTATAATATTTTTTGTAAGTATATCAACTAAAAATAAATCATCTATGCCATCTAGTCAATATGCCATGTAGCCTATCATATTCCCTTTTTCATTAGATTTTAATCAAGATATAATAATCGATTATTACTTAGGCCAGATTATTTTCGTTTAGCTTAGGCTAGGCATACGAGATAGGTTATTTAAGCTGCAGTTAGCTTTTGTCAGGCTGCTCGACCTAGTTACGCTGAAGCCAAGCCAAGGATGTATCGACTCAATGCCGTTGCCATATGACATTATTTGTTATTACAATGGCATCATTACTTTTCGTATCACGATCTAACGCACATCTCTAATACAGTGTATCACATCCACACAAACACACCCACACAAACACACCCACACACACACACACAGATACAACCATATGAGTTTAAGTTCAGTTTCTGTCGCTGGCTTTCAACAATTCTTACGCATGCCCCAAGTAAATGGCAGCAAATTGCATTTTAATCACATTGTTGTCCTCGCATGTGTGTGTGTGTGTGACATTCACAAGTGCCAAGCACACACACACACACACACACACACACACACACACATTAGATAGACAGCCATTTGGCCTGCTGGGCTTTTGGGTCTCTGGCTGGGCAGCCTCTCGTTCGCAGCTGAGAATTGTTTAATGCTCTCACTGAAGGGTTTCGCATATCATAGTACCGTTTAGAGGTTTAGACTCCGCTTGCCCACTGCAAGTGCATCGCTGTCAGCCAGCAATTGAGTTTCGAGTGGATGTAAAGTGTCGCTTGATTATGTGACAATTGACGCACAGAGAGCACAACTGAATTAGTTTCGGTTACCATGCTTGACTCTGTAAATTACAAACAAACACACACATTGGAGAGAAGTGTGCTTAATGGGCCCTGATGCATATTGAAGCAATTGATTGTTGGACGAACTTCGTTAAACATAATTGAGATTATCCAAGACTAATGCATAACATACATAATAGAGTACCTTTATTAATTATACTTGGTAATGCAAACTGCTCTGAAACTCTAATGCAGCCTTTCTATGCGATTCTCTTGAGCTTACATAAGATTTGTGCATTGAATGTCTAAATGTAGTTATGTCTTAAATGCATAAATCGGGGCATTTTGTATACCCATAAAAATGATGATTCAATATTATTATTATTATACTATAAATAAATATGATTCGCCCTCCTATGCAATTCTCATAAATTGAAGTAAGACATAAGAATGTTTGCATGTAATTTTTCTTAGAGTTTTTAATGTATTTACCATGATATGAAATGTCAAAAGATATAACTTTTTTATATGCCACCTTTCTATGTGATTCTCAGGAACTAGAATTAAATTCATATGTATTCTTTTGGGCATATAGTCGTTTGTATTAATCAGCAAGGTAAATATATATAAATTTATCAAATGTAAGCCGAAAAATATATATTTCCCTCATGCCCTACTATACGATACTCATGATATATTGTAAAATAAATATAGGTAGGAAAAAATTACGTTTTGATATCACTATTTGAATTTCATGAATTTATTATTGAATAAATTAAGCGTATTTGTACTTAATATTCTGAAATTTAATTATAGAAATAAAATCACTTTAAAATTTCGCTCTACCATGCGATTCTCTAAATTCTACGCTAAAGATAGTTTATCCTTTTTTTTAATGTATGTAATTTTATATCATATATAAATTAAAGGAAAATCAATTTATTTTCTTTACTGCCTTACTATAGATTCTCATAAACTCACGTAAGATCTTTGAATTTTAAATTTTATTTTTTATTTTTTCACCGCCATGCTATGAATAAAACTTAGATTTTCGAATTCGTTATGTAGGTATTCTCAATCCGTACTTTTTATCGAATTGAAGCAAGCAACTGAATTTCAATATCTCGCCCTTCTATGCAATTCTCAAGAATTGCACAAGCCCTAATGATTTGATTGTGCGTTTTCTATTAGAGTATTTTGCTGGCAATCTCATTTGAGTTTATTTCAATTCAATTTCTTACTTCTATTTACATAGTCGCGTTCTGTCCTCTGTCCTCTGCCCTCTGTGTTGCCTCTTCAGCATTTCTTTTTGATTTCCTTTCGGCGTTCGCCCTCGCCAATAGTTGGCTATAAAATAATCGTGAATGTGATTATGGCCATTCCGAGCTGAGCAGTAAATTATCACTTGGAATATGTATGTAAAGATGTGAGTCCCCATGAGTCCTGCACTTAACGACCTGAAATGGCTGAATCTCGTTAAGTTCTTCGGGCTGTTTTAACTGGCTTAAACAGATTTGTACGCAGCTCGGTGTAAAAAAGGAAATGGCAGAAAGTCAGACACATACTAATGCACTCAGAAACACACACACACACACACAGAGGAAATGTAGATTAGTTTTTTTCGTTTCTATTTCACTCTTATGACCAATGCACGTTGCGCATACGACGCGTTGCACGCGGTTTGCTTTGACATTTTAATTAATAGCCCAGGCATTTGAGTGTACGTCTGTGTGAGTGTGTGTGTGTGTGTGTGCGAGGTCAGCTGAGTGTGCAAGAATTGTAAAGGGCCGTCGCGTTAGTGCTGTAAAAATTACAATAAATATGCTTTAAGCCTGCAACTGGAGTACAGTGAGCACCAGTTGTGACGCCCTCCACAGCAGCAGCTGCTGTTGCCTTCTATACCCTGAGTCCATGGAAAAAGGGGAAATCAGGGTATACTGGTTTTGTTCAAATGTATGTAACAGGCAGAAGGAGGCGTGGCAGACCCCATAAAGTATGTATATTCTTGATCAGGGCGACGAGTTGAGTTGATACGTCCGTTTGAACGCGTCGATTTCAGAAGCTATAAGAGCTAGAGACTTCAAATATGTATATCCTTAAATAGAGTTTATTGCCAAAAATCGATAGCCATTTCTCTTTTATTGTTATCGATTAAAAACCTTTTCAAAAATCAGTTATAAAGTTATATAAATATAAGTTATATAAAGTAAATTTTGCATAAAGACTTATGTGTTTTTTAAACAGCTTTGATTTTTGTTATATTTCGCATTATTTGTAGTATTTTTAATTTGCAGTATTTTTAATTTTTAAAAACTTGTGCTTTGGCAAATACACACATTTGTATAAAATTATAACATGCTGAAAGTTTGATATAAATAGTCTAATTATAAGAGGATATATTCAGCAATAAGGTTCCCATAGTAAAGCCCATAGTTGCTGCGTCAACTGCGCAGTTAGCAGAGCGCTTGCTTATGTGTGTTACGCTATGTGTGTGTGTGTGTTTTTGTTTTTTATCAGCTCTTTGCTGTGTGCAGGGGATCTCCTAGTCGAGCAGTCTTGACTAGAGCAATGTTGTTTTTAATTTTTTTTTTTATTTTTATGGGGCGCGAGGCAAAGTTTGCCTTTTCCATTTTGTTGGCTAGATCTTTGCCATTTGACTGGGCAGCAGCGGCAGCGGCAGCAGCAGCGGCAGCGGCAGCCGCAGCTAAAGCGGATTTGCTTCATTTTATATTTGGTGCTGGCTTTTATGTAAGCCAGCAGGCTGGAGTTGGGGGCCAGTTGGAGTTGGCCGTTGGCTGTTGGCCGTTAGCTGTTGACTGTTGGCTGTTGACTGTTGGTTACGTGTGCGCGGCCAGAGATTAGCTAAGCAGAATTGACGGCCAACGCGTATGTCTTCAAGTGTGTGTGTGTGTGTGTGGGGTGTGGCAGTTGGTGCGTGTGTGTCGAATTGACAGACGAACAAATGTGGAAGATCGCTTTGGCTGGCTGCTGTACATGGCATTAGACTCGTTAATAAAGCTGCCAGCGACTGCGGCGGCCAAAGTGGCATTTAGGGACTTTTATGGTCGCACTGTTTTTGGGCCAACACCAACACAAAAGTTTTGGCTCGTTAAAATAAATTTCGCTTTGTTGCTGGCCCATCTTTCTCAACTCCCAGTCTGCTGCCTTCCTTCACTTTTGTTTGGTTTTCTTCAGTTACATTTTTTTTTCGCGAAATTTACGCGCTTTGCCGCTTTTATCGCGCTTCTGGGAGCTGCCCAATTGCTGGAGCCGCTTCAGTGCTCCAAGTTAACTCAGCCGAGCAAGTGGGAAGCTGTTCGCAATTAAAGGCCAGCGAAAGTCCTTGGGCGGACTCTTTCGCTGATTGAGTTGCTCCCAAAAATGCTGGGCAATAATTTTCGATCTGCTGCAGCTTGACAGCGTAGAGCAACTTTTAAGGTGGCTCTGGCCAAAGCCAATCAGCTACAGCTACAGCTACAGCTGCAACTGCAACTGCAACTGGGGCAGCTTCGCGGTTAGTCAGCTTCTGAAGTTTTAGTTAGCGCAACGCCTGCGGCTAGAGACTTAGCTGAACACGTGGGCGGGGCCACGCGGCTCTGGCCCAAGTTTGGCGGAAAACTTCGAAATTGTTTTTATTATCAGCGCAGTTTGTACAGCTTTGCCAGCTTCGCCAGCTTCTCAGCTCTCACCAGCTGCGACTTGTTTCGCATTTTTTTCTAGACTTCTTTGAACGTGCCTAGAACTAGAAATTGCCCGACATTGCGCGGCTTTTAAGCTTAAGCTGAATTAAAGACAATTCAACAATTTAAACATGCTCAAAATATTTTCTCATTTGAAATTTATCTCTCAAAAACTATTGCACTGCTTTACACTTTTCTCTCACTCTGTCTCTCTCTCTCTCTCTCTCTCTCTCTCTCTCTCTCTCTCTCTCTCTCCCTCTCTCTCTCTCTCACTTTTTATATTCAAGGCAAGGCATCAGTGAAGTGCTTGAACTACTTTGTTGTTTGAGAATTCTATTGTTGTGTAGCCAAGGCATGTGGCATAAGTTATTGCTTTCAGCAGCTCGGACAGCAGCAGCTTCTCGAGCAACAACTTCTGACATTGTCTATTGCAAAATAAGAAAAGTACTTCATTTCATGTACTCAGTGCATTGGAAATGCGTTAGATAGCATGGTGGTCAAAGTGTGTGGGAGATAAAGTGTCTTTGATGCCCTTATGCTGGGGCACTAAACTGTGTTTAGTAGCTCGTTGGATGAATCGATGCAGGCTGTCAAAGTGATTCTGACAAAGAGACAGACAGAGAGCGAGAGAGGGAGAAAGGGGACAGAGAGAACAAACATATATATATATATATATAGAGAGAGAAAGATAGAGAGAGAAAGAGAGAGAGATAGAGAAAAGGAAAGAGAAATAGAGAGAGAGAGAGAGAGAGAGAGAGAGAGAGAGAGAGAGAGAGAGAGAGAGAGAGAGGAGAGAACAAGAGAGAGAGAGACACCAAGAGAAAGAGAAATAGCGAAAGAGAGAAAAAAAGAAAGAGAGAGAGAAACAAAAAGGAGATAAATAGATACAAAGGTAGAGATAGAGACAGAAACAGTGAGATCGACGAAGATAGAGAGAGATAGAAGGGGATAGAAGGGATAGCGAAAAAAGGGGTAAAATAGAGACTGAGATAAAGGCCTCTTCCTCTGCCAGAGACAGAAGCAGAGAGATAGGCGAAGAGAGAGAGAGAGAGAGAGAGAGGCAGAGACAGGCCGGAGTTAAGGCATGGATGGTATAGAACAACTTTTCAGGGAGAGAGGGAGAGAGAGAGAGAGAGAGAGGAAAAAACAAGAGGAGCAGAGGGAGACAGAGATATATAGATAGATGATAGATAGAGAAAGAGAGTAAGACCTCTGAAAAACTTTCTCAGTTCTCAATTTCGAATGGAATTGCAACTTGCGTTAGCTTCTTTGTAGCTTCTCATTTGGTATACACAGACGAAGTTTTCACCATTTCCAATTCCATTTCCATTCCAGTTCGCATGCAAATTCAGTTTTTTCGTCCAGTAACTCAATTAACTCTACTAGCTCTAATGGATATCTCCTAGTCAGGCCTGCACGCCTCGCCCCGCCCGCTCACCAGGCCAGGCAAACACAAGAATCGCATTTGCTTAACACGTGCACCATAAATATGTGACACTTGGCTCGTTGCTGGCCATACAATGTAATCCATCTTAATTTAAAACTGACTTTTCATTCTCTTGCTCTGCTGTAAAGTAAATAAACTGTTGTGGCTGAGCCCGAGCCTTGAATATGCTTTATATACATATGTATATGGACAGAAATTCTGTATAAACATGTCTACTTTGCCCTTTGCTCGCTGGAGTCGGGCAGGGTCTGAAGTGTGAATGTGTATTATGCAGTCGATTACATCCGTCTGCCACATTTCTAGCATAGCCCAGGGCTCATGGGCGCCCGAATGTATGCAGCATAAATTTCAATGCCTTGAAGTGCCTACACACACACACACACACACACACACACACACACACGTGCACACCTACACAAAAAAAAAAGAAAACATGAAGTGAAGGTCAATTGCAGACAAGTTTATTTAACTGGGGCGTACGCTTAGTTTTGCTGAGCAAAAAATTCGCTTTGCTTCGGGCGAATAAATTCAAATTAAAATGAAATAAATTACAAAAATGCGCTTTGCATACACAAAGGTGGGTGGCCGACGGGGTGTGTGTGGTGTGGTGTGGGGGCGTGTCAAAAGGCAACGTTAGTCACGTACAACAATCGCCGCCGTCGACGACGGCGCATTTTGAGCATCTTTTGTTTGAAACATAAATCGTAGGCGAGTCCGGCGACAAAACAATGTTTGCGCAACCACAGTGGCAGCTAGCGCAGCGTGCCACCGCCAAGTGCCCCACACAGCACCACACACACATACAATTGCCACACAGTGTGTCTTGAGCTGTTTGTCTATGTCTTGACTGCGGCTTTCGCGTATTTTTTCACAATAAATTCAACGGGCCGCCGCCAACAGCATTTTACATTTATTTTACATTTCGGTTGGCTTTTGTTTCAGATAAGCGCAACTGCGACAGGCAAATCAACCAGAAAGACAGAGAGAGAGAGGGAGAGTGAGATAGGGAGAGTGCGAGAGAGAGACAGTATTTGATGACAGATGGAGCAACTGGGCGAATGGCAAACAGACAGACAGACAGACTGTCAGCTGGATGCTGCCTCAGCTGCCCCGATACCGTTGGGATCTCGGTGCGAGGGCCTGGACTGAGCTGAGCTGGGCTGGGCGGGGCGGGGCTGGGCTGGGCTGGCGATGCGACAAATGATATCGGGCCTGACATTTGTTATGCCTCGTTTCCTTTGGTCACATTTGAATACTCGGGCAATGGGGCAGATTTGCTAGCTCGCTGCAATATCTATTGTAATTATTATACCCTATTCACAAGGGGAAAAGGGTATATAGGGTAGCAGCTGGAGCTACACCAGCAATAAGTTCTCCAGCTGAACAGAGAGTATTGCGCCGCCTGTTATACCCGACTCTCTGCTGATATCTGTCATTGTTGTTTTTGCCGCTTTTCTTCTCCTCCTCTTCTTCTTCTCCTTTTTTTTATATAAATTGTACACAATCAAAGGCTCGCTACTTGAATTGAATGTTAATGTAATACGATTGGTATAATAGAAGCTGGACTATGGGCGGTAGAGATGGGGCCGTAGCGCAGGGGCGTGGCATTGAGAAGTTTTGGAATGCAGCAAATTGGAAATGTTGCTTGGTTAACATTGAAGTATTAATAATTGAAATTGGCCTCAAATTGAATTGGATTTGTTTGTTTGCTCTCTCTCTCTCTCTCTCTCTCTCTCTCTCTTTCTCTCTCTCTCTCTCTTTGTCTCTCCCTCTGCAAGCCACATCTAACCAAGCGGAATCGAATAGTGAGACCCAAACATAACAAAAAAAATGAGAGCTGAAAATGCGACGGCAAATATTGGCACAGCAAATAGAACTTAACTCTATGTATACATAGTGCTCAAACAGAGAACGAGAAATTGAGTAAGACAAATTGAGAGGGAAACTGTTCTTTCTGTTTTTTTTTTTTATTAAAATAATTAAGGCTTTAAATGTGATAGCTGCGTGTACGAGAAGCGCATAGAAAGGTTAGTCGAAAAGAATACAATAAAGTAAGTAAAAGTGAATTAAATTTTTGATAGTCGTTCATGAAGTGAAAGGAGTCCTTATGTTCTTTAGCCTCGTTGACAAATTGCAGAGAGTATGATTTTATACCCGCTAAGTATGCTGATTATGATTTTATACCCGTTTACAATGTCCGAAGAGTATATAGGTTTGGTGCCATGTTCGTCTTGATATTTTGAAATTGTACTTAAGTCTAATTGTTTAAGAATTCATGTTCTGAATAAAAACTTTATGAATTTAAATGGATTTTGTAGCCCTATAATATTTGGATATGTCGCAGCCCTGGTTCTCAGCCTTGATATCTCAATACCTTAAGTCGTTAAAAAAAAAAAAACAAAAAAAACACATACAAATAAATGAACACAAGAAAATTTTTGCACAGATATGAAAAAATGTATGTAAAATATGTGAAAAAGCGTATAATAAAATGTAATAATGTATTTTTTTTTTTTTTTTTGTATATGCAAAGAATGAAACTACTTGCTAGCTAGAGTAGCAGCAATTTTGGTTTCAATATCGTTATATGTATAGTATGGATGCAAGAGAATTTGAGCTGTATTTGAATTTAAATCCTTGGGTTAATAAATTCAGTTTGGTGTAAAAATTAGAAATGAATTTTAGACCCAAGCAGGTCGGGCTTAAAATGTCAAATGTCAAATGATCTTTACTCTAAGTTTTGTGGTTGTGGGAATATGCCTTTAAAAAATTGAGCAGAGAAGCTGAATTCTCAGACAAAGTTGTCTGAACTACAAAGAGGAACAGCTCTGATTGATACCATCTCGTAAGTAACTCGACCCCGACAAAAGAGATTAGGAACAGAGCATAACCTATCTATATCTTTCATAACCTTTATAGGTGGAGTCATCAAGTTTTATTGATGCCTCAATTATGAATCAATTTATGATTAAATCATATATAGAAACAGTATAGAAATAGATATTACAAATTTTAAATTCATGCGGATGAACATAGGTAGATCGACTCAGCTCGCTGTTCTGCAACAAACAAGTTCTATACTTAATATTGTTTGCCACGCCTCCTGCCGCCCAATAACTATAATATATTTCAATATAGCCATTATATCCTGATCTTGGCCATTTCCAATGTTTTGGATGCATAAAAATGATGTGAGACAGTTAAGTAAGCTTAGCTAGGGCCCTCGCCTGAAAGCGAACGTATCTAAATTCATATTTGCTCTGTCCCATCGTCAACTGGCTTTTAAGTCGACTTAGTTTTCACAGCCATTGTGCAAGTTTCTTTGGGCTTGGGTCAAAGTTGTGGCATTCGCTACTTTGTGGCCATTGACAAATTTCCATACAAATAGCCAAATAGTTTCGTCTGGCCATTTGGCCATTGGCCCATCGTGAGGCACTTATGACAATCTTGTGCCTTTGCTGGCAACAAAGTTTCAAACTTAATTCAATTAGTCTTCTTCGCCCCATGCTCCATTTATGGCTGGCTTGGCAAATATTTAGTGGTACATTGTAAGTATCTGACCAAAAGGCCGTTTTGTGGCCTGGCCGCAAAAAGAAAACAAGAAAGGAAGCAAAAAAAAAAAAAAAAGAACACTGAGCAAGCCAAAGAAGATGTTAGCTGGGAAGTAAAATGAAAAAAATAAAAATAAAAATTTGAAAGAGGGAGCACGTAAAGACGAATTGAACATGTGTTTGTGGCGGTGGATGGGGGATGGGGGATGGGGGATGGGCTGTGGGGGGTGGGAGCTGAGGGGGCTGAGAGGGCGTGAGTGGACTGAAAGTAGAACGTTTGGACGTCGTATCTTGACGAGCTCATCTTGTGCCTTTTAAGTGCTCACAGAGCCTGTTGGACCTGATCTAAGTGCCCCGCTCAGCACAGAGCCGACCCCTGGCCCCATATAGGTTTTTTTTCTCTCTCTTTTTTTCTTTGTGCGGCTTTTGCTTCTCTCTTATTCATCTTTATGTACATTTTGGTCGTTGTAGATTTTCGGTGATTTAACAAAATTGATGGCACGCTTGCTGGCACGACTCGATGTCGCGGACTCGTGACATGGCTAAGGGAGTCCGGCAGGAGGCGGCGCGAGGCAGAGGCCCAAAGCCAAACAGCTCAAGAGTACAAGCAATCATAGATGCTTGCCGAGGAAAGGATTACGCGAGATAGAGGCACGAGCCATCCAGATCTATCCAACTAGCAGTCGGAGCAGGCCCAAGTACCATAAATAATAGCCGGCTTTGGTCGAGTGAAAGAAAGCTGCCATCTTTTATGGGTACGTGCCGAAAAAAAAGAGGCGACATCTGCAGTCAGCACTGGGAGGAGGAGGGCTTTGGGTAACAGGTGAAACGGGCTAGGTAAATCTGTCAATCTGTATGAATGTGGATGTGATAAATGGCAGCCATTGCCGCTGTGCACCTAGGCCATATTTTACTTGAATATTACAAAGATTTATCGATGGCGCCACGCGCACACACAAAAGTCAGGCCGAGACCCATTAACGAGCAACAAATGAGAGAATGAAACGAGTTACAATGCGCATACAAGAGATACAAGGGGAGGACATCCTTTAAGGACATCCAGTCGGCGATATCTAGAGCAGGAATTGCCTGAGTTATCGGGATGCGTCAGCCAAACGATAAGCACATGATTAGTATCGATTGATACTCAATTTGATTCTTTAATGTGCAACCGAGGCATGCATCAAGGCGAGCTCAAAGTGAGAGGAAAACTGATTGTGCAGAGGTTGCCCCAAGTCGAGTGTTAATTAAAGCAGCGTTTGCCATTCAATTGCCATTCGAAATGGCCAGCAGGAGGGGCCGATCTAAGGCCAGACTCAGCTCAGCTGTCGAGGCTGAGGCGATGGCATTTAAAACGACACTTTTGGCCACTTTGAAAGCAGAAATTAGCTTCTAGCCGGTCGACACTCTGATTGCACCACACAGACTGCGGCAGCCTGGCCGGCTCTTGGCCAACTTTGCTCCGTTTCACCTTGCTCTGTGTTTGCTCAGCTACTGCTGGCTGCCTTCCCTATGTGGTATCAGTTGATTGCCAATCGATGCCTTTGGCCTTGGCGTCTCAGTTTATGTGTTTTAATTAGCTGCTGTCAAAGCTGGGCTGGATATCCGCTGAAATGTGTGTATATATTGTCTGGCCAACAGTTACAGCCTCTGTTGGCCTAGCTGAATATATTTCTGGCTTCAACTTTTTTCTGTTCTTGGCCTGGCTCGCTTAAATGCCAAAGTGGAATTCAAGCAAACATTTTGGATTTAAAAGGGCAACGATGACGTCCAAGGCTGCAGCACGCAAATTTTTAAGGCACGCACAAGAGTCAACAAGAAAGGGAGAGAGAGATAGAGAGAGAGAATGAGAGAGAGAGAGAGACTGAGAACTCTCATGGTTTCGGCTAGAACCTTAACAAATCGGTGTCATGTTAATGACCGATTAGCGCTGCCTGGTGGGCCAGCTCAAGAGTCACTTCCTGCTCCTCCTGCTCCTGCTCCTCCTGCTCCTGCTCCTCCTGCTCCTGCTGCCGTCGACTGATGACCTGTCAGCCACTCGAGCATGCCAATGGAATGCCAGCCAAAAGTCGACTAAAAGCATTGGATTGTGAAATCCATAGAGACTTGCCAGCTAATCCGAAAGGATATAAATTCAAACACATTTAAATATGCTTTTGCTTAGCGCATTTGTTTTCATATTTAAATTTGGTTTCCTTCATTTGTCAGTATATTTCTAGTATAATCTGTTTCTATTAGAGTAAATGTAAGCTATATTGATTTTGTGCCATGCCCAATTGTTATTGGATATACA
Organism: Drosophila hamatofila; assembly: GCA_035045345.1. Classification (NCBI taxonomy): domain Eukaryota; kingdom Metazoa; phylum Arthropoda; class Insecta; order Diptera; family Drosophilidae; genus Drosophila; species Drosophila hamatofila. Next base: position 19,261,832 of record JAWNPA010000039.1, on the reverse strand, counting down.
TATATAGATTCATTAACTTGATTTGATCTCAAAATTTGACATAGTTTTGGTATTTATTTATTTTCCGATTTATCCGAGTTTGAAGAATTTGTTTTATAAATCTAGTATAAATATGTATTATCAATTAGATTAGCAGATATATCGATATAAATCGATTAAGTGTATATCGACTATCCATTGATATTATTATCCATAACAAAGCTATATTAAGTTAATAAAATTAGTAGACAAAGGGACTAACGATATATGTATATTGCTTACATATATCTATCATGATCGATTTTTATCGATGTTATACATGTATATCGATAGCTCACATTTACGGATCATTCACATTTACATCACTCAACATACATATATCGATAACTCATATATGTTAATAACCAACTATCCATAAACATGAATATTAATATCGATAAATGGATATTTATGTCGATTATCTATATATCCATAATCATAAGCATATCTAGAATAACTAATAGGTCAAGCAGATATGAATTTATATATAAGACATAATGTAGAATTTAATGTGAGGAATATAGATAGCAGATATAAATGAATTATCGATCTATGTTATATCGATATACAAATGCTGACAATTTATATACATCCGTCATTCATATCTAAGTTAAACGAAATGAATAAAGCTAGCAAGGATATGAATCATCAATATATTTCGATTATCTGTATATCGATAATTCATTTATATCGGTCATCCATTTGCTGAACATTAAATTCAAAATCTTGTTCATATCAAACTCCTTCAGCTGTTTAGCCAAATCAAACTGCTGCTACTCAAGTCTTATTACACAGTATTTTTTCATCAAGTCTCTGCCTGGCTTTAGTATTAATCCGGTTTTCATTTATACTAGATAATAGGCATAGTCCACAAGTACATCACTCGTAAGCGGTAACTAGATTTGAGCTTCATCTCAACTTCAGTTGCCCTTTAACGAACTTTGTGTAGAGAACTTCAGACCGAAATAGCCTTCTACTTCCCCTGTTGGGTCCGCTTGGACTATTTTTGGGCACGTGCAGTGCTCGCCCTCAATTTAGTGCTGGTCACTTTGAGTGGGCGCCACAGAACCGGAAACTAAACACTCCCTTACCATTTGGAGCGCGTCACTTTTGGCATATATGCTGACTCTGACCATATATGGCTAACTCGACTGGAATGAAATGATTTTGTTTTCTTTTTGCTGTTGTTTCTGTGAAAATAAATTAAATTGTGGCACGCAAAAATTTGTTAAACTGCGCCAAAGTCCAGCTGGGGCTCGACCAGCCTAGGGGGCGTGGCAGCGATTAAGTCAATGCCGCGTCGCATAACACACGGAAATTGTGAAGCGACCCCAATTGGACAACTCTGTGTGTGTGTGTGTGTGTGTGTGTGTGTGTGTGTGTGTGTGTGTGTGTGTGTGTGTGTGTGTGTGTGTGTGTGTGTGTGTGTGTGTGTGTGTGTGCATAACCTGGAAATTGGATTTCGCTTTATGCAAATTTATGCGCACAGATTGAGTGACATTAATGGATGATGAAGTCGACGGCAATGTCGCCTCAGCCGTCAACGTCGCTGCCGGCGTCGCCGTCAGCCAAATATAAAAGAAAATGCTGCGGGCGCCCAGCCGCTAAGATCCTGTGGAGCCGCCCGGATTTCGCGCTCGCCACGTGAGGCTGCATTCAGGCAACTCGGCTCAGCTCGGCTGCATTGAAAAATTAAACAAATTGCACACAAAGGACACAACTTAATTGGAAGTCGTAGAAAGGATGACGGCCTGGGCTAAAGCCTACGACAGCTGGCTGAGGCAACAGCTGAGAGCGGGGGGTGAGGTGAGCAGGTGAGCATTGGCATTGAGGCGTCGTTCTGTTGACACGCTCAGCAACTTTAGCCTGCTTGCTTGCTTCTCTGCCCCATCTGTCCCTGTGTCCCTCTGCCCCTCTGCTCCTCTGCCCCTGTGCCCCTGTGCCCCTCTGCCCGCTGGCCCGGCGTCTGCTCATTAGGGCCCGTTCGTGCTTCTTTTTTTTATAGCCATTTAAAACATTTATGGCCAAGCATTTGAATGGCAGGTGAGACGGCCGCGACCTTGCTCATTATGCTCCTGTGCTACACATATTTGTGTGTGTGTGTAAGGGTGTGGGTGTGCTTGTATGTGTGTGTGTGTGTGGCTGGGTTGTTGCTATTCTTATGTCCTTGTCAAGGGTATATTAGCTTTCACATGACATGAGATAGAGATTTATTTGGCCGCATAGTATTTACATATATGTTTAAGCAAGCATGTAAGTATACATATGTATATGCAGCTGTGGTAAAGAAAAAATAGCAGTAGTAGTAGTAGTAGTAGTACTACTGAGCAAAATAAAACTTAGTGATAGCGACTATTAAGATTTATATAACATATATTGTTATTAATTTAGATGTCAATATTGAGTTACTAAGTCATTAAAATTTTTTCTCCAACATTTAGTATATTTAGTAGTCACACTACTAATTTTATATATTATATATATTTTTGATCTGCATTGATAGACGAGTAGTATTTAGTTGTATTGCTAGTATTTTTCTAGTGTTTCCAGTAGTTTTTGAGTATTTTTTAAGCAAAATCTAGCTTACACTTTGGTCATGAAGCTTATACTTTTTGTAGTATTTTTAGTATTTTTTAGTATTTCCAGTACTTTTCAAGTATTTCCAGTATTTTCCAGTAGTTTGAAGTATTTTTAATACTTTTATTTTATAGAATCTCGAGTATTTTTAAGCAAAGTCTAGCTTACACTATGCTCATGAAGCTTACACTTTTTGTAGTATTTATTTGTTGTATTTATAGTATTTTTTGAGTACTACCAGTATTTTCCAGCAGTTTAGATATTTTTAAAAGTTTTAATTTATAGAATCTCGAGTATTTTTAAAGCATAATCTAGTATGTCTAGTACTACATAGTATTTTTTTAGTATCTTATAATAATATTTATGTATCGGTCTGTTCAGTATATAAATAGTATATGAGTGTGAAGCTAAAATACTATTCTATCTATCAGTATTTTATATATATCAGTATTTTATATATAATTATAGCATTTGTGTGTCGAGCTGTTCAGTATATTATAATATACTAAAAGTATGTAGTATTTACACTTGACTGCTTTATAGATACCCCTACAGACTCATGTATGCACATATGTATGAATATAGAATCATCAGCAATGAATACAATATGAATATCCCATTACATACATACGTACATATCATTTGCATTTATTAGTAAGAGTTTCTTGGGGAAAACAAGCCAACTGGAGGCAAGCCCCTATTGTCCGACTCAATTAGGCTAGTGTATTTGCCGTTCGGTGTGGCAGAGATTAACGTTTTTTCTTGTTAATTGTCTGTTTGCCGAGCAGCTGAGTGGAGGCTGAGCTTGTCGCCACTTGCCTGTTGGCTGTTGCCAGTTGACTGTGGGCTCCATTTGGGTCCTGATTGCCACTCTTGGCAATTTAATGCGTGCTTTCACAATTTTTTACAGCAACAATTTTCAGCAATTGTTTTTTTTTTTTTTCAACAATTTCTTGCATTTGTTTACTTTCAGTTGTTTTTCTTCTCTTTTTTTTTTTTTTTGCTGCTGCTGCTGCTGCTTTAAATGTAATTAATATACGAATTTGCTGTTGGTGGGCACAGAATTCTCATTAGACCCATTGCCTCGAGCCATGAATTTTTTTTTTTGCTCTTGTTGTTGTTGTTGTTGTTGTTGTTGTTGTTGTCTGCTGAATTGTTTGGAAAGTGCTTAAGAACACAATTTGCCTAAAAGGAGACAGCGGCAGCATTTTGTTCTTTATTGTCAAGTGGATTCTTAATATGCTCGACTTACTTAATCCATTTTATATTCTTTTTCCTTCCTTCCCATTTTAACATCAGCCGAAGATGAAACGAAAACTCATAGAACTCGGATCAATTTTCGTAAGTCTGTTAGCGACGATTTAGATAAGTTAAATATGCTAATGTCATTGAAGCTGTTGTACCTACATATATGAAGAGTGGGCTGAGATAAGGCTTGCCACCAAATTTCATAACAAATATGTTGAGCTGTCACTGCTTGCATCTCAATAGTTGACAGGGAGTGCCCTTGCTAGTTTCTCTCAAAATTTCGATAAGCATATGCAATGGAATTCTATTTGCAGCTCCTTCGCCATCCGGCTGGAGCTTAGAAATTGACGTCAGCTGTATCTACTTAAATTAATCTATTGATTTCGGAATCGTCGTTGCATATAGAATTTTTGTTTTTCGTTCAGTTCTTACTTTGCTTCTCGCTTCACTTTCTGTTTTGTCTTTTGTATGTCTTTTCGTTTATAGGCTTCTTTCTTGTATTACTTCTCGCTGTAAATGTTTTTTTTTTTTTTTTGTCTTTTCGCTTCATTTTCGCTTTTGTCTTTTCGTTTATAGGCTTCTTTCTTGTATTACTTCTCGCTGTAATTGTTTTCACTGTTGTCTATTTAGTTTCTTACTTAACTTATTCATTCTCTGCTTCCTGCTCGCTTTTCTTTTCACTTTGCTTCTCCTTTCTCTTCTCGCTTCATTTCTTGTTTTGCCTTAAATTTTACTTAAACTGACTTCTTAAACCTCTCCTTACGCTTAGCTTATCGCTATGCTTCTCACTTTGACGATCGCCTTAGCCTCTTGCTATGCACTCGAATTCTTATCTGTTATCGCTTCTACTAATATGTACATCCGCCTTAGCTTTAGCTGATTGTCAATCTACCTTAAACTTCTCTAATTTGGTTCGCTTCTCTCTTCACTTACTGACAATATCTATTGTTATAAATTTGCTTTGGCTTTGGTCAAATGCCATTCGTAGCTCATAGGACTTCTAAGCTGTTCATTGGAATTCTGTTAGATTTTGTTTGCTTGAGGTCTGCTTAGGTCTTTTTTCCTACTCGGGCGCTAATCAAATTGGCTCATTTTAATTTCGTGTCCGTCATTTAGTAGCCCCAGCACGTGCCGCCAGCCCAACAAATTCAATTACAAATGCGCGACACTGGCTTGCCCCAACAGCTCAGCATCTTTACCCCTCTCTCTCTATTTCTCTATCTTTCTCTCTCTCTCTCTCTCTCTTTCACTTTCACTACTTGTTCTAAGTCAACTTGGGTAAAGTTTCCCCACAATAAAAGGCCCATAAAAATTTGAGAGAAAATTTTGTGCAATTGCAAACTGAATGAACTTTTACCTAAATTGGTCAAGGCGAAAATAAGATAAGCAAATTTTTATATTTTCTTCAATTTGTAATTTCCTTTCTTCTGTTTTTTTTTTTTTTTTTTTTTTTTGTGAGGAGTGTGCACTTAAAATTTAACATAATTACCTCCATTTGGGAGCCCTTCTTGCCCATGGAGCCGCCACCCGTGTGGCCGCCGCTTTGTGCGGCGTTCATCGTTCAATTTGGAGCTGAATCTGTTGCTCTATGGCCGAGTGTCTGCAGCTGGGGCGTGGCTGGCGTCTGGCCTGATTAACAGCTCTGTATAGGAGCTGACTGTCGGCAATTGTTGTTGTTGTTGTTGTTGTTGTTGTTGTTGCTGGTGAGTCACAAATTATGGTTAGCACGCGAATCGGCCAATAAATCGTGGCTTCTGCCAATACGCAAGCTGCGTCTCTCTATACAAATTTATCCTCTGTTCAATGGTAACCAGAGTCCATTTATGTATATGTAGTCTATGTATATATATTTATATTTTCTTAAATTATGAACTTTATGCTGGCTTTAACTGTAGACGAAGTATTAGTGAGTTCAACTTCGAACTCTTATGTATATACACATGTTTATTCATTTCGGCACTTTGACACGCGTCTGAACTCATTTCGCAATGCATTGATATAAGATGACTCTAACTTAATATATATACATATATATATATATATATATATATATATATATATTGTGTTGAGCTGTCCGGAGCATTGACACCAACACTTGAGCATGATCTGTTGGAACAATGGGTAAACAGCTTCAATGACAGATGACAGCGCGGCTGAGAGGACAAAGCTGGCGAGCTGACAGTGACAGCGAAGGCGACAGCGACAGCAACTGAAGTCAAAAACTTAAATAAAACAACAATAATAATAAGAAGAAGAAGCAGCAGCAGAAGCAGCAGCAGCAGCAGAAGCAGAAGAGGAAGAAGAACACAATAACTTTCTATGTTTCACATAATGTAACCATATACGAAGCACTTGAATCGCTCCAGCTACCAAGCTCTCCAGTTGCCAGAGCTGCCAGCTCCCATTTCCCATTCGCCATTTCCCATCTTTCAATCCTCTCGCGTATCACTTTCTATTGGCTGACTCAGCGCTCGAAGCTCGCAGCTCGAAGGCAAGACGGATGCTGGCGCTTGTGTGCTAGTGTGTTAGTGTGTTAGTGTGTTAGTGTGCTGCAATTGCTCAACGTATCAGCTTAGTGGCTTAATTGATATCCAGCCGAGCTGCTCTACGCTCTATGGCAAGTCTTTTGTCTTTAGCCCAAGTTATTAGAACTGAATTTAACTAAGGCATGCAAAATGTATTTTAAATGAAAATTAAATATAGAAAATTTGAAAGGCTTAAAAAATACTACATTTTTGTATATTCCAATTGGATACAAAAAAAAAACGAACTGAGAATAAAATAAAAAATACTAAATTTGGTATTTTTAATTGGATACATATAGAAAGGCGAACTGAGGAATAAAACAAAAAATACTAAATTTGGTACATTCTAATTGTATACAAATAGAAAGACAAACTGAGGAATAAAACAAAAAAATACTGAATTTGGTATTTTCTAATTGGATACAAATAGAAAGGCGAACTGAGGTATACAAAAATTCTAAATTTGGTATTTTTAATTGGATACAAAAAGAAAGGCAAACTGAGGATAAAATAAAAAAAACTAAATTTGGAATTTTTTTTAATTGGATACAAATAGAAAGGTGAACTGAAGAATAAAATAAAAAATACTAAATTTGGGACTTTTTTATTGGATACAAATAGAAACACAAACTGAGAAATAAAATAAAAAATACTGAATTTGGTATTTTCTAATTGGATACAAATAGAAAGGCGAACTTAGGAATAAAAATACTAAATTTAGTATTTTTTAATTGGGTACAACTAGAAAGGCAAACTGAGGAATAAAATAAAAATACTAAATTTGGTATTTTTATTGGATACAGATAGAAAGGCGAACCGAGGAATAAAATAAAAAATACTACGTTTGGTATTTTATTGGATACAAATAGAAAGGCGAACTGAGGAATAAAATAAAAAATACTAAATTTGGTATTTTTTATTGGATACAAATAGAAAGGCGAACGGAGTTTTCTTCGATGTGGCAAAAAATTTAAAAATTTAAATTAAATTCAAAAATAACAAAACTAAAACAAATTTTACTGCTTAGCCTGGTTGCCTACATTGAGTATACATATATGTATGCCTATATTAAATTTAGTTTATATACTAAACAAGTTTGGGCATAGTTTTAGCTGTCTGTGGAGTACAAACTCAATGAATTTTATAGCTATGGAAAAACATGCAAGATAAATAAGCAAAGCTCACAGTTAGAGAAACTCAAACTATCAAAATCAAAAAAGGACAGGTTGTTCTATAAATTTTACGAACAACAAGTGAGAACATTGCAGTCGGGCATTACCGACTGCAGAATACCTAGTCATGGCCTAAACGCTGTCAGATACATTTGCCACGCCCCCAATCGGTATAATAAGTCAATCGACTATGTTTACAATAACGTTAAAGTTTGAGCCACCAAAATGGGGAATAAATAGTTTTACCAGATTGGCCACGCCCCCAATGGGCGTACATATCTCCACCATATATTTTTGAACTTGTGTTGTCAACGCGAGTATTTATTCAATTTCAATTCTCTAGCTCTCCATTGTTTCTGAGATGCTGGAAAATGCATTTTCCGATTTATCACGCCCCTAAATGGGCAGATCAAGAAAATCATGACTTTTTCTAATTAGAGGGTATACATATGATCAAGTTTCAAATTGTAAGTGTCGAACTTAAACAGCGTCTAAATGGTTTGCATTCATACAGACATACGGACGGACAGACGGACGGATGACGGAAGGACGGACGACAGACGGACGGACGTTCAGCAAGACGGAAATTGCAAAAAATCAATATACTCAATTCACTTCCATGAATGAGTATAAAAATAAATACAAATTAAAAATTTAAAGCCTTCCGAATTTATTTTGCATGTGACATTTGGCTTTGGCTTTGGCTTTGGCACAGTTGACGCCTTTTGTGCTAATGTCAAGGAGATGCCATCAAATCTGCTAGCAGCTGCCAGAAATGTACACACACACACATATATACGCATACATACATATGCATATATATATATGCGATAGTATTTCGCCTGGCCACAATAAGAAATGATAAGGATAAACGCATTTGCACGTAACACAACAAGTTCATTTGATATTGCGTATTTTTGCTCTTAATAAGTTTAAGCAACTGAATTGAAATGAGACGGCAAGAGGAGTACAAAGAGAGAGTGAGAGTGTGAGAGAGAGAGAGAGGGAAATGGCGAGCGAGTGTCGTAAAGTGAAATGAATGCATTGGGGACATTTTGGGGCACATAAAAGCCAAGCAAAGCGAAATATGATGAAGGCAATTTATTGGGACTGATCCAAGCCTTTGATAAACACAACGACAGCAAATTGCGGGGGAGGAGGAGGAGGAGAAGAAGAAGAAGAAGGCATATAACAACGATTGTAACTGGCATATGTGGAAATGTCGGAAATGTTTGGATGTGAGTCCGGTTGCTGGTCAGGGTCAGCGACTGGGCCATCTTGACTTGTTGTTGTTGCTGTTGTTGTTGTTGTTGCTGTTGTTAAAGTTGCTTTTGTTAGCTGGCAAATTTGACTAAAAGTTTGCACAGAGATTTAGCACGCTCCCGAGGCAAACGGATTGGAGTGGTCAGAGAGAGACAGAGAGAGAGAGCGAGAGAGAGAGAGAGAGAGAGAGAGAGAGAGAGAGAGAGAGAGAGAGAGAGGCGTAGGCAAATGATTGCATTGGGGCTAAGCAAATTGTGACTGGGTTAGCGACTGGTTGCGAATCAAATAGAACTGTGAACGTTTTGTTTTTATGCGTTTGCTACGTGATTTAATTAGTTTGCCTCGTTCGGCAATTAGAGGCGACTGCCAAAGGCATTTGTCTATGGCTAATTACCAGACATTATTAACATATTGTTGCCTCTTGGCAGCAACGCCAAAAACGTGGAGACACGCCAGCCAGCCGTCTCACACGTACAATCACAGAGCAGAAACCCAAATAAACAAAAGCCGAGGAGAAGCTGAAGCGATAAGCGCAACATCAACGCTGTCTGCTAGTTACTTTGATAATAAGCAGCACAAAGGCAGAGGACAATGAGAATTCCCTGGAGTCAAGTGAAATGAAGTGGACTAGAATATATCTCTTACTAAATTCATTTAGCTGTTCTATTAGCTAAACGATAATAAGGAGTGAAATTGATCATATTGAATCGATAAGTAGGGCAATCGATATCTTGACTGCTGATTAAATTATATATATAGCTATCAGTTTTTTGAATAATATTCTAAGAAGTAAACGATAATCATAGTAATCTTAAATATTACTGTATAAGCTAAGCCTGCTTTTTGTCTAATCACACGCTAAGTATTAATCGATAAATAAAATAATCTAACATTTTATAGCGATGAGTAGGCAATCGATGTCTTGAATGTTGCTTTATTGATTAAATGAGAAATATTGAGTTTTTTGATTAACATTTTAAAAAGTAATCGATAATCATCGATCATCATAGTAATCTTGAATATTACTATATAGACCAAGACTTTTATATCACTAAAATGTAACATTTTAATGCGGTAAATATCGCAATCGATATCCTATGTATTGTTCTATAGATTAACTGCTAATTCAAACGATTTTTTTAGTGGCATTCTAAGTAGTAATCGATCAGACCATCAATCAAATATAGACTAACTACTAACTGTGCTAAACGTCTGTAAAATAACGATTTCTCTAAAGCCATGCTAAGCACTAATCGATAAGCACAATAATCGATAAATGTGAATCAATAAGATCATAAATAGTTGTTCGTTGGCTAACTGATAAGTACAGCAATCGATTACGCTAATTCCATTCGCACAGCTAATCGATATATCATCTTGAAACGCAAAATATCACAGCACACATCTAAAAAATTTCTCCTTAAGCTACGCTACAAATATTGACATATATTTTTGTGTTAGCTTTAATAATTTGTAAAGCTAACTAAACGATATTCAAATCGATTATTTCAATTCGATAGTCGACAGATATGGCATGGAGCTATAAATAGACTGGGCTATGCTGCTTCATAAATGTCATAAATAAGGCATTTGAAATGCAAATACCCGCTTGCGGCACAGCTGCTGGGCATATATGAATGAATGAAATGCCACAGCACGCAAAACAAAGAGAATTTCGACGAAACAAAAAAAGGAAAAAGTCACACAGATTTCCAACTCTGGTAAGACAATCCCAAATAAATAAGGTAAGAAATCAGCATGCAGACAGCGAACTGTGTTTCTTCTTCTTGGCTGAAACAGAGGCTGAGCAGATGGCAGGTGGGAAGTGGGAGGAGGAGGGTGGAAGGTGGCAGGTAGGATGTGGGTTACGTTTTAGTGCCTGGCAGCAAATAAAAAAGAAGCGTGGCATAGCATGCAGCACAGCTTATGGGGGGAACCAACAGCGGCACCCCTAGCAGCACCACCAGAAGCACCACCAAAAGCACCACCGACAGCAACAGCAGCAGCGGCAGCAGCAGCAGCTGGGCGAATTCGGGTATCTAGATGCGCCCGGGGGCGGATTTGTTGGTGCTGGCAATCAGCAGACCTGGCCAAAAAAAAAAAAAATAGAAGAGAAAAGAAAACCAAAAGCAAAGATTTGCTTGGATTTGTTGCAGGAAACCGAAAAAAAGCGAAAATCAAAAACAAAAAACAAAAAGCCACTAGCCAGAGCAATTTGCAACATTTATTTAAACAATCTGACGGCAACGGGCAACAAAGGAAACCAATTTTGATTGAGGCATTCTTCTTAGGGCGAATGGATCAGATTGCGATTTGACTTTGATTGCACAGCAGCAACAGCGACAGCAGCAGGAGCAGGAGCAGGAGCAGCAGGAGCAGCAGGAGCAGCAGGAGCAGCAGCAGCAGGAGTCGCCGCCACAGCAACAGCAGCCACAACAACAGATGCGAGTCTTTCTTTATCTTAGCTTAGTTTGATTGGGCAGGTTGCTGTGCCAGCCTTAGCCAAATGGCTCAGTTTATTGGTCTAGGCACCGACTGCTCGTATACTTAATACACTTTTGCCTGCTCAGAGCAAACAGCTGCCAGCTGCCAGCAGCAGCAACAGCAGATGAAAATAACATGGTATATACATATATTGAGTTTAATTTGATTTATCATAAATGGTTTTTGTATTTGCCATTTAGAACATATTTTAAGTTAATGAAAATTTCGTCCAGTTTTTTTGAATAATTTAGTTATTGGCTTTTAGGCTAAGCATTTTTATTGTTGTTGTACTTTTGGTATTATTTACTATACTTTTGTAAATTTATTTGTCTTATTAATTATTATTATATTATATTATAATTTTTGTATTCATTGTTATTTATTTATTAGTTATTTCTTATAATTTCAAATTGTTAAATATTTACACTATAATTTTTTATGAATTTATTGATTGATTGATATCATTTATTATTATTAAAATTTAATAATTTATAAAAAAAATAGAACAAAAACATTACATTAAAAAATCTCTATTCAATATACTACAATAGCTTGCTTTAATCATATCTCAATTCTAGTTGCTCAGATAAAAACTTTATCGATCTATTAATTTCTATATAAAATCTTACAACAAGTTTTATGCTAAAATTTATCGTCAATCGATGTAGTGACAGCAAAGACAACAGCTAAAGAAAGTCAGTGTACCTTTGATAATTCTATTATATTATATATATTACATATATTTGATCTATTACTGACAACTCTAAATGATGTCCATGAGCATCTACATATTGAAGACAATTTTAATAATCCCATGTTCGTTTAAGGAGCTTTGTTGAGAGCTGAGAAAATTTTTTAAAGATTTTTTGCAAATGTTTCTTATGGCAGTTATATGATACTTAAAAAGTTTAAATCTCTTCGAAAAAAAAAAAAAAAAAAAGGTCTTTATTTATAAGACGCTTAAATGAGACAGGACATACATTATCCACATAATCGTCTATTTATACATATATTATATATATCTATATACATATATATACTCCACAATCTAAAATGCATATTAAGATTAACATATAGTGCTATTCATTTAGATGTTGATATTAGGATTATCAAGTTTATTTATGCTTGTTTTTTAGTAAATTTGCTTTTTGTTTTGCTTAAGACAGATGGCAGTTAAAAGAAAAAAAAAAAAAAAACAAGAATTAAATTCTGTTATGCTCAGCCGCACTGCTATTTTTATGATCGCAGCTGTATATCCCGAAAGCTGGATGAATTGTTCGACTAGACGAGGATAGAAGCACATACCTCTTTAACATTTGTTATTAACATTTAAAGAATCATCTTGCTTTAAGCCACAACAGAGCTAAATTCATCTACAACATATCTCATTCTAATATTTATAGCCTAGCCAAAAAACAGAATTGAATAACCTTGCAAATTCGCACAGTTCACTTTTTGTACGAGTAACAAGTTCTTTAAAGAAAATCAATTCAACTAAATGCTTAAATTAACTTAAATGAAATGTAATCAACTTTTTGAAATGTGTTTTATTTATATTTGAATTAGATGTTGAAATTGAATAAATTTTCTATTATTTATATTTGAATTAGGTGCTTAAATTGAATAAATTTCGTATTATTTATATTTGAATTTGACTTTTTTATTTGAATTATTTTTAAGTTGAAAAATTGTGTATTATTTATATTTGAATTTGATTTCTTGTTTGATTTGTTCGACGACTTTTGCTATTTGCCATGTTTTGTTTGTCTCATTTTAATTAATATGCACTTAATTGTGTTCTCTGTTTGTTTTGATTTGAATCGTTTGGCGCACACACAAAATTCCTAAATTTTTAATGAATTTCTCAATGGCTTCCGTGGCTGAGCAAATAATTCTTTGTTTAAATATGTCAACTGTCACTTGTAATTAAAAAAAAGTGGAAAAAAAAATGCTCGACTTAACGCACAGCTCGAATGGGCGTGTTAAGTAAACACACACTCCCGCACAGCGATAGAGATAGAGATAGACAGAGGGAGAGAGAGAGAGAGAGAGAGAGAGAGAGAGTGGGAGGAAGAGATAGAGGGAGAGAGGAGAGGAAAATACAGACACAGACTCAATTAGAGGACGAATTGAATTTATTGCAATTTGCAAGAGCGCGCAAAAATTCAAATGGCCAACGATCTCTGCTGCTGCACGAGTCGCGTATCGCGTGTCGCGTGTCGCGTCGAGTCGCGTCGAGTTCGAGTTCGAGTTGCGCGCGTTTTATGGCTGTGCGTCTGTGTGGCACTGCGACTGCAGCAGTTGACGTTGTCGGCAGAACTGAGAGGCCGTTGAAGCGAACGCACACGCATGTGGCATGGACGTGGCTGGTGGCTGGCGGCTGGCGGCTGGCGCGGTTAGCGTCTGCTTATCACAGCATGCGGCAGCAGCAGGCTCTTGTGGCAGCTTTCGCAACATCTGCATGGGAGCTTTCCTTTCGGGCCTCTTGGCCATGTTGTGTGGCATGCAAGCTTCACAGTTGCCACATCACGTGCCGAGCTTTGCGGAATGCGGCGAGCAAAGCAATAAAATCGAGCTTTGACTCTCATCACTCTGTGGCATGTGGCATGTGGCATGTGGCACTTGACAACTGTCACATGTCTAGCACGATCCTTAGATCCACAATCCGTCAACTGCCAGTGCTTTGACCTTGGTTGATCGAGCACTCGCATTGCGCATACGCCATGTTGTCCATGCTACTTGTATTATTGTAAGGCCATTGCCACGCCCCCTTTTCGTTTTTTCTTTCTTTCATTTCTTTCCAGTCATGCTTGATAAGCACTTTTGTCGTTGCTGCTTGTCGCTGTGTCAACACTTTTTCCAAGTCAATTGAAAACAGTTTCGTTCTTTGTCCTTTATCAAAATGTGATGCCAAAACTTTTGCCAGAAACAAACTTTGAACTGCCCTCGAGAAAAATTCTTTGTGACACGTTTTATTTTCTCTGTGAAAACTCTGTGTTCTTCCCCCTCTATTTACAGGAGAAGTATTGGGGGGGTCTCTGCTAT
>JAWNPA010000039.1:18890000-19242500 GCA_035045345.1 Drosophila hamatofila | reverse complement strand
ATTTTCATTTTCATGGAAATGCATTTGGCGACGGCTTTTTTATTGAGCATTTGCTGTTGCCTGGCACTTGGACTGGTCCTGGACGACGATGGGGAAGAGACGCTGCTGCACACACAGAACTCATGTGGTGCGTTGACAGCTGGAGGAGGAGCAGCAGTAGCAGGAGGAGGAGGAACTGGCGCTAGTTTTCGAGGAAGTGGTTTTAGAGGTGCCGTTGGTGGTGGCAGTGTGAGCGCATTTGGTTACCCCGGCAAGCAGAAGCAGCTGGAATTGAAATTGGAATTTCAGCCGCAGAGGTCGTCGCTGTTGCGCACCAGCAGCATCGGCGACGCCGAGCGCCTGTTGAGCTTTGGCTATAGAGGCAATCCGGGGATTTGCCCAGCCGAGAGTGCCAGGGATGTGAGCTACGAGAAGTCAAGGACAACGCCATCACCGGACAGTGTGGACGACTATGATGATGACGATGGCGATGATCCGGCCGCTGATGACGACAATGACGAGAATGACGAAGAGGACGCCTTTACAGATCGTGTCTCCTGCATACTCCGCACGATCTACAAGAACAGCAAACAGCTAGCCGAGGATTGCAAGGCGCTGGACATGGGTCTGATAGAAGCCACAGCCGTGTCAGCCCGTCAAATATCGTTCGTGTCGAAAATGAAGAAACTCAACGCCATCAAGCAGCTGCCAAAGTACCACAACTATATGATCCATCAGGACGACTACTCGGACGTGGATGATAGGGATAGCTCGGATACAGATGAGAAGGACTCGGAGGAGAGCTCAGACGAGCTGATGACAACACCCCAGTCGGCAGCAGCTGATGCAGAAACACAGCCAGCATATGCAGCATATGCAGAGGAAGCAGCGGCAGCAGTCGATAGCAAGGACTACAGAAACATTTTTGACGACCAGCCATTGCAGTCTGAACGATCGGGCAAGGCCAACGAGCAGCTCTACAGATATCTACGAATGCCATTCGTTTTGCCATCGGCTCGCCTGATTGTGCCGCCGCTGCTGCAGCTGCTGTCTCAGAGATCGGTGACGCCACCGCCCGTCAGTGAGCACCCTCCGTCGGAGGGCAATCGCTATATGCAGGCGCTCAACGAGCTGCGCCTGGCCAGGGCGGTGCACGCAGCATCCGCAGCCTCGGCTGCCAAGCGACAACGGCAACAAAATGAAGCTCAGCTGAAGCAACATGTGGAGCCGTTCAAGGAGAATCTGCGACGTCTGCTCTCGAACCAGGCTGCCATCGAGCAGCGTGTGGCCAGCTTGCTCTCTGACCCGGCTAAAGAGTAAAGTTCATTTTATTCCATTGCAATGTTCGTTAATAGTTGATTGATACATGTGGCAATAAAGTGCTATTGTCTATTAGAGTATAGATTCCAACTGATCTGAGCAAACTTCATGGAGGGGCAGCTGCAGATGAGGCTGTTTGGCTAATGAACTCTGCCTCAACCTACACGCTTAGTTGTTTTCCTCAGCTAATATCAAAGATCAAAGTATTGAGAATGCTTAAGCATAAGATTTCTGTGTTGTGAATACACAGATCCTGAATTACTGCATTCATAAATCTGTCAATAAGGTCTTGCTGTCTAGACTTAGTCCCTAACAAAACATGCAATCTTTATATTGCATAAGCGGCGATTAGCCTCACACATAGTCTCATATTTCGTTGTCAATCAGCTGCATACATGTTGAGAGTAACATAGTAATCCTTCTAGAGCGCCAAAAATAATTTTATAATATAGTACAGATCAATTTTCAGAATATAAATTACATATTCTCTTATATATTTTCCAATTTAATGAATTTGAAAACTCATTTGCTCATATTTGCAGCTGATCTTCAATTAAAGGAATTTGGTAAAATTTCAAGTCGGTATACAAAATATAAAAATATTCAAAATTCCAAAATAATATTTACGTGAAACTATATTTGGAAAAATTTGAAGATCTAGATATAGCTCTCAAAGATTTTCGAAATATTATTTCCGAATAGAATTTCGCTAACGTTTTTAATGAAAACAGGAGTAGTTTTCGATTTAAAAAAAAAAAAAAGTTTGATCTGCGTGTGCTATATAGGTAAAGTGGGAGTGCTCTAGTCGAGACTGTTCAACTAGGAGATACTCTGAGCCCTGAGCAGATATTCCAATCGGTCAAAGCTGCTTTTATTTATGTGTATGTATGTACATGCTTATGTTCATAGCAAACAATTATTGCTTGCAAATAACAATTGACCATTTTATTCTTTACGCTCTGTTTGCGAAATTAACCAATGAAAATCAAACTCATTCGCTCTTCTGGGCAACAGACTTCGGTTCTTTTCGTTTTTGTTTTCTGTTCAGCGCCTTGAGTTGAACTATTCGTGTGGCGCTGTATTAGCGAACATCGTTTAAAAAGAGACACGATTGACGTTCACACATACATACATAAATAGCTCAATGAGCCAATGCAACGCTCTTCACACTCACAATTACACGGGAGCAATAGATATGCTTAGCGAGCTCAAGCCTCGCTACCACACCAATACATACACAAATATCACTTTGCTTCACTTTGCTTGGTTCACTCAACCAAACGGTCGGAGAGCAACAAGAGCGAAACAAAACAACAACAAAACGGCTGCGAGCCGATCGCGAACGAACTCATTGAAGAACTGATGCAATTGGTTGCTCTCTGAATATTTTCTCTGAGTGTGAGTGAAAGGCACTTATTTGCAGACATCGATAAACGGTTAATAGCTATTGGCGAGCTATGCAGAATTACATATGCACACACGCACACGAATGAGCTCAGTGTTGTCATTTTTTCGAGAGCACAAAAAGCTAGATCTAGCTGGAAAGGCAAGCAAAAAAGGCTGAATCGTGATATTAACGCCATATTGCAGAATTTATTTATTTATTATATATTTATTAATTTTCAAAGTACAAGGCTGTAGTATTTGAAATACGTTTATTGCAAAATTTGGGAAATGGGGGAAATCTGAAAATTACCAAGTCTTTGTATTTATTACATGAACATTGTAACTTTAAAATCTCCAGCTCCAACTGTAGTAAAGTAAATTTGTTCTACAAAAATTAGTATGCATTTAAAATTTAGTTACCGAGATCGCTGCATTCATACAGACGGCCAGACACCCAGACGGACATGGGTAACTCGACTCAGCTCGCCGTCCTGCTCAACAATATGCACACTCCAGTGGGTCACCCACCACGCCTCCTTCTGCCTATTGCATACACTTTAGCAAAGCCATTATAGCCCGAATTTCCCATTTTCAATGGGCTCAGAGTAAACAAATAAATAAGTTATAGTCTGTTGATAAAAGTTGGGCTTGTGCAACAATATCTGTTGTTTATAGTTTCATGGCCATTTATTTGCTTGTGGCAAATGGTAAATGGGAAATGGGAAATGGGAAATTCTTGGTCGTAGTAGGCTCGGCATGCGAGGCGAATGTTTAGGCAGTTGACTTCACTCGGCTGCCAGTTCAGACAGGAGACTGAGCCGCTCCGAGTCACATCGACAGCATGAAAAATAAATATAATCTTGTGGCATTTGTTTTCCTTGCTCTATTTGCCGGCTATCTGGGCAGGAGCTTTGGTGTGCCGAAAGCGGAGACACGTGGCTACTACAACTACGATGAGGATGATGGCGAACGCGCTTTGGGAAGACAACGGCAGTCCGGACCGTTTGGCCACGGCAGCCGGCCTCTGAAGGAAAAGGATAGAAGGAGTCAGTGCATGGAATTTGCTGCTGCCGATGATATTTTGGAGGATGCGGAGATACAGAGCGAAAAGAGCCAAATGGCAAAAATGCAGGAGGAGATGGATGAGGTGAATGATGATGTCTATGTGGACGTGGATGTTGATGCCAATGTCAATGGCAAGGATGTTGACAACGACGGCAATGAGTATCCGTCTGTTGAGCATTCGCTCAGCTCAATGAACAGCGAGCTGAAGCTGCGCGCATTAGTCAAGGAGCCAAGTCAACCCAAAGGACAGAGGCTGCTCGACAGGAGCAAGGACAAGCTGAAGGACCTCGACTTCGACTTTGACAAGCCGCCGCATTACGAATATGAGGATCAGCTCCACTACGGCCCATAAATTAATACGCACTCTTATATTTTATGCTGAACAATTTCTAATCAATAAACAAATATTTGGACTTTCAACTGATTGCGAGTGATGTGAATTGTGGCATTTTAATGTCTGCCAGTTGAGGTGGTAGACAGTCTTATATAACATAGACAATGTCTGAAACTGTTGTATGCAGTCATAGTAGGAGTATATGTTTATATGATATGTGTAGCCCACAGGGAAAACTGTGAAACTCTAGGCTAGGTTAGCCATAGCTGTTGTTGCTGACATATGAATGTGGTAATGGAGAGTATAATGACTTTGTAAGGATTTATGTAACAGTCAAAAGAAGAGGTGCCAGACTTTATATTCATATGACCTTCCATTGTAGCTCTTTGCTCTATAATTACGAGTTCCCAGTGACACTGACTCACTTGCTTTTTTTTACACAATTTTCAGCCTTGGACCAAATACCTTTTGCGACACCTTCAGCCAGACTCTCCTTATCTTGGTCGCATTCTTCTCGTTTATCGAAGTCATTGCGACGCTTGCCAAGATACACTTGAATAAACTGCGTGTGCTTCCTTGGCGCCTTGGTATATGAGAACAAGGGATATATGTAGAAGGACACCTTAAAGACTCCTAAAATCGAGAGATATTAAAATCTCATTTAAATAGCTTGGCCCAGAGCCTGTCTAGGTACTGCAGCTCAAAGTTATCTCAAGATCTAAGAAGACTTAGACGCCACCACTCTCAATATCGTGTCTTGACCTGAACATCTCCATTCATAATGACTTCAATTTTCATTAGATCTTCGCAGGATTTTGGGTATCACTTAGTCGGGCACTCCCGTCTAGACTTTACTCACTAGTTACATTTTAAATTGCCTCTTTGCTATAGGTTTACTTTTTTCTCGGCCATAGCTTCACAAACTTGATCACATGATACTAAGCTGGACCGAACCAAGTAGCTCTAGCTGCTCTAGGTACTTCCTCTCCTGAACACACTCTCCATTTTAGCTTTTTTCCCGTCAGATCTGGCTTTATTTTAAGTCCCTTTGCGGGAATAGTTAAAAAACTACGGGTTGCGGGAATTCTGGCTTTAAAAAAAATAATTTAGCTCTTTTTTAGCTTTGTTAAATTTTCACAATTTATTTTGGTCCGAGTTTTATGAAGATTGTTCGTCTACAAAAAAAGTTATTAAACCCTTAGTTTCCCATAGTAAGCCCACATTATATGTGCGTGCGGATGTGTGTATGTGTGTGTGCATGTTTTGCTTCTTGTGTAGGCAGAAAAGAAGCGACGAATTACTGAAATTTAAATTTCAGTTCAGGGTAACTCGTAGTCGAGCAGTGTCAACTAGAGCTTTCTTACTTGTTTATTATTATGCTTAAGAGCATTTCGTATTATTATAAATCATAATATTCATTTAATCAAGAAAATTGGGTTGTTAAAAACAGCTTTTATTTTGGCTTATTTTTTCAAGAATTTAGCTTTTTTTTTTGCCAATCTAGCTCTATTTACTCGAAAAATTATGGCAGCACTGCAATGCACATCTGCTCTTTTCAGCCTCATGTGAGGAGTCAAAGCCAAGCAAGCAGCCACATGACAAGCACGTACGATAAACATCAATGCAGTACACGCAGTACATCGACTATTTGCAGTGATTCGCTTAATGGCTTAATAAACACGATGAGCACGCACGAGACACGAATCTGGAAACACGAATCACGAATTTGTAGTGTGTGGGACTTAAAGCAGATCACGCGCTTATCTAGAGCTTTCCACTCGCATTCGATTTCATTCGGTTCATGGGCAAATGGGTCTGATGGTTGTGATGGCATATAGAGCTATTGAAGGATTCTTCCGGCCATCGAATGAGCTTGAATGTCCAGTCAAATCAGTTGGACGCTAGTTAACCGACAGCCGCGACAAATTGGCAAACGTGAATGTTTTCAGGCGTTGCTGACAAATGGGATTGTCTTCCAGCAGCTGCCAACTGCATCGTGAGTGCACTGTGAATGTGTGTGTTTGAGTGTGTAACTGTGTGTGTGTGTGTGTGTGTGTGTGTGTGTGTGTGTGAGAACAATAGAAAAGGATTTGCAGCGAATTGCACAGCCTTGCTATTGTCACGAAAAGTGAGCTCAGTTGTGTGTGTTGTTCGAGTGGCTGTTCGACTACGAGCATGTGGTTATCGCGTATGTATGTGTGCGTGTGCGTGTGTGTGTGTGGGCGGCCATGTTTGCCAGCTTGCCGCTTGAGTTACTTGGAAATCGCTCAAAGCCATTTTCAAATTGTTTTCGCAATCACAACAAAATCGATTTGTAAATATTCGCTATTAACTTAAGCTTTACATCACAGATACACACTCAGAGACACACAGACATGGCCACGCCCACTTAACACACACACACACACACACACACACATGACTGGATGACATAAAGTGTTCTTATCGCTCTTTTGTCTACTCATCGGTTCTTGGCCTGGCCGCGCCCTGCTTTGCCTTGCCTTGCCTGCCTTGTCTTGCCTTGCGTGTCTTGCCTGCATTTGACGTGCTCGCCTCGGCATCTTGGCCAACAATTACAAGCGGCGGCAGCAGCTCGAGTTTCATAGCCAAAAACAACTGGCAAGGCCCCAGCACATGTCTCGACAATATTGTCTAGCTTACGCCTGGATATTGTGATTTATATTTGCTGATAAGCGCAATTTCACAATCGATTTGTAAACGCAAATCTTTCGCTTGCAATCGAGCGCCTTCTGGCCCAGCTTCCACTTCCACTTCCAATTCCAATTCCACTTTCACTTCTACTTTTACTTCTACTTCTACTTCCGCTTCGGCTTCAAACGCTCATTGTTTTTATATCGCTCGCTGTGAGTTTATCCGCGAAAATTGTTTATCGCTGGCATTTCTTGCGCGTTGCAGCGAAATTCCTAGCCTGACAAAATATAATACCCGAAATCCGCAAATGTTTCGGCATATTAATATCAAATATGCTAAGACAAAGACATTGACAATGAATGTATTTTTAAATATTGTTCAAAATTTACGTTCATTTTAAGAGTGAGTGTTGGAGTGAGGAAAAACATAATATATATATGGATATATATATATATATATATATATATATATATATATATATGATTGATTGTAGTCTGTAAATCTCTCTTTATTTAAGTGAAATAAATACACAAAATTATATATATATGTATATATATATATATATATATATATATATATATATATATATATATATATATATATATATATATATATATATAATTTTGTGTATTTATTTCACTTAAATAAAGAGAGATTTACAGAGTACAATCAATCAGTCATCAATATATAAATGTTTAAGTGAAAGAATTGGATTTGAGGCTGGTATCCAAAATGTAAAAAAAATCCAAATTGTATTAAATACACATGAATCTTCTATATTCCAAATTTGGAGACTCTAGCGTATTAGATATAATATTATTATTGAGTTTTTATATGGATTTTATTTTTTTTGGAAACAAACTTGATCTGCGCGAGCTATACACGGAAATACAAAAAAAAAAAACATAAATAAACGTTTAAAGATAAACTCGTTAACTGAGGTGACTCAACTTGTCGTCCAGACTAAGAATATATGTAGTTTATGGAGTCTGCCACGCCTCCATCTGACTGCTCCATGCATTTTCACAAAACCATTAAACCCAGATTTATCATTTTCAATGGGTACAGGGTATACAAAGAATATATTTTTAACTGCTTAAACGGTCATCAAATATTAAATTATTTAAAAATATTTTAATTTTTAATTTTAAGATTGAATTTTAAAGTGAGAGAATGATATATAAATATAAAAATAAAATAAATATAAAATTATATATATATATATATATATATATATATATATATATATATATATATATATATATATATATATATATATATATATATATATAATATTATTTTTGTTTTCTTTAAAACTGACGATCAAAACTGTCGATTGTGAATCAACCTCATCTCTTAGTTAAGCACACACAATTAAGTTTGACTTTAATTCAGCATTCATTCACTGGTGACACTGGTCAGAGTGTGAGCCAGCTCAGTCTTTTTGGCCATAATTATGATTTGGTGGCATTAGGAGCGTGCGATGGCAGCCAGCATGGCTGGCTTTATTAAAATTGCAAATGCGCGCTATGTGCGCCTGTTTAATATCCAAAATATCTTGCATAGCTGCGGCGCAACATGACGTATACTTGATGTTGCTTAGATGCTCTGTTTTGTTTGCCAGCCAGAGACGGCGTGGAGGATGCCTTCTCACTGCCTGCCTGCCTGCCTGACTGCCTGACTGTGCCTGCCGGCCTGCCTGGGCACATCATAAATATCTTTAAAGCTTGCCACGTGAATTATAAGCAGAAAATATTGTGGACCTTAACTAACCTTGCCACGAACGCCGCAGCGCCAGCGTTGCAGTTTGCAGTTTGCAGCTTGCACTTGAGCTGAGCGTGGTTCCCCGGTGTATGTGTGTGTGTGTGTGTGCGTGTGTGTGTGTTTGGGTATTTTTGTCAGTTTTGTTGCAAGGTCGAGCCCGGTAACGCTGTGAACTTGAACTTTTGTCAGGCCAAGACTAAAGCAGCTGCTGCTGTGGCTTTAATTATGGCAGACAGCAGCTGACGCTAACCTTTTGGCTCTCAGCTCAGGCCCAAGAGCTGCTGCACCCACGCGCAATTAGACACAAAGCGAGATTGGAGTGTGAAAGGTGGGCAGGGTGGAGGGTGGCACAACTGGCACACAAATTCTTTACACGCTCGTCGCATAAATTGTCATGCACAGAAATTTGTGCATACTTTGAGGCGGCTGGCACGCATAATTCTATTCCATTTTGCGCTATTTACTTAAGAGGCGTAAAACTTTGCCATGAATTATGCGCGGGGGCCCGGACAAGCCCGGCAAGCCCGACATGACAGCACCACAGCGACCACCACGTCCCACACACTCACTCACTCACAGCCACACCGGCATAATCATATTCATGACAATATAATGGCATCGTTAGATAGCTCAGGCCCTGCCAATGGCGGCGGTTAAAGGCGCAGGTAAAAGCCAGCGAGATGTCACTTTGCCGCCGGCTGTCCATTAGCCACGGAACAGCACAAAAGAGACTTTTGTCTTACGACTACCACCACCTACAATAGCTGCTTGAACTTATCTGAGCTGCTGCTGCTGCTGCTGCTGCTGCTGTTTGCTGCTGCTGCTGCTACACATTAAACCGCATTAATCATCATAACTGGAAGAAGATTGCCGCCGCTTGCCACTAGCCCTTGGAGAAAGAGAGGCATTGTGAATTCACAGTTCTTATCAGACAGCCAAAAGATTAGATTGAGTTGAAATCTTGGATATATTATATTTTACAGATAAATAAATGCATATACAGATTGAACATATGTATATGCATATAGGAAAGAGAGAGAGATAGTGATGAGGTAGAGTGAGAGAGAGAGAGAGAGAGAGAAAAAGGGGGTCTTCCCCGGAGCGGAGAGAAAGAGAGCAAAAGTGTCCGAAATCTGGGTGAGTGGAAAAGAGAGGGAGAAGAAGAGGGAGAGATAGAAAAAGAGAGGGATAAAGAGAGAAGGAGAGAGAGGGAGAGGAAGAGAAAGAGAAAGAGAGAGAGAGAGAGAGAGAGAAAAAGACAGAGAAATAGAAAGAGAGAGATAGAGAAAAAAAGAGAGAGAGAAAGAGAAAGGAGAGCAGGAAAAATAGAGACAGAGAAAGTGAGAGGGTATGAGAGAGAGTGTGAGAGAAGCTGAAAGCTAGGAGAGACAGTAAGAACGAGGGGTAAATAGAGAGAAAAAGAGAATAAGGGTGTGAAAACAAATTCTTCTTCAGATTGAGAAAAGGAATTAGAGATAGTATCTAAAACATACCTTCATATTGAGATATAGAAAAAGAGAGAGAGTATATGAAATAGATATTCATTTATATATACATGTATATATGTATATAGAAATAGAGAAGTAGAGAAAACATAGAGAGAGAGAGAGAGAGAGAGAGAAGGAGACAAAGGGTTGAGAAAGAAAGGGAATGAAAAAATAAGAAAGAAAGGGAGACAGAGGGAGGAGAGAAAGAAAGAGAGAAAAAAGAGATAGAACTAGTGTGTGAAAAGGAATTTCATCAGATTGAGATAAAGAGAGAAAGAGACAGATCTTCAAATTGTTTAAGACCTTAAATGTGACAATATATAGTAAGTATATTCCAAATTGCATCAGACTTTCATGGCACAAAACCAATATGATCTTTTCGCTACATTAACGAATATTATTATGAGCAATTTCCATTCATAAAATACATTCATACCTAAATTCGAGTGGTTTAAGAGCCCCGCAAACTCTCTTTACTCTATGGCATTACCCAAATCAGATACCCCCTTGAGCTGCCAGAGTTTAACCTATTGCATAATAACATATTTAGTATTCCGATTCGGATACCTTATTAACATATTTTACGATATATGTATGTTAATAGGGTATGGACATATTTCTGTAATAGATCGTCTCACATTCCAATTTGGGCTCTACTATCCTCCTCCCATTGTCCACACCAACTTCATATACATATACATACATATATGTATGTAGTTCCCATGGCTCAGTTGACTAATTCTAAGGCTGCTGCTCCCCAGGCATTTGCTTTGATAGCCTGCTGATACATATGTATGTATGTGGGAGCGGCCCAGCTAAGCGGCTTAGCTATTGTAATACCCAAATCATGGCTGAGTAGTTTCTGCAATACAATAAGCGCATTAAATATGCTACAAAAAATGAAATATGACAGTGCAGCTGTCGCTTCTCAGCTTCTCTTTTACCTTCCCCACTTTCATTTAATAATTTAATTTCTAGTTTCAGCTTGCTTGCTGATCAATCAATTGAACCCAATTCAGATTGAAGTCAAGTACTCAAGTGCAGAGAGCTGAGGAAGCAGTGCAGCATGGGCAAACGCCCAACTGAGCAATGCAGAGGAAATTACGTTGTTATAAATCATAGAGAGAATAAACCAAGTAAGAGTGCTCTAACCGAGACTGCTCGACTTGGAGATACCCTGAGCCAAAGAGCAAAGAGCTAATATTCCAATCATTCTACGCTTCTTTGATGCTCACATACAAAAACACACGCACACACACACACGCATGTGTTCTGCTAACTGCGCAGTTGACGCAGAGACAGCGCTTGGGCTGCGGTATTGGCTTTACTAACTTCACAACTTATTTGTTGAATAAATCCTATTTAGAACTTTCAAAACGTTATAGCACAAGTATCCAGTACTTGAAAAAGGTTTGTTTTTTAAATTTGGGGCGAAAAGAGGCGTGGTATCCAAAATTTATAAGCTAAACAATTTTTCTACTCATCACATAGACATACATAGTATATATGAAGACTCTAGGTATTCAAATTACCATTTATCGATTATTATCGAAAACAGAAATGGGATGAGTTATCGAAAAAATTAAATAAATTTATACTGCTTATAGTATATACGGGTATACATGTTAAGTTTCAGGTCTATAGCATTTGTAGTTTAGGAGATCTCGGCGTTCATACGGACGGACAGACGGACATGGCCATATCGACTCAGCTCGTCGCCCTGATCAAGAATATATACCCTGCCTTATACATACACTGTCAAAAAACATGATACCCTGATTTTCCATTTTCTATGGGTGCAGAGTATAAAAAAATAAAAGAAATTCACTCACACACAGGAGCATTCGTTCACGAAAGCTAATAGCTTGTAAATGCTGCTCAAATATTAATCATACGCCATGTGGCACACACACACACACACACACACACACACACACACACACAAGGAAGGAAAGCCCAATAGAAACGAATAAAGTAACAAAAAACAGAAAGTCAACAAATTATTGATGTATTCCATATATAAACTTATATAGTAAATATTTTAATTATCTTAACAGTTTCCACTTACCGAATGCTGCATCAATATTTAGTATTTTTTTGGGGGTGTACATTTAGTATTTATTATGGTATTTGTTGTTGTTGTTATTGTATTTTAATAGACACAGATACACACACAAGTACATAAAGTATATATTGAATTGGTTGAATGTATATTGGATATATTTATATATATATATAGATGAGTTGTTGTTGTTGTTGTTGTTTGTGTGTGGGGGGAATAGAAGAGAAAAAGAATAATTTATATTTTAAAATGATTGCATATTAAAACTTTTGTTATATATATATATATATATCTATATAGATTTGTATATATATGAACAACATATGTATGGATATTATTTATATTTATATGTCTCTGTCTGTGTGTGTGTGTGTGGGAGTGTGTAAGTATTAGTAAAGCAAGCAAGATGATAGCGCAGTAGATAAAAGAAAATACACTAGGGATTAGGGTAAACTACATATACATATACATATATACACATACATATATCTATACATACATATATCTATACATATAGCTATATAGACAGATAGAAACATTTTCCACTTACCTGCACCGAAACAAAATCTAATAAAGCACAAAGCAACTGACAGCTAGAAATGGCCAAGCAAGCCATGGCCAAAACGCCAGCAGGCATTGGCATTGGCATTGGTATTGGCATTGGCAACTGTTAAACGCTGACATCTATTGATTTTGACAATAAAGTAAGTAAAAAAGGGTAAAGCGGCAAAAACTTTATTTGATTGTTTGGCACCCGCAGTCCGTGCAAAGATATACGACTAAATATGCATAAATATATATGTGTATGTATATGTATTATATACATATATATATATATATATATATATATATATATATATTTTGGCTCTAGGGTCTGCTGCGAACTGAGCTGCCTCCCATTGCCGCAATCAGCTTTAACTGCTCTGCCATATTGTTAGATATATTTTACATGCCAACGATGCCATCTCTCTCTCTCTCTCACTCTCATCTTAGCATGTGTGTGTGTGTGTGTGTGTGTGTGGTACGAGGCCTGCGGGTGCCTGTTGCCACAACCAAATGTCACGTTTCGTTTTTATTTCAATTTGCAATGTGAGAGCGCTGAACAAATCTGATTTTGAACTCAATCAAGCTTGACGCTCTAGGCAAACGGTTACGCCATATTGTACAGCTTCCACACACGCACACACACACACACACACATGTGTGTGTGTGTTCTGTGACTATGGCAACAGCAGCAACAACAACTTGGCCAGCATTTAATTCGATTAACGTGTACAACAGTCACTCAGTCAGCTCTCTCTCTCTCTCTCTCTCTCTCTCGCTCTCTCTCTCTCTCTCTGCTTCCTCTGCTCAGTCATCATTGCCCACGTATGTATGTATGTCTGGTGTCTGCTCGATGCATCAATTATGCGACAGTTGTTGCATTTGTTGCATGTTGCTGCTGCTAACGTGGTAAACAAAACAACTCTTAGCCGCGCTGCGCTGTCAATTTGCCAAAATTGCATAACTCTGGCAACGCCCATGGGCCACGCCACGCCCTTCTGGCGTATGCAAAAGATGCAATCAGAGGCGCGCTCGGCTAACAAATGCCAAACAACTTGAAACAACTTTTTCCCTCCGTTTACTGAAGGGAGGGAGGGAGAAAGGGGGAGGGGGAGGATGCCTTTGGCGTTGCTTTGGCGCAGCTGCCGATGCCGAAGATTATACAAATTTCGATTACCTTTATGGCAGTATATATATATATGAATATATATATATATGTGCATGTTTTATAAAAATGTCGGCTCATATGCCAAGATAGTGAAGCAAAGGCAAACATTTCTAACGATTCTCAAACGATCTGCACACAGCTTTTATACCTGTTCCTTTCTACCTGTCTGACACTCCCTTCACCTCTCTCTCTCTCTCTCTCTCTCTCTCTCTCTCTCACTCACTCACTCAGTGTTGTTCGTGCATAAACCAATTTCAGTTAAAAGCTTAACATATATATACATACATATGCATACATACATATATATTTATATAAGAAGGGTATTCCAAGTCAATTTATTTATGTTTTTTATTCAATTATAAATTTAATGTAATCATATAAAAATTAAAATGTTCTACATATAATATATTTTAATATAAAAACAAAAATATTCTACATATAATACGTATCATGTTTAAATAGAAACTTAAATATATATAATATATTAAATATAAATATATATATATATATATATATATATATATATATATATATACATATATAAATAAATTAAATATAAAATATAATAATAATATAATATTAAAAAAAAAATAATCTGAATAAATAAATAATAATATCATTAAAATAATAATAATTATTGTTATGCTTTAAACATTTTTTATAATTTTTTTAACAAATTTAATTTATTTAATAATTTTTAATTTTTAATAATTTTAACGGTTCACACAAAAATATTTGTATAGAATACAACTTTTTTTTAAGGTATGTTTAAGCAATTTAAACAATAAACAAACTTTTTGGTATTAATATAGCATTTTAATTCAATTTAATTATCATTCAATATTTATACTTTGTTCCCAAAGATGAAGAGAGTATATTGGTTTTGTGCAATGTCCGTCCGTCTGTCCACCCGTCTGTCCGTATGAATGAAACCCATTTCGCTGCTATTTCAATAGCAGCTAGCTAGACTCTTGATGTGTATTCCTCCGTCTGATAAAGTGTCAAGATTTTTGCGATAAATTACCGGCAAATTACCGGCAACAAAAAAATGGAAGGGCCCAACTGCAAAATTCAAATGGGTTCAAGAAAACAAAGAATCACGCAGTCGGTTACTTACTCACTTACTTGTTTTTAACTAAATACCTTTTTTTTTTATTAATTTACTTTATTGATTTTTTTAATATTTTTATGCGTAAATAAACTAAATATATATAATTTTTATAAATTTACTTTATTCAATTTTTTTTTTTTTATACGCACTTCAACTATTTATGTTGTAAAAAAAATAAAATATTAAAATAATTGAAATAAAATGTTTTTAAATACGCTTGAATACTAAATACTTTTTAATAAAACATTTTTGAAAAATTGTGTAACAAATTGCAAGCAAAAATACGAAAACATGCGGCTCCTCTTGGTTACCTTTATGGATTCTCTTCTCTTTCATTTTGCTCTTGTGGCATTCAGATGTAAAAAATGCTTTTCAACTTTGGACTATGCTGAGAGAGTAGACAAATACACGCATTCCTTTAAAGCTTCCTACGGCTGGCCATATTTCAGCAGGTCATGTGACTGTTGTTGGCTGTTGGCTGTTGGCTGCTGCTGCATTTAGTTATTTGCTCTGTCTCTTGACAACACACACACACACACACACATACTTATATCTAGATATATATATATATATGAAATTCCAGAAAGAATAGAAAATAAATAGCATATTACATTCCAGCTGTGATTGCTTTGTTCTTGTGCATAAGTGCAACTAAAAGATTTGTGCTCTGCTTGAAAGCGTTTCCTATTTATGATTGACTGACTGATTGACTGATTGATTGACTGACTAATGCACAATACACATTCACAATGTAAAGTGCATAAGGAGCTTAAGTGTAGAGCTTGTGTAGGTGAAATTTAAAGAAAACATCTACAATATATACTTAAACTCAGACCATTCATAATGGATACTTTGCATACATTTTGAAGCTACGAAATGGATGTGAGAGTCAAAGGTAAAGCCTAGACCAACTAAAGGCATTCATGCAATTCGAGTAGAAAGCATTCCAATATATACTTACAGCTGTTTATGTGTCTGGCATGGGATTCCAGCTGATGAGTGTGTGCAGATTTCCATGTGAGTTTATGCAAGAGTAGCAGAAAGAAACTAAAAACTATAGCAAAAAAGATTGTGTCGACTTTGCATGGCTGCTTCCCTCCCCATCCCCATCCCCATCCCCAACCCCAACCCCAACCCCATCCCCATTCCCACTTCGTATGGCAGCGACAGAGCTGAAAGGCTGCAACGGCAGCTGCTTTGCCGAAAAATTCTATTTTCATTTTTATGGTTTACATAATCAGATGGCTGCACTTGCCACTTGCCACTTGCCACTTGCCACTTGCCACTTGCCACTTGGCACTTTAATGAGCTTGTTTCACATGCCTGCCATTGAAAGTGTCCTTGAAAGCGACTATAAAAATAAAATATTCAAAAAAGGGAAGATATTATATTTAAAATTAAAATTAATGAAAAGAATAATTTGAATGACCCTAAAATACTTTCCTTTTTTTGTTGGTTTTGTTTTTTGTTTTTTTTTTTTTTTTTGGTTTGTTTTTTGTTTTCTGTTCTTATCTTAATTGGTTCGTTCACCTGTTCCCTTTTGTGCGAGGTAAATTGAATTGAGGCAGCTCATTATTGGACGGCACTTACCTGCACACGTACACGGCACACGGCAGCTGCAATTTAGTGTACGGCAATTTATAGCAGTTACAGCCAGCTAGAGGGACGGACAATAAGCTCGACTATATGCAGCTGAATAGCAAAAGTTTCCGCTCGCTCGAAAGCTAAGCTTCCAATTAACACGAATGCGAATGCGTGTGCGAAGCTTAAGAACAGTCAACAAACAATCTACATTCAAATATATATATATATATATATATATATATATATATATATATATATATATATATATATATATATATATATATATATATATATATATATATATATATATATATATATATATATATATATATATATATGTATCTGTCAGCAGATAATTTACAACAGACACTGGAGCAAAGCGCCTAACCAAACTTAAAAAGTGAGCGACAGAAGATAGCAGTGAGATACCCTACAATCTTTAATTTTATACAAAAAAATATATAATTTACCAAATTTTTTGTAGTTTTATTGCTATGAATATCAAAGACAAGCTTGTTTATCTTTCAAATAAAATACTAACAAATTATATATATATATCAATCAGAAAAAAAATTAAATATAGGTATTATTTATTTATTTCTATTATTTCCTATGTTCATAAATTTTCATAACAAGTTTTTTTTTTTTTCCAACTTATTTATTTATATACACTATGTACATAATTTTGTGTTATATATACTTTTATATATATATAATATGACTTTATTGAACTATTTCTCAAAAAAATAAGCAAAAACAAAAAACTGATTCGGAGACATGCTTAAGACATAAGAAATTACGCTAGTTAATTTAATTAGTATAAAATCTAGCATAAATAAATGTCTTAAATTTTCCTTCAAATCTCTTTTTACTGAGAAACAATAATACCATTTCTTTTGTCGATTTTTCCAACTGATGTTTCTGACATACTTCAATTAGTGATAGTAAACTTAGAGAGCATATTTGGTACAAATCAATAGAGGATGCCAATAGTAATATAGTCTTTCAATTTGGAGCTCAAAAACTATAGAAGACACAGTTTTACCCTATGGGCGTAGATAGTACCGAAATATCTTTTTGAACTTGTGTTATCATCCAATATACAATACAATTCAAATTTGAACCCTCTAGCACTTCAACTAAGATACCGGAAGCATGCCACGCCCCTAGTGGCCGGACTTTATGATACGAGGGTATGCAATAGTCTATACTCCGAACTTCAAGGCTCTATCTTCAATAGCATCAAAATGGTTTGCATTCAGATTGACGGACAGATTGACGGTCATCGCATAAAACCAATATACTCATTTCATTTTCGCGAATGAGTATAACAAATAATAGTAGAGTTGTGTCTATGAACTGAACAGGAGTCACTCCCTTACATTCAACGGGTTGCTTTGCGTTTTAGTGCTCGAATGCCTTGCTCATAGTTTGATATCTTAAAAATTCGAAGGACCTAAGCTTTCATGGACATAAACTTCAATCAAATAAACTAACTTATGCGTACAATATGAGCTATATATAACTATGTATAAGCCAATAGACATTCATTGATCTAAACTTTATGATATTCTTCCACATGTAAATACCCTATAAAATGCTTAGTAACCTTCATTTAGTATATATTCAACACATTGGCTCAGATAACTGAAATACACTTTTGCAATATATTAATGAAACAAACACTTTACTTATTTCATAGATAGCTGAATACAGTTGATGTTCGAGTTTTCGTTACCTTTTGCCCATTGGAATCAGCAATGTGGTTGTGAAGGCTTAAGACCATGTTTTATGATTCAAACGCAGCAATTAGCAGGAATTTAATTTTCATAGAAAAACTTTTCACGCCCAAAGCCGAAACGAAAAATGAAAAAAACGAAACGAAACGAAATTCAAATTTCTCAATTGTTGCGAACGAAACGCAAGCGAAGTTTGAAGGCAACTGAATTGAAATACAATGATTGATTACAATTTATACCATGAATATACATACATATATATATATTGTATATATGTATATATATGTGTATATATAGATATACCTTAGATGCAGTAGTGGGCGTGGCTGGCTGTGCTGATATTGGAATCGTTTACAATTCATTAATGACTACGATACTTACGCGTGTTGCGAAGAAAGCTAAGCGAATGACAATTTGATAAATATATAAATATATGTATATATATAGATATAGATATATATATATAGATATATATATAGATATATAGATATATAGAGTAAAAGTGATAGTAGTTGGATCATAGCATACGTATGCTCAGCATAGCATAGAAGCGAGTAGTTGCAACTATTACATACTTTCAGTTAAGACTAGAAGTTAAAGCTAAGAGTTAAATTTAAATTTGATAGAAAGCTAAGAGAACTGTGTTAAGTGGACAGAAAAAATTGAATGGAAATGCATGTAGATGGAAATGGAATTGGAAAATGCTGCAGCTAGTAGTATTTGCCATAGAAAAATACCAGAGTTAAAAGTGTGAAAATGGGATGACTTCAATATGACAATATGGAGCATAACTCAAGAAGTTGAGCGAGTGGAGGGAAATACGAAAGCCAAGTCAAATATTTTGTTAGCTAATATGCGCGCCAAAGAGAAAGTTGTGCGCGCACTTTTCTATTGATACAAATGAATATATATATACAGATATATATGTATAGATGTATACATTGTACATGTTAGTATATATATATATCTATATATACATATGTATATTGTGATCTAGATGTCACGCATTTTGCTACTTAGTTAAGTTTAGTTGTGAAATATTGAAGTATTTGTATTGCTTTCAGTAAGCTGTTTGTGTGTGTTGTTTGTTGGTTTGTTTGTTTGTTGCTTGGTTGGTTTGTTGGTTTGTTGTTTATTTCTTTCTCTTTTTCAAATTGCATTTTGTTGTCGCTGTTTATTGTTTGCTATTGTTGTACTCACCCCAATGCGGCCCAGCAGCAGGGCATCCATTTCGCCGCCATTTTGTGCCACCGGCACTGTGGTTATCACGGATATGGTCGGCTCCTGTTGGACACTCAAGTCGACCGACATTTTCTCTTATATATATACTATATATCCTTATATATATACAGATATATATAAATGGTATATATATATATATATATATACGCTTCTTTTATAGCTCGTTGTAGTTTGTTGTTATTGTTGCTGTGAAACACGCTAGTTTTTCTCTTTTTGTACTCGTTTAGCAATAGCTATTATTTTTATTCATTATTGCTATTACTATTCATTATTATTATTATTTTTGATTATTATTGTTGCATTTGGCTTTGGTGCTCGCAGTCGCAGTACTTGAAAAACTGCAACAACTGAAAAACGCATTCGAAACGCAATCGCGTTTAATTGACTTAGTCTATAAATAGAGGTTCCCAGTTGTTGTATCTATCGATCGAGTCAACGGCTCTCCACACCCTTCACTCAATGCCACATGCAAAAAACGGTTTGAAATCTTGTTGCATGCGCCATGAATGTCAACTAACTCAACTATGCAATACCCTCTACATATGTGCTAGTTTCAGAGCCAAGCTTGCCTTATTTCGA
Organism: Drosophila hamatofila; assembly: GCA_035045345.1. NCBI lineage: Eukaryota > Metazoa > Arthropoda > Insecta > Diptera > Drosophilidae > Drosophila > Drosophila hamatofila. Next base: position 19,222,485 of record JAWNPA010000039.1, on the reverse strand, counting down.
AAGCTAAGCTGTGAATAAGCATGAAGTAGACAAGTTGAACCGATTTGGTAGCCAGGGAAATATTCTTAAGCCCAGCGCTCAATATGAAAGGAAATCCTAGATTATAAAAATGAAAAAATAATATTATTTAAAGGTATAAAAATAAATAAAAAAGTAAAATAAAAAAATTTATTGAAATAAATAATACATTTTTGAACAATTTTAAAGATATTAAAAAATTACAATATATAATATATATTTATATATATTTTTAATATATAATATATATTTTTAAATCAATTTTAAAACATTTAAAATTAAACACATATATTTATGACAATAAAAAATTATATATATGTTGAAAAATATTTTTAAAAAAATATAATACTCTTCAAAACAATTTAAAAAATAATATTTTTATCTTAAAAAATATTTCATAAAATAATATTTAATTTAATAAATATTAAACTCTAATAATATAAGCAACTAAAAAGTTTTATAAATATTAAACTATACATATTTATTATAAACAAACATTTTAATTAAAATTAAGTTAAACAAATTAAAAATTTAAAAATTAATAAAACATATTTTGCAAATTTTAAAATATATAAAAATGTGCAATAAAATTGAAGGATAATAAAAATGTAAAATTGTACAATAGAATTGTAAAAAAAATACAATTTATTGTTGAATCCCTATTAAAACTATTAAAAATTTAATTAAAAAACTTCTACCGTATTTAACAAATATAAAAAAAAAAAAAACAAAATACAAATAATTTGTATAAGTATAAAGATTGTCTTTGCAAATCCCAGCCATTAAATAGAAAATAAAAGGTATTAGTTATAAATGCATATACTTGAATTACATAACAGTCTGTAAGAAGTATATTCACTGCGGTAAGCCAATATTAAAGACCCTTTAATGGCGCACATCCAATTTAATTTGTATGTGCTCGAAGAACTGTGAATGAGCATCAAATGTCGTTGTCAGTTCGCATAGGACAGACACTAATTAAAGTTTTGGCATTGGGAAAAGTTATGCGGGGCACATCCAACATCCATATTGCCCTCGGAGAGCATTTGCCACCCACGTCTGTCAATAAACACCGGAAGACATATGACAACAGTCAACGGCAACGTTGAGGGTTGAGTACTTCATCTTGCCGTTGCCGTTGCCGTTGCCATTCGGGCTAAGAGGTGTGGCCACACGGTTGCTGTTGCCGTTGCCATTGCTGTTGCTGTTGCTGTTGCTGTTGCTGTTGCTGTTGCTGTTGCTGTTGCTGTTGCCATTGCTGACGTATTGAAATTTTCATTTCCTAAGGAGAAAAAAATGTGTAACGCTTGTTGTTGCAGAGGACAAACCGCGCCATGGCTTGCCATGCCACACGCGTCGTATGCGCAATTTGTAAGCGCTGAAATTGGTATTAACGGAATTACACACGCTTTACGAGCAGCGAGAGCATGGGACACTGCCACGGCCACTGCCACTGCCACTGCCACAGTCAGTGCTTCTGGCCAGGTGACAACGCGAGAGAAAAGCGAAATTGTCTTCACACACACATATATAGTATATATATATAGTATATATGTGCATGTACGACACGTGAGGTTTGATGATGCCCGCCAAGTTGTCAGCGTTATAAAAAGTATAAAATGTTATTATTATATGCATTTATGGGATGTCCCATTCAAATTGACGCTGTGCAGCAGATGAACGGGGGAAATTGCTTTCAGAATAAACAGAGACAGAGAAGTAATTTCAATTTATTTTAATTCATCAAAGTTAGTTTATAAAATGTACAAGCTTTAATAAGATTTTGGATTATCTCTCATTTGTTTTTTGTATATAATACATGAAAAGGAATCGCCTCACTAGCAGATACTCAATACCTTATACCATATTGCAATTGTTAACATATATCTTAACCTATATCCTTGGCCAAGCCAAAGATAAACTTTCGCCATCTGTAAGCTAAAGTTTCTGCTCATTTATAAAGCTTGCTAAAAGTGGGAAGATCAGAATTTATCTAAAAAAATTAAAAACGTTGCAGTCGGGCGTAACCGACAGCACAATACTCATTCACTTAGGGAAAGACGAACATTGCACAAACCCAATACACCCATTTCCCTGAATGAGTATAATGAACATACTCTATAGAAATCCCATCATACCCTTATTTGCCATTCTCAATGAGTACAAGATATAAAACCATTCAGCTTTAATTGCCAGCATGAAAAATAAAAATAAACATTCCAGTTGAATGCAATGCATAATTGGATGTTATTAAATTGATTCGATTATGCAAATTATAATATTTTAATTAAGAGCTTTTATAGAATAAATTTGTTATTATTATAATCAATTTTTGAGGGCCTGAGGTCCTTGGCTTAGCATACAATAGTTTCAATGTCAATCAATATGTAAGTAAATGGCAAAAATATAGATATGTATGTATATACATATGTATATGGTTGTATCTATAATAATTATTGAGATTAACTGCAGCTAGCGAGGTCATAAAAATCTAGAGTGTTATTTAAGGATGTTCAGAGCTAGATATATATGTTGTATATATGATATATATGATCATATATATGTATAAATAAACTATTGAATTCAACTAAACAACTAAGCCACTAGTCTTTAGTCTTTAGTCTTTAGTCTTTAGTCTTTAGTCTTTAGTCTTTAGTCTTTAGTCTTTAGTCTTTAGTCTTTAGTCTTTAGTCTTTAGTCTTTAGTCTTTAGTCTTTAGTCTTTAGTCTTTAGTCTTTAGTCTTTAGTCTTTAGTCTTTAGTCTTTAGTCTTTAGTCTTTAGTCTTTAGTCTTTAGTCTTTAGTCTTTAGTCTTTAGTCTTTAGTCTTTAGTCTTTAGTCTTTAGTCTTTAGTCTTTAGTCTTTAGTCTTTAGTCTTTAGTCTTTAGTCTTTAGTCTTTAGTCTTTAGTCTTTAGTCTTTAGTCTTTAGTCTTTAGTCTTTAGTCTTTAGTCTTTAGTCTTTAGTCTTTAGTCTTTAGTCTTTAGTCTTTAGTCTTTAGTCTTTAGTCTTTAGTCTTTAGTCTTTAGTCTTTAGTCTTTAGTCTTTAGTCTTTAGTCTTTAGTCTTTAGTCTTTAGTCTTTAGTCTTTAGTCTTTAGTCTTTAGTCTTTAGTCTTTAGTCTTTAGTCTTTAGTCTTTAGTCTTTAGTCTTTAGTCTTTAGTCTTTAGTCTTTAGTCTTTAGTCTTTAGTCTTTAGTCTTTAGTCTTTAGTCTTTAGTCTTTAGTCTTTAGTCTTTAGTCTTTAGTCTTTAGTCTTTAGTCTTTAGTCTTTAGTCTTTAGTCTTTAGTCTTTAGTCTTTAGTCTTTAGTCTTTAGTCTTTAGTCTTTAGTCTTTAGTCTTTAGTCTTTAGTCTTTAGTCTTTAGTCTTTAGTCTTTAGTCTTTAGTCTTTAGTCTTTAGTCTTTAGTCTTTAGTCTTTAGTCTTTAGTCTTTAGTCTTTAGTCTTTAGTCTTTAGTCTTTAGTCTTTAGTCTTTAGTCTTTAGTCTTTAGTCTTTAGTCTTTAGTCTTTAGTCTTTAGTCTTTAGTCTTTAGTCTTTAGTCTTTAGTCTTTAGTCTTTAGTCTTTAGTCTTTAGTCTTTAGTCTTTAGTCTTTAGTCTTTAGTCTTTAGTCTTTAGTCTTTAGTCTTTAGTCTTTAGTCTTTAGTCTTTAGTCTTTAGTCTTTAGTCTTTAGTCTTTAGTCTTTAGTCTTTAGTCTTTAGTCTTTAGTCTTTAGTCTTTAGTCTTTAGTCTTTAGTCTTTAGTCTTTAGTCTTTAGTCTTTAGTCTTTAGTCTTTAGTCTTTAGTCTTTAGTCTTTAGTCTTTAGTCTTTAGTCTTTAGTCTTTAGTCTTTAGTCTTTAGTCTTTAGTCTTTAGTCTTTAGTCTTTAGTCTTTAGTCTTTAGTCTTTAGTCTTTAGTCTTTAGTCTTTAGTCTTTAGTCTTTAGTCTTTAGTCTTTAGTCTTTAGTCTTTAGTCTTTAGTCTTTAGTCTTTAGTCTTTAGTCTTTAGTCTTTAGTCTTTAGTCTTTAGTCTTTAGTCTTTAGTCTTTAGTCTTTAGTCTTTAGTCTTTAGTCTTTAGTCTTTAGTCTTTAGTCTTTAGTCTTTAGTCTTTAGTCTTTAGTCTTTAGTCTTTAGTCTTTAGTCTTTAGTCTTTAGTCTTTAGTCTTTAGTCTTTAGTCTTTAGTCTTTAGTCTTTAGTCTTTAGTCTTTAGTCTTTAGTCTTTAGTCTTTAGTCTTTAGTCTTTAGTCTTTAGTCTTTAGTCTTTAGTCTTTAGTCTTTAGTCTTTAGTCTTTAGTCTTTAGTCTTTAGTCTTTAGTCTTTAGTCTTTAGTCTTTAGTCTTTAGTCTTTAGTCTTTAGTCTTTAGTCTTTAGTCTTTAGTCTTTAGTCTTTAGTCTTTAGTCTTTAGTCTTTAGTCTTTAGTCTTTAGTCTTTAGTCTTTAGTCTTTAGTCTTTAGTCTTTAGTCTTTAGTCTTTAGTCTTTAGTCTTTAGTCTTTAGTCTTTAGTCTTTAGTCTTTAGTCTTTAGTCTTTAGTCTTTAATCTTTAGTCTTTAGTCTTTAGTCTTTAGTCTTTAGTCTTTAGTCTTTAGTCTTTAGTCTTTAGTCTTTAGTCTTTAGTCTTTAGTCTTTAGTCTTTAGTCTTTAGTCTTTAGTCTTTAGTCTTTAGTCTTTAGTCTTTAGTCTTTAGTCTTTAGTCTTTAGTCTTTAGTCTTTAGTCTTTAGTCTTTAGTCTTTAGTCTTTAGTCTTTAGTCTTTAGTCTTTAGTCTTTAGTCTTTAGTCTTTAGTCTTTAGTCTTTAGTCTTTAGTCTTTAGTCTTTAGTCTTTAGTCTTTAGTCTTTAGTCTTTAGTCTTTAGTCTTTAGTCTTTAGTCTTTAGTCTTTAGTCTTTAGTCTTTAGTCTTTAGTCTTTAGTCTTTAGTCTTTAGTCTTTAGTCTTTAGTCTTTAGTCTTTAGTCTTTAGTCTTTAGTCTTTAGTCTTTAGTCTTTAGTCTTTAGTCTTTAGTCTTTAGTCTTTAGTCTTTAGTCTTTAGTCTTTAGTCTTTAGTCTTTAGTCTTTAGTCTTTAGTCTTTAGTCTTTAGTCTTTAGTCTTTAGTCTTTAGTCTTTAGTCTTTAGTCTTTAGTCTTTAGTCTTTAGTCTTTAGTCTTTAGTCTTTAGTCTTTAGTCCTTAGTCTTTAGTCTTTAGTCTTTAGTCTTTAGTTCTTTAGTCTCTAGTCTTTAGCATGAGCATCTGCAAATATACTTCAAAGAGCGAAGCGTATTAGGAATATTGATGCCTCAGGGAAAAGATGTCCTTCTCTAATGGCCCGCACAATCGGTAATCAAATTGTAACTGCCTCTTTTCCGGCTACACTAACTCAATTGCTCCGGACACCAGATACGCCGTGTTCGTAAAAAGTTGATGTATTATGGGCGAGGTGTTGTTGCTGCTGCTGCTGCTGCTTCTGTTGCTTCTGTTGCTGCTGCTGTCAGATGATTGACATAATTGCCAGCGAATTGTCCAGTAAATTGAAATTGAAATTGAATGATGGCGGTCAAGTGCGCGACAACAGCGCACTTACCATGGCCCCACTGTGCCGCTGCCATAAAAGCCGCCAGCACTTGAGGGAGCTAAAGCTGAGGCGCTCTTGCCGTCGCCATCGGCAGCGGCAGCGGCGCCTAATGCAAGGCGACACATGTCAGCTGCCTGCATATAGATAGGATATATATACATACATATATATATATATATATATATATATATATATATATATAGGGAATATCTGGGTTAGCAGCATGTGCCAGCACTCGACGCCCACTTTAAAGGCGTGCTAATTTGTGTTTAATTTGCATTTTAATACGCAATATTCATAACGTATAACGGCTCGCTGTGTGTGTGTGCGTATGTGTATGTATGTGTATGTATGTGTGTGTGTGACTAAGTGTGTGTAGGTATGTGTATATTGTGCATAATATTCGTTGCAGCATAAAAATATGCAAATCACAGGACGCTCAAGCGCCAACAGTGCGTTCCATAATTATGCGCACTCGTGTGTGTATGTGTGTGTGTGTGTTTGTGTGTGTGTGTGTGCGGCTTGGCCTTCGTTGTTTTACACATGTTGCGACCTTTTTCTCCATTTCCATTTCCACTTCCATTTCCATTGCGACTCCAGATTCTCGCTTGCCTGCCATTTACAGCATTTTCATTTGATACCCTATAGCGAACAAGACGATGATGGGTATATTGTGTGGAATGTATATATACATATACATAATTTTTCTAAATTCTAAATTAAAATTTGTTTTATTTTTATTTTCATAAAAATAAAAGCCTAATTTTAATTTTCTATTCATCAAACAATAAAAATACTTGTTGAGAAATTTTCTATACAATTTTTGTCTATTTAAAATTTTTGCTTTCACTGCAGATATGAAAATTTAGTTTTTTAATACAAAAAAACAATAAAAAATGTATATAAAAAATAAATAGAAAATGTATATAAAATTTAAATAAAAAAATTGTATAATAAAAAATAAAAAGAAAATTTACAGAAAAAATAAATAGAAAATTTATATTAAAGAATTAATAGAAAATTTAAATTTAAAAAATAATATACATATTAAAACTCTTTTTTTATATAATTAGAATTGTGTATGCTTTGTAGAGTATTTCGAATTTCGTATTTTTTAGAATATATATATATATTTTTTTTAAATAAACAAACAACCCAAAAATAATACATATATAAAAAAACTTTAATTTTTAAATTTTTTTATTTGAAATATTTTTCATATCAAAAGTGAATTTTATTTTCAAAGTATAATTTTTATAATATAAATATATAAGAATTAAAAAAAAAATACTATATACAAAACTTTAAAACTTTCTTTTTATATATATATATATTTTAAATATTGTTCATATCTACAGATACAGCAGTATCGGCCTGTAGGGTATTTTAAAGTCTATCACTTTATATTATTATCAAATACATCTCAAATTCGTATAGAAACCATTGATAATGCTCAAGTCAATATCGTCAGTCAATTATATAGACATTATAGGGTATTTGCTAGTCGCTACTGTTGCTTTCTTACCACTCAACACTTAACTGGTTTTTTCGACTATTTGGATTTTTGTTTATCGTTTTTTATGCCAAGCTGACGGGCAAAAAGTTTTGTGGCATGCTAAAATGGCAGCCAAATGGCTGTGGCCAGACTCAGTTTGAGAGCGGCACAGAAATTATGCATGAGCGCCTCAATTCCCAGCCAAATGCTGCGACACGCCCCCCTCTCCGCCCCCCGTCCCGTTCGAAAACTAACTCGGCTTAAGCAACTGGCCCTCGCCGGCTGCCAGGCCATCGAAGCACCTTTCCTTGACATGCTCGACTCGGCTCGGCGTCCATCTGGCAGTTGCCACATCAAAACGAAACCGAAATGCAAATAATTGACATGGACTTGAGGTCCCAAAAGAGCACAAAGAGAGGGAGTGAGAGAGAGACAGAGAGAGAGAGAGAAAATGAAGAAAACCATTAGGTATCAGAGCAACCGCAGCTGTAACATATATACAGTTAGTTGTAACATTGTTGTTGTTGTTGTTGTTGTTGTTGTTGCCTGTTGGCCTGGCCTTTGTTGCCCGGCGGCTTTGTCTCCAAAAATGGGCGCACATCATTTGCGCTACGCGCGATTCTCCTCATGCAGCATATTTGTGAAGCGAGCGAGAAGCCAAAGGCAAATGGCGTGCCATGCTTCGTTAGTTACTAAACACCCCCCCCCCCCTACCCTCGCTCAAGCATCCCCCATGCTTAAGCGCCCTCAGCCTGCACAAAGCCAAGCTCACCGCAAGGCCAAATGGACACGCCCACATTAAGAAGCTCTGCTAAAGCAAAATTTTCCACTTTGTTTTTTTCTAATTAAATTGCAATAACCAGCAACAACAATTCACAGAGAGGGTGAGCAAGCGGGAAAGAGAAAGAGAGAGAGAGAGGGGAGAAAAGTCTCGCTAGAGAAGCACTTTAACTGCCAAAGTTGTCAGAAAGAAAATAAAGAAATTTTGTGGCCCCCGTCGCGCCTTTGGCCGCACTTCATAATTACGAGCACTTTTCCAATTTTTGGCCATATTCATGTGCGCACACACACACACACACACACACAGGCACACACACACTCGCACACTAGGGGGGCGCGGTAAGCCATGTGGCATGGGCGTGGCTATGCAATAATTGAAATTTGATATTGTTGTAACTTTTTTTTTGTTGCTGTGCTGCGAACTCGACGCGCTTTGCGATTTAACAACTTTTTTTATTGAACAAATTTGCTGAAGTATTCGAGCGAACGCTAAACTGCCTACCAAAAAGCAACGCACCGTAATCAAATTGTTGGGATTTTTGGTAATTAGTCGAGCTGTACTTCGAATGTAAAAAGTAATTAAGCTGCCTAATTGGATGAAGCGCCACAGTTTTGCTAGTCGGAACAACTTTTTTTGGTGCAACCCATTGAAGCTGACTAAATGCAGAATGTGATGCATGGAGCATACCCTGTAAGGATTTTGGTGGTGAGCTAAGTCAATGCTTCAATCTAGGATAGGTAGCTTTAAAAGGTTTCTGATATTAGTTCAATTGACAGACTATCGATATTTATCGATTATTAAAAATCACTGCCTAGAGATAGTTTTAATTTGGTGTAAAAGGCAACTCAAGCTTGTTATGTTGCTCAGTTGAAGAATTATTTAAAGACAATTTCTCTATGATAGATAAGAATAAGATTTACAATCCAGGCATCAGACTTATGTAATGCATGCAGCTTTGTATATTAGCCTAATTGACAGACTATCGATTTTTATCGACTATTGAGAAACCATTTTTAGAGATAGTTTTCATTTGATGTGAGAGGCATTGGAAACTTGATGAGATGAGAGAATATTTCAAAGATCTGCGATTTGTAATAACACAGTCTAATAAGGTTTACAAGCCAACAATCGGAATATACAGATTTGATCCGAATAGGATAAGAATATCTATATGAATATCAGTTCAGATGCTAAATCTGTTAAACCAAAAATTACGACCATATACTCTTCTCCGAGTTTTTGAATTTAAATATAGGATCTATACATTATAGGGTAAATCTATGTATATGGAATGAATTTGTTGTTATTTTTACAACACCTCTGACTACAGGGTAACTGACATTCGTTTCCTTTTAGAATTTCACTTCTATCCTGCCGTTACATAAATCTAAAATGAAATATTTACAACGATTTGCATCTAGCTAAGTGATAGATGTGCATACTGTTAGCAGCCACTGTTGCTTAATTCAGTTTAAAATTTGCTGCTGCTGCTGCTGCTGGTGCAGCTGCTGAACCGTGTTTCATTCCATTAGCTGCAGATTTTCATGTTTCTCTCTCTGATACAATTTGGGATTCAACTCAATGCACCTGGGACTGCAACTGGGGCTGGAGCTGGGCAAACAGCGTGCGCGATTGAACAGACGGCCAAAGTCAGGGGCGCCACTCTGAGGGGGTGAGGGGGTGAGGGGAGGACGTGCTGGTTGCTGGTTGCTGGCTGCAGTGGGGCAGGGGGGGGGGGGGGTTTGCGCACATGCAACAAGGGCAAACAACAATTGCGGGCAGTTAATTAAAATGCACTTCTGACTTATTCATATTTATTTGCGCCCGGCTGGCATATGAGATATGCATTCTTAATACCCTCAGCTATGGGCACGTGTCTGCAGACAGTTGTACATACATATGTGTGTGTGCGTGTGTGTGTGCGTGTGTGTGTGCGTGTGTGTGTAACTGCAACATTAATTGCCGCGCTGACCTTCGTCGCCAGCCAGGCAATGCCTCATCCCGCACAACGCCGGCTAAAGGCAATAGTAAGTTTCCGAGCGACCTTCTTCCAAAGAATCTGGCAACAAAGCAAAGTCCTTGCTGCTGCAGCTGGGAAGTTGCCCTTGCCCTTGCCACTGCCACTGCCACTGCCATTGCCCTTGCCCCGACTGGCTCTGGCTCTGGATCTGGGGCTGGTTTACCTGCTGCAGCTGCAGGCCATTGGGATTTATGCGCTACAACAAAAGTGCTGCAATTTGTTGATGAGCCCGAGGCGAGGCAGTTAAACAAAGCAGTCAAACTAGCTACAACAGGAGCCCATCTTCACCCATGCTATCTCGGGGTGCGTCCCCAGCTGAAGGCAAGGCTTAGACCCATTGCCGTCACTCTCGTCACTCTCGTCACTTGCTCCCAATCAGATTCGAGTCTAGGACTCAGTTCGGCAATTGTTTGAACAACTAGTGCAAATTTGTTGAGCCAACAAAACCTCGAACAATTTTCACATTTTGATCAAAGGCCGCAGTTGAGACCAGCCACAACTCAACTAACCACACACACACACACACACACACACACCCACACACACACACAGAGAGAGAGACCCTCAAGCTAACCACAAATGTAAGTTCGAACGAACTATTGGAATTTTTCGTCTGCCCTTCTCCAATTGAAGCCGAATTTAATGCACTTAAATTGATGTTCGATTTCTGAGGCTTGTAATTTACTAGAGAGCAAAGAAAACTAAACAACTCGTCTGTTTCGAATACATAAAAATATATTTCAAATGTATACAATGCAAACTGCAACCAATTCAAATATTTAACATATCAATTGGCAATCAGAGCGCTAGCAATAATTACAGTTATCTATCAATATCCATATCTGAAACGATATAAAATGCAAAAAAAAAAAAAAAAAAAAAAAAAACAAGTAAGAAAGTTCTAGTCGAGACTGCTCGACTACTAGATACCCTGAACTCATCGCTGAACGTATACTTTTTGCAAATTTGTATTTTTTTTTTTTTAAATTTGGAAAACAAAATTTGAAACTCTATAAAATACACATGAATCTATATTGAAAATTTGGAGACTCTAGCTTTAAAGATGTGGGAGATATAAGTTTATAACTAATTTTCGATAAGTTTTTTAATCGATAACTGTAGAAACAGGAATTGCTATCGATTTTTTGGACCTACATATTGCAGTCTCTAGCTCTTCTAGGTTCTGAAATCAACGCGATTAAACACATGAACAGAGGGACATGGCTATATCAATTTAGCTCGTCGCCCTGATCAAGAATATACTATAGGGAGTCTGCCACGCCTCCTTCTGCCTGCTATTTTTCACATAAGCAGTATACCCTGATTTCCCATTTTAAAGCGATTCAGGGTATAAATTAGTGTAAATAAAATTTGTTAAAATTTTGCATTTGATTGCCAATTGGAATTATGAAAATTGTTGGCTTAGCTGGGCGTAGATGGCGTGAGTGGGCGTGGCAAATGCATTGACTGGCTGGAGAGACCCTTCACTGGTAGTATTTTTGTTTCATTAAGGCGAGCGCGCACACAAAATTCAATTTGAGTAAATAAATATGACGAGTTTTTATTAGAAAATGCAGCCAGAGCCCAAAAGTCAGCTGAACTTCAAACGGCTTTGCCTCCAGGGGGTCATCGGACTGAGTTGAAAGAGAGAAGAACAAACACACACACACACACACACACACATCTATATTCATGTATATATATGTATATGTATATCTGTTTTTTTCTGAAACAAAATTGATGAGTGACTTGTGCCGCTGGCAGCGTCATCCTCATCGTCATCCTCATCGTCATCCTCGTCGTCATCGTCATAGTCATCGTCATCGTCATCATCTATCTGGCAGGCAGAGCCATCTCGTTTGCCCCTTTCATTCAGCTGCTGCGTCTGCTGGCAGTTTTATTGTGTCTCCATCGGGCAAATCACTTAAGCGCACTTAATTATTTGCACAAGTTTCGCTGGCGTCTCGGCCACGTCTTCACGCTGGCTCAGCACGTCTCATTTTCCGTTACATTTCAATCGAAACGTAGCCGAGCGTCGCATAACGTAGCGTATGAGTGATATGACACGTAATCAATAAATAACGCCAAGCGGCGGCGGCGGCGGCGGCGGCGTTGGCAACGTTGCCAACTGCCAGCTCGACAAACTCTGTCAACTAACAGGAGGCAGGAGGCAGGAGGCAGGCAGTACTTAGTACTCATTAGGCCTGCCTACGTGTCCCAATTTGAGTTCCAGTTTCAACTCCAAGGACCTCGCGCCTACGCCAGCCTCAGCCTCAGCCTCAGTCTCAGCTTTTGGATATTTTATGCATAATTACTTTTTCAGCAGCAGCCTCGAGCACTGTTTGCTTACTGGGAAAAGCTGCTGCTGCTGCTGCTCCTTCTCCACCTACTGCTGATTCAGTTTCAGTTGCGTGGCCTCGGCTTTGATTTGGTTTTCATCTCAGTTGCCACGGGGCGTATGATTAATATGCGTGAATTAAGTCAAATCGAATCAATCAAGGCAAATGTCGCCGACAAACTGACAGCCAGCAAGAAACACAAAGCAAATACGCGTAATCGTTGCCTCCTCCTCCTCCTCCTCCTCCCCATCCTCCCCATGCTTGGTACAGTAAAGCCTCGCCTCAGTCGTCTACCAATTGACAATTGGCAAATTCACAGCCCAACCATAATCTGCATTTGGGAATGGCAAATGGCAAATGGCAAAATATTGCCGGGCATCTCTAAAGCCTTTCCGAATGGCCAAGGGCGCAGTGCTCTAAAGTGCCAACTTCCTGACTCTCGGCTAATGCATGTGGGGGGTCAACGACAGCGACAACAACAATAACAGCGACAGCTAGAGAAAGAGCAACAGCAACAACAACAACAACAACAACAAGAGCAACAGCAACAACAACAGCATAAACAACAAGCATCAACATCAGGATATAACACACAATGTGTCACATACTAAACTTTTATTACTTTCGCACACTTGCACACACACACACACACACACACACACACACACACACACAAACACACACACTCCCACTAATGCAATGACATTTTTATTACTGACCAAAACGCAGGCGAGGCCTTTTACTGCCCACTTTTTCCTTTCTCTCAATCTCACTCACTCTCTCATTCCCTCCTCCCCTCTCTCTCTCTCTCTCTCTCTCTCTTTCTTTCGCTCCCTCTTCTTAGGTATATATACATATTTGTATGGCCAAGTAGTCGACCAGTCCGGCAAATGGTGTCAATTTTTATCATGTGCTCTGACCGTGAACCTAGACATGCCGCCAAAAAAAAAAAAAAAACAAGAAAAAAAAAGAAAGAAAAAAATTATATGCAGCCCCGCCCACTTGCCTACTGGCCCACTCAATACACTGCTTGTATTAGTTGACAATGCAAAGCGGGCATATTGACGCTTGAATCGAGCTTGGCCTCTTAATTGATTTAAAATCTACTTCACAAAGTAATTAAATATATACATACATATGTATATATATATTTAATCAAAAAACCAACCACATCAATTAGTTTAATAATAAAACTTAAAAAAATTCTTAACGAATGTTTAAAATAAATATATAATATATACATATACATATACCCGAAAATTTATATACTCAATTTTTTATTTTTATTCTTTCTGTAAATGAGAAAGTCAGAAAAATTTATATAAATCTTTTTTTTAATTGTGTATATAACAATATTGAAAATAAAAAAATAAAAAATAAAACTAAATGTTGACAAATATCTAAAAATATTTTATTTATTTAATAAGTAAAAAAAGAAAAAATTTTAAAATAATAAAAGTAAACAAATATTTGATAAAAAAAATACAACAAACTTTTTTTTGCATCTAAATTTTTTTTTTTTTATAAATTATATTTATAGTTATTTTTTTTGTAATTATTAATTTGTTTATTTGTAACAAATATTTTGATTTGTTTGCCAATGTAACACAAAATTAAAAAAAAAATCAAAATGATATAAATTATTGTAAATATAAATCTAAACTGAATTTTTACTATAAGTAAGCCTATAAGTAAGCTATAATTTAGTATCTATAACTTCTGAATAAATAATTTTGGAATAAAATTTAAAAAATATATAAGATAAAAGAAAGAAAGAATTTTATTTATTTGCAATATATAATATACATATATATATATTCAAATATTTAGTTTTATTTATAATGCAATATAACACATATGTATATAGCGATTTGCAAGAGTATTCAATATTCGCTATGAATATTTATTTATTTGTAGTATATTTTTTTTCTTTTTACTTATTCGGCTTAGTTGGCGTTTATTTGATTTATGACCGGGGTCGCTAAGATTTCAGCACAAGGTCCGATTCGGTATTACTAATCGCAGCAGCAGCAGCCTTAGCTGGCCCAGTGAGGGCGCTGGGATGGGAGTTTCGACTTTATATATACTGACGATGCTGCTTAATTAAAATCAACGCAAAAGCCTTAGCCTAAGCCTGACCAATTTGCTGACAATAAAAAAAGAAAGTAAAGCAACGTAAGGATAAGGAAAAGGAACTGTCTTTGCTAGGCTTAAAAGGGCTTCAACTCGACTTTATATACATATACATATATATATTTATATATTTTTGTTTTGCCTAATTGAAATATTCAAATACTATGAAAATACTCATAATTACAATTATTTTCGCCGAAAAACCATCTATGAAATTTAAATTTGATGTTTACCTTGGCTAGGGCGCGGAAGAGGCGTGTTGGGGGCGGGGAGGGGAGTGGCAAAAGGGGCAAAAGTTGTTACACGATGCTTGGCACTAGCTTTGGCTGAGCTAAATGCAAAAATATAGTCGCCAAATTTGGTGTTTTGTGAACGCCCACCGCCCACCGCCCACCGCCCACGGCCATGGCCACGCCCCATGTTGCCCTTCACTCTCGTTCTTAATTTGAATATTTTAATATTAATGAAAAATGTTTTCCGGGCCAAAGTTTCTTCGGCTGTTGCTACCAATTTGCGGCTTTTGCTAATGAAAATTAAATGAAATTGCTTGAAAAGCGAGGCGTGCGTTTAGCATAAATTATTGGATGACACGACCAGGCCCTGCACTCTACCCCTCTCACAAAAAGAGAGAAAGAGAGAGAAATCTTCCCATTAGCTAAAAAAACAAAAAAAAAAACTCTGCACACATAATTAAGTAACTTATAACAAAAAGGAGCAAAAGTTCAGAAAAAAAAGGAAACATCAAAAAGCAGCTTTGACTCAAGACTTTGAAGTAGGCTTGCCTGCATGCATAGAAATAGATGAAGGGCTCAGCGTCTTCTTCTTCTTCTTCTTCTTCTCGTCTTCTTCTTTTTTTCTTTCTCGCCCACCTTTTGATGACCAGATGAAATTGAGCTTGGGCCCTAGACCTGAATGCCATATGCGATGCATAAATCAGTTCCAGCTGCTCAACTGACAGCTGTCTGCCGCACACACACACACACCCACACACACACACCCACACACACACACATAGACACATCAACACACAGCAAACACCTCGACTCTGGCAATACGTTGATTTGCATTCGTTGGCTCCTTAGCTGTTTTTGGTATCGACCCGCATAATTGCTTGTTATTCATGAATTGGCCAAATGATTCATGATAAGCTTGTCAAAGCGAAGCTGCTGCATATTTCAAAACTCTCTCCCATCCCTGCCAGAGTTCTCTGTTCCCTGTCCCCATCCCGAGCATATTTCCAGCTTCATCAAGATACACACACACACACACACACCCAAACATACAAACTAACTGTCTATTGCTAGCAAAGTTGTCGGAGTTAATCTCTGTAGATTTTATTAACAACGAAATATGCGCAGTGGGTTAACAGAACTTGTGTATACCCTAAGGATTTTCAGCAAATAATAAAACTCATTTAAAGTTTTTTCATTTTGAGAAAGAACTGAAACTCAAAGTTTCAGATATTTACTGAGAATTGCATAGAGAGGCGTTGTTAACAGTGCGCTGTACCGTAGCATAACTAGTGTATACCCTGTAGATTATTAAATAATAATACAAAACTCTTAAAAGCTTTTATTTTCAGAAACACACAGGTAAAGTTAATCTTAATTTTCAGATTTTATTGAGAATCGCATAGAGAGGCGCTATTTATTGTAGGGTGCCAGGAGTGATGTATACCCTATAGATTCTTAATGAATAATAAAACTCATTTAAAATATTTCATCTTCGGAAAAAAAAAAAACACATTTATGGTCAAACTTTGAGTTTCAGATATAACTTTAAGTTTCAGATATATTTTTGCCCTTTTCTCTAGTCTCTCAAGAGTCTATCTCTGAGAATACATAATGAAAGAAGGTGTTATTAACAAGCTATGTAGACCTTGAGCACCTAAAACTATATAAAATTTCAATTTGTAGCCTTTTTTCAGTAGTATCTTAAGAGTCTCTCTCTCTGTCTCTCTTTTCCCTCTCTCTCTCTGTCTCATTCTCTCCCTGCAATTAGCTAATGTTGCGCCCGTCACTTTGTTCGCTGCACTTTTAAAACTTCGCTTGCCACTTTTTATCCACTTGACGGGCAGAGCTTATGAAAGCGAACCAATTGGAGCGTGGCCAGGCAGGTGGGCGGCCACAGCCCGTCCGCCTGCCTCGGTACGGGTCGACTATTGGCTTGAAAGAGAAACGTATTCAATTAGGTGCATATTGTTCATAAAGGAAACTGCGTCCAGATAGGCCCACGCCTCGTTTCATAAGTAATTCATGGAGCCGTCGTTGGCTCTGATGTCAGACGGCTGATGACGAACGCGTTCTCAAAAAGCCATCGGCCCTTCAGCCTGCGTTTCCAACGAGCTGTGCTCGAGCAGGATAAATAGCGCTATGAAGCAGTAATAATTGCTGGCGCTTAATGCCCTCATTGAGGGTATCGTCAGATTGTTATCCAATTTCAAGGGGTATAAATGTGGTTGATCAACAGACAGTTGTCTCTCATCTCTCATAAAATAAAATAGGATTTTCTAACTGCTGTCTTGTAGAGTTCTCTACTCCTTGTGATCGTGATCTTAGAGCAATATTATATGATCTACAGCAAATGAATGTGAATTTGAATATGAATATGAATATGAATATGAATATGAATATGAATATGAATATGAATATGAATATGAATATGAATATGAATATGAATATGAATATGAATATGAATATGAATATGAATATGAATATGAATATGAATATGAATATGAATATGAATATGAATATGAATATGAATATGAATATGAATATGAATATGAATATGAATATGAATATGAATATGAATATGAATATGAATATGAATATGAATATGAATATGAATATGAATATGAATATGAATATGAATATGAATATGAATATGAATATGAATATGAATATGAATATGAATATGAATATGAATATGAATATGAATATGAATATGAATATGAATATGAATATGAATATGAATATGAATATGAATATGAATGTGAGTGGGAATATGAATATGAATATGAATATGAATTTGAATTTGAATATGAATATATATGCGAATGTATATATGAATATGATTATGAATATGAATACGAACATGAAAAGTTACCGTTTCACAATTTATTCCCCCATCACCTAAGTTCATTTATATACTTCTATGTATATCTATCAATACGTGTCTCTTGCTCCTCCATTCCTAGGGTATTTCATCTTCGACCTATGCGAATCTTTTGCCTGTTTTACTCGATGCTGATGCGTTAATCATACGCTACGTTGCGCAGAATCTGACAACGAATGCAATTAATTGAGAAAGCGTAACCAGAGACGGTCGTCCTCATCTGGGCTTTGAAGAAACGTCGATGGATGGACGGAAACACGTTTGTCGTGGCCCTGGGTGGAAGCCACTTCATCAGTCAATGGCTGAGCGTTAATTCAATTACTTTGGCCAACAAGAACCTGGCCTAAATATCACACACACAAAGGCGTCAAGTGGAAAATCAATGCAGGAGATTAACAATTACAATTCGGTCAACAAGTGGGCGCAGAGAGAGTGAGAGAGTGAGAGAGTGAGAGAGAGAGAGAGAGAGAGAGAGAGAGAGAGGGAAAACAAGACACAATAGGCGTTGTTCATAACGATTTAATGTTAGGCCTAAGCAATGTGTGTGGGTGTGTGTGGGTGTATGTGTTCGTGGGTGTGTATGTCTGGTGTTGCTTAGATTTATTTCAAGTGGGCTTTGCCACTCAATTGCAGAGCCAGAGCAATGAATTGTGCAATACAAGGCCAAGATGAACCCAACTGTTATCGATAGTCATTGTTTGTGAGACATTCAAGCATATATATAAACATATATATATACATATACATACATATATATAGCATATATATAATCACGTCTTCTTCTTTTCTTTTTGGGGCTCCCCCCTCATAAAAACTTTGGTACTTTTTATTGATGGCGAATATTACGCCAACTAAGCAAATTAAATTGTTTACATTGGCAAAGGGCAGCTGCTGGTGCCACAATCGCAAGCATCGCAAGGTAGCCAGACGACAGAGCTGAGCTGAGCTGAGCAGCGCAGACGAGGCGAGACAACAATGAATTTGAGCAGACAGGACAATGCGAGTCCTGCTCCGTCGCTGCTGCCTCCTGCTGCCACACTGGAGACAAATAGATGACCACAACTTTTCATATGCACTGTGTGTGCTGCTGCTGCTGATGCTGCTGCTGCTGCTGCACAGCGGGGATGAAGATGAAGACAATATCCGCTGGGATATACATAGTTTCGGCAAGCACAATACAGTGAACACTGGCTATAGATGTAGAACAATGGATACGTATACGAGTATGTGTGAGGCCTTCCAAGTTTTCTTTCAACTTGTGTGAATTGTGGAGAGAGCAGAAGTAATAAAGTGTTAGTTAGCTAAATGAGAATTGCATAGAAGGGCTTATAGAGTGACACTGAGAGGTGACACCAAAGTGCATTTCATTATATATTTATAAATGTTTCATCATTTGATTTACTGCTTAATTTCCCTTTTTGCACAGATTCCAATTATTTATTTAAATTAAGTTTCACCTGCGGCGCTGGCAATGCCAAAAGTTGCATTGAATGCAACGGCAATTATGAATATTTAATAAGCCCGAGCATCAACTGTGTCCGAATCACTGAAGCTGAATAAGCGCATTTATTTACACTTAACTAAATGTTGCAATGTGAATTAACGTTCGATTTGCTGTTTCACTCTTGACTTTTGACTGTTGTGACCTGGACCCATGTTGATAAAAGCAATTTCATTGAATTGTCGAACAATCCCAATAATCAAGTAAAAAGACATCAATGGGAAAAACTCTTGAGCCTCATGCTCCAATTAAACATCGTGGGAGCCCTTGACAAGGGAGATAAGTTCTACTTGAAGGCAAAGGAATGTTGTAATAAGAAGAAGCACCTTATCCTAGTATATAAGAAATCTATTAAGAGACGTTGATCTTCAAAGCGAATATCAGTTCAGCCTAGATCACTGTTGCTCACTTAATCTTCTTGTGCTCAACAATATTTATCTATCTATGTGAATTCACTTTTCTTTCTTGTTTAATTAAAATTTCAATGTTCTGAAGAATTCTATTCCATCTGTATACCCTTAGCAATATCTATCTATATATCTGAATATATAATATTTGGGATTCTTTTTCTTTTCAAATTTTGTCATATTTTAATAACAATTTATAAGGCAGCTAGAAAGTCGACTTAAGCATATATATTCTTGATCTAAAGCAACATTTGAGTCGATATTGTGTTCTCCATTTCTAGCTCTATAAAAAGTAGATTCCACAAACATGAGTAAATAGCTACATATAAGTTATAAGCTATATACATATAGCTATAGCTATAAGGTATAAGGTATAAGGCATTGATCTATAAGCTATACTATGCTATGAGCTATATAAGCTATATAGTATAGCTAAGCTTCAAGCTTGATGAATATCATGTTATCGATCAAAATCGATTATACACTTTAGCTATTAGCAAGCTTAAGGAACTCAAATAACAAAAATCTATATTCAAAATTAAATTTATAAGTAATCTTCTGTTTTAGTAAGCCTATTGTTTTGTTAAACTCTTCTTTAGGAAATCTTTGTTTTATAGAACCTCGTTCAATAACCCTCTTTTTAGTAAATCTCTCTTTTAGTAAAACTTTCTTTAAGTTAACCTATTTTTTAGTAAACACAATTTTTAGTAAACCTCTAATTTAGTAAACCTCTTCTTTTATAGACCTTTTTGCGTAAACCTCTTTTATAGTAATCCTTCTCTTTAGATAACTACTTTTTTTTAGTAGAGCTCTTTTGTTGTAAACTCCTTTTTTTCAGCATCGATCGCTGTGATTCATTCACTTAGTTCTCGGACAGTCAAAGACTGCCCCTTCAGGCATAAAAGTCCTGTGAGTGTGTGCGTGTGTGTGTGCACTTAATTGAAATTTTATGAATCCTGATGAACTCACAGACACACACACAGACACACACTCACACATACGCACACACATAGCTAGTTGTTAGCAGCAAAGTGTTAACATGCATTACTGTACTCAGAGCTGCCTTAGCCCAAAAAGCGGGCAGCACAAAATGATGCTGCAAATGTTTTATTGCCTGTAGAAAGTTGAGCAAGAGCTGCTGTGTGTGTGTGTGTGTGTGTGTGTGTGTGTTGGGCGTTGGCCTGCTCTAGCATATGGCCATATATAAATGTGTGTGTGTGTGTGTGTTGCGTTGTGTTTTGTTATTAACTGTGACATTGTTCTCCTTTGGCTGCTGTCGGCTAGCGACAAACATTTAAATCAACACGATTATGCCTAAAAGGTACTGACAAGTTTTAACTGCATTAAAACTGAGCTCCCCTAAGTGGCTTACATAATTACATAAACACACACACACACAGAGAGACAGAGAGAGAGGGAGAGAGAGAGGGAGAGAGAGAGGGAGAGACTGTGTGTGGGATGCTCGTTGACCGTTTATTTTTAGGCGTGAAGCCAACAGCAACAACAACAAGAACTTGGGCCTTGAGTGGACTATCTTTTAGTTAGACAAACACTATATATTACACTAGTGTGCGTGTGTGTGTGTGTGTGCGCCTTGGGCACGCCCAATTTGCAAGTTTAACTCGATTTGCGCCTGTGGGCAACCAAGCAGAAGCCTTAGGTAAACCAGACAAATTTCATATTTTCAGCTCTGGCCATGCGTCCGTGTGAAAGGCAAACAAATCAAGTCAAGTTCCATTGGAGCCAGCAAATTGGCAAACGTTTTCGACCTTTTAATATACACAGAGCTAAACTGCTTTGGGGATTTCCAATGGCACCGAGAGAAGCAGTAGAAGAACAAAAAACACATACTTTTGCGTGTGATCAAAAGCGAGACTCGTAAAAAGCCAAATGTAATATGATAATCTAGCTGAGTGCCCCAAAATAGCACACACACACACACACACACACACACACACACACACAGCCACAGTCATTGTCATTGTTTTGGTCTAACGCAGTCAGTGACCCGCCATAAGAAGAAGATCCGCCGCAGCTGCTCCTGCTCCTGCTCCTGCTCCTGCTGCTCCTGCTGCCTTTGGCCCCCTAACCAAAGTGTTTGCCAAATGGCCAAGGCGGCTTTGAGCCATTTAAAACAATTTCTTTTGATTTTTCTTTTGTATTTTGCGGCTGCTCGCGCTATTCGCTCAAACGCTTATGTTCAATTTAACTTGCCTGAATTGCTAAGTGGGCAATAGCAAAAAAAAAAAGAAGAGAAAAAAGAAGAAGGGGCCAAAGCGCAATCACAACAGTCGTCCAATGCCAGCCAGATGACTCCATTAACTTGGCCTAGCTGCTAAGGCTAACTATGTGTGAATGCCTAACGGGGAGATACCCTCGATAGAAGGTAGATATACTAATACAACTATTGTCTGTGTGAGTGATTAACTATGAGATAGCCTTTAACTACAGTCAGATGTGTCCATTAACTTGGCCTAGCTGTTAAGACTAAGTGTGAATGTTTAACTGGACGATACCCTCAATATACTCTAGTCTGTACTCTGGTGTAACTATGTGTGAGTGGTTAACCATGAGATATCCTCTAACAGCAATCAGATGAGTCCATTAACTAAGCGCTTGCCTATGAGATACCCTCTGGTCTAAGGCTATATGTAAGTGATTAACTATGAAATACCCAAGAAGGCTTGACTATGAAATACCCTCTAGTTGCAAGCATATGACTCCCTTTTTTTGGCCTAGGCTAGCTATGTGGGAATGACTAACTGGAATATACCCTCTATCTACTCTAGTATAACTATTAGTGAGTGGTTAACTATGAGATACCCTATAGCTGCAACCTACTAACTTGGCCAGCCTACTAAGGTTAACTAGGTGTTGGAGCTTGCCTGTGAGATACCCTCTAGTCTGAAAAGGGTAATACCCTCTAGTTACAATCAGATGACTCGATTGACTTAGCATAGGCTAACTATGTGAAACTGTTTGACTAAGAGAAACCCTCTAACTGCAACTAGAGGATACCATTAATTTGGTCTAGCTACTAGGCTAACTATGTATGACTGGGTTCATTAACCAGGCCCAGACTAACTATGTGAAAGTGTTTGATTTGAGATACCCTTTAGTAGTAAGCAGATGCCTGCATTAACTTGGTCTAGTTACTAAGCCAACAATGCGTAAATGCTTAACTATGATATACCCTCTAGTAGAAACCAGATGACTCCATTAACTTTTAGCCTTAGCTGCATATGAAAGCTTAACTATGAAGTAAGCTCTAGTTAAGTGCCCGTGACTCCATTAACGTGGCCTTGACACCATCAAGTTGGGCTAGCTACTGGGCTAACTATGCTTGAATGAAATACCCTCTAGTTGCAGGCAGATGACTCTATTAACTTGGCCTAGGCCTAGGGCTAAGCTATAGATGCCCTCTAACCTTCAACCTCTATCCTCAGATGACTCCATTAACTTGTTTCACTTACCAAGGCTAACTCTAAGTAGCCAAGAGCTATCCTCAAAGTATTTACCGCAATGCCTATTGACTCTGTTTACCTTCAATAAGTTACAAAAGCTCACAGCTGGCAAAAGTCTTTGATTTGCTTTCCTCTGCCCTTCTTCCCTCACCTTTTGGGCAGACTGACAGAAAACGTCTCTCAACTCTTGACCAATTCTAAGGTGCGGCCCCTGCTTTTGTAGCCCATTCAGAGAGCAGCCAGCGACACGCACTCGAATGCAGCCTGGCACAATGAACCAACATCCCATTTTGAATTGAGTTCCAGTTGCACTTGGCCCACACTTGAGTCGCTGGCATTGCTCCGCATTGCGCCGCGGTGGCTCAAGTGCCCACTGGCCTTTTATTAGCAAAACCTTCAACTGAACAACTGCTGCTGCTGCTGCTGCTGCTGTTGCTGCTGCAAATTGGCAGTTGGTCTGTTTCGCATTCATAATTTTATACTAAAGATAAAGCGACATAGACACCTCCTGCCAGACCCTTCTCTGCTGTTGCTGCTGCCTGCCTGCAGGGCACAGACTTGATTGCGCTCCCTCTCCCTATTCCTTGTTCTTCTCCCCCACTCCCTCTCGCTCTCGCTCTCTCTATCCCTCTCTCTATCCCTCTCCATACATACATCTGTATATGTATATGTATTGTGTATATTTATGAATATTTACGATTATCGCTGTCGCATGCAACAAGCTGCAAACGCTTGACCTTAACGATTCATGGTCAATGTCATTGGAGCAGTTGGCATATTAAATATGTTTTATATGCATATCAATATAATAGTTTTTTTATGCTTGTGCTCAGCTTAAATGAGAAAAATATTAAAAGGATTATATATATTTTTAAACATTTTTCCATACTATATAGTGTATATCAATTTAATGAAAGCTTTTTAAACATTTTTTCTTTTTAAAAGGCAATTCCAGCTTTTTTAAGTTTTATATTAATATTTATAAAATTTTAATTTTTATTTTATTAATTTTATTTTTTTTATTTTTTAAAGCTTTTCAAACTTTTTTATAAAAAAAATTTTGGTATTTTATTAAAGGTGTATAGGATTTGATAAAGGTTTTTTTTTTTAAATATTTTTTCTATATATATCTAACAAATATTTTTTATTTAGGTTTTTCAATATATAACACTTATCTATTTTATACATTTTATATTATAGTATTATTTTCCAATTTGTTTTTAATAAAATATTTTTTTTTAATCTTTTCAACTCTTATTTTTTGACAATTACTTTTTTTAATTTAATTTAGTCTTTTTAAAATTTTGTATATATATTTTTTTATAAATTATTAAATAAATATACATTTCTTAAACTTGTCAGTGCTTTAAGAATAAAATTAATACAACTTTTTTTTTAATTAGTTATTTTTTAAAATTTTGTATTGTTTTATATTTTATTTTTTGATCAATGTTTAATATTATCTATAATATTTAATACATTTATTTTTAGCTTTTCAAGCATTTATCTTTTTTTAAAAGACAATTTTATCTTTTCATTTAATTTATATACATTTTTTATATTTTTTAATATATCTATTTTAATAATATATATATTTTGAAAGCTTTTCCATCATTTCTTTTTTATATAAGAAAATTCCTAACTGTTGCTTACATTTCTCCCATTTTTTCCAAAACTTTCACACTCATTTATAACAATTTCTGCAACAATTAATTAAGGTATATATATATTTCATTTAACTTGTTGGCATTCCACACAATTCACACTTTTTTCACTTGCTTTCTACACTTGCAAGTGAAAAACTGAAAGTTTTAGCTGCAAGCGCTCAAAAGTAGGCAACAAAAATTGTTGCTGCTTGAGCGTCTGCAACTACTTGATGTCATAAACCATTTGCCATAGTTTTTAAGTTGGCAACAATTGAAGAGCTGTCAACAGCAACGAGTGTATGTTTGTGTGTGTGTGTGTGGGGGGGGTGCTTATGTGTGAGTGTGTGTGTGTGTGTGTGTGTTGAACAAGTGTCATTTGAAAGTTGAGAGCTTCTATTTGATATGAATTTATGTATGTATTTAGCTAGTGGGGGGCTGGCATGTAGATGTGTGTGTGTTTATGTGTGTGTGTGTGTGTGCGTGTATATCTGCATATGGTATCGTTAGGCACTGACAAATGACAAAATTAAAAACGCATTTTAGCTAGCGATTGTACGCATTAAAAATGCCATTACATGGATTTCCGTTTCCGGTCACAGATTTTAACGGCTCGTCAGTGTCGCATTGCCATTGTTGCCAGTTGTTGGCCAACGCAGCGACAATGTAAACAATAAATGATAATCGCAGTGACACTGACACACACACACACACACACCCACACACACACACACACAAACTCCCAAACACACACAGAGAGAGATGAGGACACGTTCGCACATTTTGATATTTATGTATTCCGTTTACATGCAGCAGACAAGTGCTTTGTGTTTTATTTCTTGTTCCAGTGTGCATGTGTGTGTGTCTGTGTGTATGTGTGTGTATGTGCCTGTTGGGAGCAATGCAATAACAACAGCAACATGTTTATTGTGTGTCGGGGCAATGATTTAGTGGCCTGTGCACCTGATAAGCAGCCCCGCTGATAACAGACGCCATTTTACGCGCCAAACAAAATGCCGGCACACACACACACACACACTGGGACAGTGGCACAGTGGCACACTGGCACTGGAACAAAGGAATATGACCGCCAAAAATCTGATGCAAGTTTTTTATGACTAGCCCCACATTAAAAATACATAGTATATATATAAATATTTATCTGTAAATATGTAGTTCATAATGAAAGCGCAATTCAGTTTAAAAATACTTTTGCCTACGGTTTTGGGCCACCTTTTTTTTGTTGCCGCTCGGCTGGTCGGCTACAAACAATATGTGTGCAAGACAAGAGGCTGAAGAGTAACAACAATCGTGATGACAGCAACAACAACAACAACAACAACAATAGCACAGCACGAGAAAAAAAAAGATACACAACAAAACAAAACACAACAAAAACAAAATCAAATATTTGCGATATTTGCGAGAAACAAACAAAGGAAACTGAGCCAAGTTGCAACTGTTGTTTTACGGTTACAATTTTGATTTGAAGCGTATGACAAGCGGATAACGGTAAACTGAACTGAAAGCGTTTAACGGTAAAAGCTTCGCGCGTCGCGTTAACCGAAATTCGTTAGCATGTCAACACGCGCCAAAATGTTGCCAGCGACTGACGACGACGACGACGCTGCCAACTGATGAACACCGACAGCGACGGCGACGGCGACGGCGACAGCGACGGCAACGGCGACGGCGACAGCGCGAGCACCCACGTCCCGACGAACAGCGGAGGCCGACGAGGGCCAACGGGGGCCCATTCATTCATTGAGAAAAGCAACGAAGCAGCAACAGAGCAGCAGCAGCAGCAGCAGCAGCAGCAGGAGGAGGAGGAGGGGGAGGGGGAGGAGGAGCAACAACAAAAATCAGATGATTCTCATTGGTGATATTCGCCTCAAGTTTCAGTTTAGTGTGCAGCGCAGCTGACTGATGCTGCGTGCCATGGCAGCGGCTGTAGGCGAAGCTTTCGAATAGCTTTAAAGCTCAAGCACAGGCAGCGGCAAAGCGACTGCGCAGCGAGAGAGAGAGCAAGAGAGCAAATGCCGGAAAGCTTGAAACACTTGTTGCATTTCAATGTCTTCTTCCGTTTCTTGTGCTTTAATTACCAATATATAATGAAAACCTGGAACGTTATTATTTTGAATAGATAATTTTGATATAGAATAGATCATTTGTATATACTGATAAGTAACTGTATTCTAATCAAAATAGCTGCAATGTTCACTACTTCTCTCTCTTTTTAGCTGCCGGCAGCTGTCTGCACAAAGCTCAACTTTGCTCTTTCTGTTACTAAGCTTTCCAATGATAACCCAGTAAACAATATTTTGGCATTCATTAAAATGTGCTTTTATTCATTAAAAGCGTAAATTAAGATTTTTCAAATTTCCAAATTTTTCAAAAAAATAAAAGAGATAAGAGTTTTCAATAAAAAGACGTTGATCGACAGAGCAATAATCAACAGTACAGCGCAGATCGCTGTGGCTCAATTGCAATAAACCTGTTCGATTATAAATTTAAATTAAAATTTTGTCATATAAATTAGATTAAATTACATTTTCAATCCATAGCTTATTTAGTAATCAAACTAAGCTCGCAGTAAATTGCTATATTTATTATATAAATTGAATATAGCACATTGGCTTAAATTATTTTGATTATTTTGATTAATTCATGAACAGCTTAAGCAGATCAATAGCAGGTAGTAAACATGAATCTAGAATCTTAAAGCAATATCTTTCAGTCTACACATGTGCTTACTGCCTGTTAATTTTATGGTTTTCTAGACTGTTGTAATTAAGATTGCTTCTTGGTATTGGTATTGATATCTTAAGGTATGTATGATTTTCTGGGAACAGATCATTGTGCCTTTACTACGCTTCTTAAAAAGCCAGATTAAAAAAAAAAACCTCTTTTGTTTGTTTGTACATATGTATATATATAGATCGTATGCATGACTTCTACGCACTCAACAATTAGCAGATAGGTGATAGAAATAGATAAGGGCCACTTGTATTGACTCTATAATAATAGCTAGATGAATGCTGGGGCTTACAACCTCAGCGATAAGAATATGTAAGAGACGAACGCTGAGCCTTGCAAATAGATCAATGCTGAGTCTTACAAACTAGATTTAAGGATTGAAATCATGCATGAGTCTGGGTATAAAAACCTAGGCTCAGAAGAATAAAGATCAATACTAAACAGAACAACATCGCAGTTTCATGTCTTAAGGTCTTAGAAGCCAAAGTTAAGTGTATTCATTAACCGTAGTTCCGAAAATATATTTATTTTTTGAGTGTCAATATTTGTCTAAGTAGCCCCTTTGTTGGCTGATGTCTTGAAAGGAAATCTAAATTTTAAGATACTATGATCTGTTGTTGGGCTACTAAATGCTATCGGATTTTCTAGGTCTATTTCATATACTCAATGAAATATTAATTATTATTCATATTATTATAATTTTTTATTTTATTTGTTTATTTTTTTTTTGATACGACATTTACATGGTTTTTTTGGGTTTCATTTCAACAGAAAACTTTATTATTATTATTATTATTATTAATATTATTATTATTATTATTATTATTATTAATATTATTATTATTATTATTATTATTATTATTATTATTATTATTATTATTATTATTATTATTATTATTATTATTATTATTATTATTTTTATGATTATTATTATTATTATTATTATATTATTATTATTATTATTATTATTATTATTATTATTTTTTTATTATTATTATTATTATTATTATTATTATTATTATAATTATTATTATTATTATTATTATTATTATTTTTATTATTATTATTATTATTATTGTTGTTATTATTAGTATTATTATTATTCATCTAAATAATAAAAATCTCTTAATTTTATATACAAAAAAAATGCTCAACTTGTAGCTTCAAATTTTGTATTTTCTTTGAATTTAGCTGCGCCAATTACTAACAGCTGTGTATGTGTGCATAAGTATGCATGTATGTGTGTATATATGTGTGCTTGTGCTGCAATTAAAATATCATTTAAATCATTTGTCAAACTAATGAGAAGATGCCCTAAATGATATGCTAGTCCCAGCAGCAAATTCAGGCAGAAATAACTCATACGCCCCCCAGGCCCATTGAGCCGACTCAATGGCTTGGCTGGGTTTGATTTTGGCCACAAGTTGTGAGCACAGAGGCAATTGTCAGGATTTCATGGCAGCAGTAAAATGTGCAATTAATATATACAAATTGCTATTGAGTGCTTCCAATGAACAAGGCCAATTTGTCAAGGTAGCCAGAGAGTCAGAGTCGATGTCAGAGTTGGTGCATAAATTGTGGCAAATTGATTGTTAATTACAGTTAGCTCTAGGCGCACTCACCTCAATCGTTATGTGATGGCTGCGTGAACGGAAGTTGTCATCGTTGCTGCGCAGATTCTTCGAATCAATTTGCACATTCGTCTGCATTGTGGCGACTGCGTTTCGAGCTGCAAGTAAACAGATCATTAGGCAAGTGTTGAGAAGAGAGAGAGAAAAACAGAGAGAGAGAGAGAGAGGGAGAGGGAGCAAAGGGGCGTGTGCTAGCCATAAAGAACTATATATTTTATGGGTCTCCATGAAATGTCTAACGACATGAGCAAAATATTCTCATGTCTTGTCGCACATCAAGTGCAGCTGAACGTTGATTGGAGCATAACGCTCAATGGTGCGTGACCTTGATAACTGGGCCGAGCCCAACGAGCCCCGAGCCACGAGCAACGAGCCCAAATGCTGTCATAAATATAAGCAGAAGCAGAAGCAGAAGCAGAAGCACAACAAGACGTATATCGCATATGGAAGTTGGCATTTGCCACCGCAAGGCTTTCAGCCCACATTGGTTGACTTGGCCTGGCTGCCTCTGTCTTTAAAGCCAACTCCAGCCAAAGCCAAAGTCAAAGTGCCAGACCTAGGCCAGGCCAAGACCAAGTCAGGCCAGGCCAGGCCGGGCCAAGCCAACTGGCCAAGTAAATGATGCTTAAGCAACAGCGACAAGAACAACAACAAGAGGCAAATTAAATTGCGCCAATTTGAGTGTGCTCGACTGTTGTGATACTCTGCAATTGCCCAACTATGAGAATTGAAGAGAAAGGCAATAGTATTTTTTAAATTTTCAAGGAAAGTGTTGATGAAGTGTATAAAATAGAGAGAGAGAGAGAGAGAGATAATGAGAGAGAGAGAGAGAGAGATAATGAGAGAGAGAGAGAGAGAGATAATGAGAGAGAGAGAGAGAGAGAGAGAGAGAGAGATACAGAGAGAGCGACAGATAGAGAAAGGAGAGAGAGAGAAATAGAGAGAGGAAAAGACAGAGAGGCAGAAAGAGAGAAACAGAGAGAGACAGACGAGAAGACAGAGAGAAATAGAAAGAGAGAGAAAAAGAGAGATACAGAGAGAGAGAGAGAGACAGGGAGATAGAGAGACAGAGAGACAGAGGCAGAGAGAGAGAGAGAGACAGAGAGAGAAAGACAGAGAGAGAGAGATACGGAGAGAGATACAGAGGGAAATACAGAGAGAGATACAGAGAGATACAGAGAGATACAGAGAGATACAGAGAGATACAGAGAGAGATACTGAGAGAGAGATACAGAGAGAGATACAGAGAGAAATACAGAGAAAGATACAGAGAGACATACAGAGAGAAATTAAGAGAGAAAGAGAGAGAGAGATACAGAGAGGGCTACAGAAAAAAAAGAGAGAGATATAGAAAGAGAGAGAGAGAGAGAGAGAGAGTTAAGAGGCTTAAGACAACTATGCAAATCCCAAAAATAATAAGAAATTAATGCAAAAATCCAAAACGAATTTATTCTTTTTAATATTTTTCAAATAAATCACAATTTGATCAAGCTAAGCTCCAGCTCAATTAATATTGCATTTGAATTTATTGTGGCAGCAAACAAAAATTGCTATCAAAAATGTAATCTAAAAATCGCACACGAAACGAGAATTTTGATTAGAAAACAGAATTTCAGATTAAACTGAATTCTTAATTTTCTTTCAATTATGATTTATATGAAATATATTTTTTTATTATATTTTTTGTTAACTCAATTATGGCGCATATACTGCTGCTTGATACCCTGTAAAAAAGAGGAAAAAAGTAAAGCCCGAATTATGAAGATAACGAAATATAAAAGGAAACGCCAAATTATGTGAGAAATTTATTGCTGTTGTCGTGGCATATAAAAAAAATTAAGTATACATATGTGTGTACCCATATATATATATGTGTGTGTGTGCTTGTGTGTGTGTGTGTGTGTGTGTGTGTGTGTGTGTGTGTGCTGCGTGTAGAAGCTCTAATGAATGTCCTTTGGCACTTTGCGAGCAACTTTTGCTTATCAAACTGCGCTGCTGATAATATGAAGCAATACAAAGAGACAGACAGAAAAAGAGAGAGAGAGAAAGAGAGAGACAGTGAGTGAGAGGGTGAAATTAACATCCATTAAGTTGTTGTGATTGACAATAATCGTGACCAGCAAACTGCAGTTGGCCCTTGCACTCAATTGCGTTTGTTTACATCGCGTGGGAGTCGCAGTCGCATTTCACTTACATTTCACCCGCTGCACCACCGCACCACCGCACGCCCCTTGGCGGCAGCGCGGCAACAAATTTCAAATTTAATTTGCGCCTCTTTATTTATTCACAAGCAAAGTCGAGCTGGGAACTGGGGCGCCACAGCTCGCGGCTATGGACATACCTAACGGGCAGGAGGTGGGCGGGCAGTCCAGGCAGTCGAGGCAGTCCTGGCTTGTCCTGCGGCAATTGCATTCTATTGCAAGTACCGCACGGCATCCGTCATTCCACTTCAGCGGCAAGTGACAGCCGCCAGTAGTGTCATTTGGCAACTCGCTGGCAGCTCAATTTAACTTTAGTCCCCCAGCGCTCTCGAGTGCTCTCTCTCTCTCTCTCTCTCTCTCTCTCTCTCTCTCTCTCTCTCTCTCTCTCTCACATCCACTCCTCTCCTGGCCAGATCACATCAGGCTGGCCGCAACTTGGCGTCGAACTGCATATGACAGTCTGACGAGCGCGCAACTGAGATGCAAACAGCTCAGACTCAGTGTGGAGTCTGCTCGACTACAACATATCCTAGCAATTAAAGTGGATAAACTATTAGACATTATATATGTCTATGATGTCTATGTGGAATGTGTGTAAAAGTAAGTTTTGCAATTTCAAATTCGAGTTCTAATTTTCGATTTATGATTCTATGTGAATTCTATTGAAATTGTAAGCAAAGGCAAAGAATTTCTATTGCTTATAAATGGAAATTTTTTGTCATAAAATCTATTGATGAAAACATCGAAAATTCACTAGAAAGACAGACAGAGAGAGAGAGAGAGTGAGAGAGAGAGGAGATACAGATAGTGAGAGAGGCAGAGAGACAGCGATAGTCTTCATCTCTATCTCACTGTCTCTCTCCCTCTCTTGCTTATTATATTTGATTTTTAAGCACACTCTACGATTGTTTGCACAAATAAAGAAGCAGCTACAGACATTGCAGCATTTATCATAGAAGATAAATAGTTTACATATTTAAATAGTTAAAGTTGTTTCCTTATATTTTTTTTTTATTTTCTGTCCATTTGTTTATTTACAATCTGTCCTTTTGGACAATCAGTAGATTGTTTAGCAAACTTCAGAGGAGGATTACAACAAATGAGATTTCCTTACATAGCACTCTTTATTCTCTGAAATGTAATTATTCTGTTGATTTCAAATGCTGAAACATTTTTCTCATATGGAATCTCTCTCCCTGAAGCGATATATACATATGTATTTAAGCATGCTCATGGTATTAAGGGCCAAGATCAAGAAGAGAAAAAAATCCAATAGAGATAAGCATAGCTCGTAAATAACTGTTTACCGTTTCTCGATGTCTGCAAATAAGTGCCTTTCACTCACACTCTGCGAAAAAGAAACTCAGAGTACAACCAATTGCATCAGTTCTTCAATGAGTTCGTTCGCGATCGGCCAATAACCGTTTGCTTCGCTCTTGTTGTTTGGTTGAGTGAAATGAGGCACGATGACTTGGTGTATGTATTAGTATATATGTACATATATGCGATAGCTGAGTTCGCTAAGCATATCAGTTGCGCTCGTGAATGGAGTGTGAATGTGAGAGTGAAGAGCGTTGCATTGGCTCTTTGAGCTATGAATGTGTGGGTGAACGACAATCGTCTCTCTTCTTAAACGATGTTCGTTAAAATAGCGCCACACGAATAGTTCAACTCAAGGCGCTCAAATGAAAACAAAAACGAAAAGAACCGAAGTCTCTTGCTCAGAGCGAGAGCGAGAGCGAGAGCGAGTGAGTCTGATTTTCATTGGTTAATTTCGCAAACAGTGCGTAAAGAATCAAATGGTCAATTGTTATTTGCAAGCTGTAGAGTTAAGCCATTTTAAGGGAAAGAGAAAGGTAAATGCTCATATTACATACAAAGTTTAAATAAAAGACGTCTAACTGCAGAATGACGATCAGTTCATTATATATAGATTGCTGCAAATGTAGGTGAAAAATCAGAAATCATTTTATGTATTTTTATTTATTTTTTTGATGCCTTATGAATTAGTAAAAATCATTTAAACTGACAGTGTGAGGCTTGAATAGCGCCAGATTCGGTTGAAACGACTCTCTCACTCTCTCAGACCTCGTTCCCAAGCAGTTGTCGTTGGCTCGTCTGCTCTATTTCTGTCTTCTTTTGTATTATATATAAATCTGATCTAATAATAATATAAATCAATTTCAAACAACAAAACGAAACCAAATCTTTTATCTTCAGCTGTTGACTGAGAGTCACCTGAATGGACTCAGGCTAAGCTCTTAGCTCATTCCTCTCCGAAATGTCACAATGTAAACAAAAGTGTCTTTTGTATTAAATTTAATAAATATTCGAGAAATGTCAGTGAGTTTATGAATATGACATTTGAGTGCCTTTCATATGCATATTACTATGTTTTCAGTGCAATAACTGGGCGTCGCGGTGGGCCATGCAGCAAGGACGCTTTCCGGCCGCTTTGTTCCTGCTGCGGCATCAATCAATGGACAATTGTTTGCCCCATTGCCAAACAGACAAAGAGAAAGGGTGAGAGAGAGGGCAGGAGAGAGGGAGAGAGGAAAAAAATGAAAGAGCCATAACCGATTGCATATTTGAGCGTGTCCTGCGGCCAGTTAGCTTTGTGTGGCTGCGTTTGCATAAGTAATTAGTTCATTTGAATGTGGAATGCACCACCGACCCGCTGACCCGCCGGCCCACCGACCCACCCACCTGTAACTCAATTTATAGGGTATACACATTGTCACTCATTCCATGCAGATGCCAAGTGAGAATTTCTACGGTTTTCATTTGTGTTGTTCTGTTTTTTTTTCTTCATCTTCTTCATCTTTTTTTTTTTTTTTGTGCTTCGCCTCAAGTTCTGCTAACAATATATCCCAATGGATATGTGGTAGGCGTGGCACTTTAGTAAACTAAAGTCGTCGGTCTGCGGCTTTGCCTTTGATTTTGCATCGAGCCGCAAACGAAATGCCAGCACCACCGAGCAAGGAACCCCCAGGTCCTTTCCAATTCCCGTTGTCATTCAAGCCAAGTATCTATTATTCCCAGCATTTGCATATAGATGTGTGTGTGTATGCGTGGGTGTGTGTGTGGAACATGTATTATAGGGGGGCTCAGGTTGGGAATTGTTGATGAACAACAATTGCCAAGCAGTCACCGAGCAGGCAACAAGAGATTCCAAATAATCATTTAAAATGTTTTCATCGTCTCTTATTCTCGCATTACAGCAAATAAAAACATTTATTCATCAATATTTCGTCTTTCGCATTAAGTGAAACTAGCTTTCAGCGCTCTCCCTCTCACTCTCTCTCACTGTTATTCTAGCCTCCCTTACAGGTGGCTTATGATAAGCTGTTGACATGTGTGTGGAGGCAATTCTATTGCATTGTGGATACCTTGGCTCGGCAGGTGCTCATTATCAGATTCCCTAAACGTTTTCCAATCAGATGGAATTGTGAATGGAAATGAGCGAATGGCTTTGGTGATTGATAGTGCTCTCTAGTTCTGTTGATGATTGCCACTTATTATCTCTCTCTCTCTCTCTCTCTCTCTCTTTCTATAATGCAGTCTAACTCTGCATGTCTCATACTATCCTCCAATATAACTTTCTGCTCTCTATCTCCGCTTATATATCTCTATTGCTCTCTCAAGCTTCCTATTTCTATTTCTCTCAATCTATCTCGCACTAGCTTTCTCCCTTTTCTGTCTTAGTCTCTTTCTTCCTGCAGGCATCCTTTATCTCTCATTTCCAGACCTTATCTCTCTCGCCTTCTCTCACACTTTCTCTCTTTCTCTCTTCTTATCACCTTTTCTTTCACCTTCGTCTCTATATCTCATCCTCTTTTTCAACTTCTGTCTTTTTCTCTCTCTCTCTCTCTCTCTCTCTCTCTCTCTCTCTCTCTCCAACTCTGTCTCTCTCCTTCTATGTCTCTCCCTCTCTATCTCTCCCTCTCTATATCTTACTCTCTCACTATCTCTCAATTTCTCACTGTATATCTTTCTGTCCCTCTCTCTCTCTCTCTCTTTCTCTGTTTCTCTCTGTCTATATCTATCAGTTTTTCTCTGAATGTCTCTAACTACCTCGTTTTTTCAACGTCTCTTTCTCCTTTTCTGCTTGGCTTCTGTCTCTGCCTTTATCTCTCTCTCCATCTCTCTCCCTATATAATTATTTCTCTCTATCTCTCTATGTGTATCTTTCTGTTTATCTCTCTCTCTCTTCCTCTCTCTCCATCTCTCTCCCTCTCTCTCTATCTGTTTCTCTTATCACATTTCTTTTTACATTTTTTTCTCCATCTCTTTGTTTTTCTTTTTCGCCAACTCATACTTTCTCCCTCTCTCCTTCTCCCACCATCCTTCAATTACTTCAAAAAACTATGAAACATTAATTCACAAGATATTCGCCAAGTTATGAGCATAATTTGAATGCATTTATTATTCAGCTCGACTACAGTAGGTTTACAGCAACATGGCCGGGTCAGGTCACAACTTCTAGCCGAAAACATTCAACATTTCCCCACAGACTCTGAAGTCACATTTTGACACAGCAGCAGCAGCAGTAGCGCGTGGGCGTGTGGGCGTGTGTCAATGCTGTGAACCACATTAACACCACCAAAACGCAATGGTTTCTACTGCTGCCTATTTTGTGACTGATTTGGTTTCACTTTGCTCCGTCTCCTCCTTTGACAGATTGTCGCTGAGTGTTTTCTCGCCTTCGTTGTCTGCCAAACAGCGCGACTCATATAAATACAAAATATCTGGAATAATGTTGCTGCTGTTGCTGCTGCTGCTGCTGTTGCTGCTGCTGTTGCTGTTGCTGTTGCCCTTGCTTATGAGCAGACATATCACAGCTGTCATGCCCAACGCCCACACAGACAGAGCAGGGAGGGGGGAAAGAGAGAGAGAGGGACAGAGTTATCATTGTCAGCGAGAAATGACTTTGTATTTCATTATTTATATTTATTTGTTATTATTGTTGTTGTTGCTTTTACTGTTGCTGTTGCTAGCGCCAGCGCAACGGAAATCTTAGCATACTTAAGTGGGCGCCAGCCAAGGCTATGCGCTTAGGCAGCTGTGCCAGTGTCTGAGCAGCGGGAGGAGAAGCAATCGAGGAGCAATGTGCATCATGTGCAACATCGGCTGC
Source organism: Drosophila hamatofila (assembly GCA_035045345.1). NCBI lineage: Eukaryota > Metazoa > Arthropoda > Insecta > Diptera > Drosophilidae > Drosophila > Drosophila hamatofila. Next base: position 19,186,318 of record JAWNPA010000039.1, on the reverse strand, counting down.
TGCTGCTGCTGCTGCTGCTGTTGTTGTTGCTGTTGCAGTTGCTGCTGTTGCTACAAACGCTGCCAAGTTTTGCTGCGCTGCGCTCGACTAGCTGGCAACTTGGCATAGACAATGCCATTTCTGCTCAAGTGTTGTCACAACAACAGCAGCAACAACAGCAGCAACAACTGCAACAACAACAACAACAACGAGCTGTATTTCCGGCTTGGCAGCCACAACGCGCGATAGCACAAATAAATGAAATGAAATAAATACGAGTTAAAGCGCAGAAGGGAAAGCAAATTGTAGGTAGAAAGGGGCACGCGGCATGTCCTTCAGGATACAACACGATTCATGCAACTTGCAGTACACTCAACTCAGTTGTTGTTGTTGCCGTTGTTGTTGTTGCTGTTGCTCACTGACAAATGGAGCGGACTCTTGGAGGTGGCAACAAGACTTACACGAAATCGCGCACTAAAACAAACTGCTGCATACTAGTTCAATAAAGCTCAGCGCGAAATGTGTTAATCAGCTTCCATCAGTCAGCTCAAGGCGTGGCGAGGTTAGGATAATAAATGGCTATCAAAAACCCAAAAAGTTTGTCCACCATAGTTAAAGCTACATTTATGAACTATAGTAAAAGCTAAAGTTAAGTGAAACATTTTTTGTTAAAAATACATGCTTAGCGTATATTCAAATGATATACTATAGGATTACGTATAGGTTATCTATTACAACAAATAGAGCTGCTCAGGAAATGTGCTTGAATCATGAATCTCTTTTATCTCAGTCTAAATGTATAGCCCTATTTGCAAAAATAGAATCATATTTATAGAGAGTTAGAGTATAGATATACAGAATTTCATTACATTTGAATGCCTGACTGGATTGTACTTAAGTGGAATGTCTGTAAAGACAGATAGATAATGAATTATGAATTCCTTTTTATCATCAACAGTCAAATCTCTACGAGCTTATATAATAATGTAACAAAAAATAATGTTAATACAGTCGACTCTCGTTATTTCGAAATTCGAGGGACTCTTAAAATATTACGAATTATCGAATGTTTGAAATATTAAATGGTTCGAAAATTCAAATTCAAAGTTCTTACTAACACACCAAGAAACTTCGCAAATTTGAATTGTCGAGTGTTTGACCATATGAGTACGAATTACCGTGTCTTAGCAACGATCTTTAGTTCGAATTACTGAGTCATAAATATGTATGGATATAATTCTAAATATAAAGAGATTTTGTAGGGAACTCGTGATAACTTTGAATTAATGAGAGGGTCGAAATATCCCAGGTTTGAAATAATGAGAGTCGACTGTATTACTAAAAAGATTAAAAATAAACTAAATGTATAAAAGTCAGAATTTGCTTAATCAAGCTTACTATCATACATACGAATATCTACAGCAAATTAAAAAAATGAACTTGTATATCAGTTTTTTTCTTTATTTATTTATTTTTTTTATGGAAACTCTTATATTTTTTGAAGGTCTCTTCAGCCAGCTTAACATATCAGCCGAATTATTAGAAAGATAATTTATTTTATATCACGTATTTATTTATTTATTTATTTGTTAGTTGAATAAATTCTAAATAACAATTTGGTTTAATGCCAGAGGAACAAAGGCCTTCAGGCAACCGTATTTATTTATATCATATTTCTATACTATATATATAATATATACATAATATATACTACTCCTATATAAGATGCAATCCAAAGTTAATCAAAACCTATAATTCTTTCATATACCATGACAAAATGTGCTAGCTGTTGAGCTGAATCGAACTCGACATATACGATATTCACTCTGCTCCCCACTAATGGCAGCTATACCCTCTATGATGTAAAGGGTATTTAAGGTTTGCCATTGTGTTGGCTGTCATTGATTTTGCTGTTGTTTTAGTTGCTTCGCTTTCAATTTGCGTGCGTTGCGAGCAAAGTCAACAATGTGCGAAAAATAATTGAAATCGCAGCAGTGGCAGACGCCAACAGGTAAGCGCCAGTTGCCAGTTGCCAGTTGCCCGTTACCAGTTGCCAGTTACCACCATCTCAGCGCCCTTAGCCACGCTCACTTGCTGTGAATACGCGACTCACTTAGGGTATGCATGCGGCATCCACAGAGGGCAACTAGTACATCATGATAATATTAATAAAAAAAACATACATATATAAATCAAATAATCACAGTGAGTCATATATATATACGATATACGACTTACGATATACGATCCATGAAGTACGATATATGTAGTATGATATTTGTTATATATTTGGTATATGAAAATGTACAATATACGATATTCGAAATTCATATTCATATAATTCATATTCATATATTCATATATTCATATTCAGATATTTGGTATATAAAAATGTACAATATACGATATTCGACATGCGTTACAATATGAGATATACGATTTGACGATAAACAAATATACGATATACGCATAATATTAATAATCATGATACAATTAATATATAATAAATATTTAATAATATACTATATAGGATATACGATATACGAAATAGAATAAGCCATATATTAAATACAATTAATAATATACGATACACGATAACCAACATAATTAATATACTAGACGATTTATTATACTATGCGATACAAGATACATAATAACCGAAAATTCCTATGCATCATACGTTAAACAACATTTGAAATATTATACAAAAGCGATATACGATATTCAAAATATTTAGTCGATTTGGGATACAGGAATCACGAAATACGATATGCAATGTGCAAAATATGCAATATATGCAATACGATATAATATACGATATTCGAAATGTATATTACAATTTATGATGCTTGCATGAATATACGATATTTTTTATGGGTTACAAAATATACAAAAAAAAAAACAATATATATAATATACGATATACCATATACGATATTCGGAAAATATACATTACAGAATATGATACATGCAAGAATATACAATATGCGACTTTGTTGCATGATATACGATATATGTGATACGCTATACGATATAGAAACCGCCCGAAGCACCTGTGTGAATGCCAATTCAAAGCTACTGCCAATGGCAAGCCAATATTTTCAGCGAAATGGCAACTGCCTCGCTTTGTTATTGTTTTTGCCTTTGTTTTTGTTTTTCTCCACTTTTTTACATTTTTACATTTTGCTACCATTTTTGTTCGCTTTTTGTTTTAAGCTGCTGCAAAAGAGTTTGCAGCTCCCTTTTCCATTAGTATTTAAGCACTGACCCAGCGGCCACGCCCACGGCTGCTACTCATTGTGGTCAGCCTTAATTTGCGCATCTCATTAGCATTGGGGCCGGGCCCCAACCGGCAACCTTTGGGGGTCCAGAATTTTGCATATTATTCGACCCGACAATTGCAGAGCCTTGAATTTTGTATTTTCCATTCGACGCCCACTCGGATTAAGCCAAGCAAGCCAAACACCGTTTTAAAATATTTTCAATTTATGTATGGGTGTGTGAATGTGATTTACTTTCCGGTATTTGAAAATATGAATTATTAAATGGAATGGCGATGGGGACTACTAAGCCAAGGACTGTTCCAAATTTATTTAAGGGTATTTTTTATTTGATTAGCCTAAATGACTTAAAAATTAGTTTGAGTTTAGTAAAGAGCTGCGAGCTGAAAAGTTTTTTTATTTTAAATATAAAATAATAAATCAATTTTATTTTTATTATTTTCTTTTTATTTTCAATTCATTTTTAATTTGGCAAATAGGTATTTTTATATGGAACATTTAATTTTATTGTTGTTTAAGCGAACTTGAGTTTAAAATTTTGACTTTTAGTCAGATGAGCAGAGACTAGAACAGTAAAAACTCTATTATATATATTTTTTAAATTTTTTAACAATTTCTTAAACAAAATTTATCATAATTATTTGCATATCTAATATTTTTTCTGTTTATTTCTTTTTTATACTCATTCACAAAACAGAAATGAGTATATTGGGTTTGTGCAATGTCCGTTTTGATGTCCGTCTGTCTGAAACTAGGAGCTCGAAATGTGGAAAACATGAGTATACCAATTATAAAGTATCAAGATTTTGCCGATCTGCCCACTAGAGGCATGGCAAAACAGATACGCATTTCTCTGTATCTCAGGAGCTAGGGTAGTTGAAATGCTACAGAGTTGAATGAGTATTCTGCAGTCGGTAACGCCCGACTGCAACGTTCTCGCTTGCTTTTTCTCTTTTATTATGCAGACACAGTCTAATCTACTCATGTCAAATAGGAGAAGCCCACGACATAAAATCAAATGTTTTGAATTACTTTAGCCAACTGCTGGGATCTAGATGCCCTCGTAAAAAGCATATTAACACATTCATCATGCCTTACATGAATATATATATATATATATGTGTGTGTGTGTGTGTCTGTGTGAGAATATCGTAGCGAAACTTTTCCCCACAAAGGTTATTCAAAAATCTGTCGCTCATGAAATTGTTTGACATTCGACACACGCAAGAAGATGATGAAAAAAAAAATGAGCCCCGAAATAAAAACTTTTTTAATGGAACGCGCACGCTTGAGGTGAGCGCTTCGATTGTCGGGTGGGCAGAGGGGAGGGGCTGGGGGTTGAGGGTATGTGGATGTGGCAGGTAACCAAATTTGTTCGGCAAATGATCTGGCGACGACAACACTCCTCCAGTGACTGCTGACGGTCAGAGGCAACACCGACATTGGCATAAGGTCGAACAGTTACCCAATCCAATTGAGTTGAGTAGGGCACTTTCTCTCTCTCTCTCTCACTCTCTCTGTCTCTCTTTATGTGTATGTGTGTGTGTCTATAGCCTTCTCACTTCATAGAGTCTATGTTAATTTCATTGCAGTTCTCATATTTTCGGTGTGTGTGTGTGTATATGTGTGTGTGTGTGCATGAAAACTTCTTCTTCTTGCTTCTGTTGTTTGCATTGCCATTGAAGTAAATATGAACGAGCCCAAAAGTTGTAGCTGCTGCAACACTGAGGCGCATTTCATATGCCCAGCCACGCACACACACACACACACACACACACACACACACACACACACACACACACGCACACAGACACACACTCAGAGCCATGTCTCTCAAAGCACTCAGCTTGATTCCATATGGCGGCAGCCAACAGTCGCAATTGTCTCAACTGTTGCACTCTGCCACCAGCCACCAGCCACCAGCCCCCAGCCACCAGACACTTGCCACTTGCCACTTGCCACTCCTGACAGCTGGCAACTGTGCAACATGCTGATTGTTTGGGCCAATCTACAAAATATGCAAATGCCAGTGCCACAATTTCGATTTCGATTTCGATTCGACAGCTGCAGCACTCTGGCGCCCGATTGCTAATTCTGTGGCATTGCACTGGCCACGTTCACGTCCTCGTCCAGGGCGATGGCATCATAGGATCGGGGGACTCATTCCATTCCATATGCGGCTCACAATGCTCATGTTAAGTAATCATTATTTATAGTCCAAATCCGTTGGCAGCAAAAGTCCATTCGAAATATGCATAAATAAATCAGATGCTCAAATCAAATATCGAATCATAGATATCGTCTTCTATACAAACATTTATTGGAGTTGTGAAATCCATTCGAATTCCGTATTTCTCTATTGACTTTTTGTATACCCTGAAACCGTTTGGAAGTGGTAATGCAGGGTATATTGGTTTTGTGACAGTGTATGTGACAGCCAGCAGGAGGCGTGGCATGCTCTATTATATTTATATATTTATATATATCTAAAAATGTCTGTCTGTCTGTCCGTGAGAATGCTGGGCTCTCGTAAACCATAAAAGCTGAAGACTTGAGAGACTTTTAAATGTATTCTCTTTTTTACCATGCAGCTTCAACCCAATATTTTTTTCGATGATACATCTTAATATCGATAATAATCGATAATTTCAGTTTATTGCTTAAGCATAACTTGCATACCACTAAAGTTGGAGGTTTTGAATTAACCGTAAAAGTTTCTGTGATTATAACATAAATTTTGAATATTTGGGATTTTTATATGGGATACCTCCACCTTATACCATAAGTATGCAAAACTTTTTTTCGAATACTAGAAAATTGTGCTTCGACAAATGCAGACATATGAATGTCATGATCGCACACTGAAAAAAATGCTTAGAAAAGTACATCTAGAAGAGAAGTTATTCAATATATAGGTTCCCATAGTAAAGCCCCAGGGCAGTCCCAGTAATCAACGCGCTTTCTTATGTGTGTGTGTGTGTCAGTGCATGTGTGTGCATATGTTATTTGTCAAATATGTAAAGAACAAAGTGTTGAATGGTTAAAATACCAGCTCTTTGCTGGGTCAGGCCACCTCCTAGTCGAGCACTCCCGCCTATAGCTTTGTTCCTTGTGTTTTTTGCTTGTTTGTTTCGCTTCTGCAGTGGCATGTTTGGGGGCATTCGATTCTCTTTTAAAATGTACGCAATAATTTATGCCTTAATGGAATTGTTTTGGTAGCATTTGCATAATTGAAGAACCAAAATGGTTGGAACCATCAAAGTTCAACCAGCGAAATTGCCATAATTGGCTCAGCGACAACATTTTCTTTAACTTTATTTTTATTTCTTGCTTTCTCTCTCTCTCTCTCTCTCTCTCTCTCTCTGTCTCTCTCTTTCTCTCTCTGTCTGTATCTATGCTGTCTCGCTTGCATGCATGAACAATTGAAAGTCACATAAATCTACAAACACAAACACACACACACACATATACACACACAATTATATAGATTGGCGAATGCAAAAGTTTATTTAAATATTAAGGCAAAATGCAAATCCGAAACCGAAAATTTAATTCCGCATGACAATTATTTGACCAAACTGTCTGGAATACGAGTCGGACTGGCAAAATGGAGTATATATATACTATATATATATATATATATATATATATAGTATATACATATATATAACTGCATGTGGATCCCATCTATAACCGCTGGCCTTGGCTAGTAATTTAAACTGCGCGAAGTCAAGCGTTGTCTGACAAACGCATTCCGAACGATTTCCATTTGAGCCAAGGCAAAACTTTTCCAAAATGCAACTCAGCACAGATAGTAATAACATCCATTGAGATTGAGCTTAAGAACAAATCAAATTGTAAACAAGTTTTAGACAATTATTTAAGAATTGTTTTTATATAGAATATCATATAGAGAAAAAGTAAATCGAGAGACTTATTTATTGATCTGCATGCAGCTGTGGATATCGTCCTTAAGTCTTTTGAAATGATTGACTTTGATATACAAAAATTGCACTTTCATCTTGCCCAAGATTATTTAAGACATTCTTAGTAGTCAAGCATTATCTTTAAATAGACTACGACCAAGTAGATTTAGGAGAGCTCTCAACATAAACAAATAAGAGTGCTCTAGGCGAGACTGCTCGACAGCAGTTTGGTATTGATTATATGGACCTACACAATTAAAATATCCAGCTCTAACAGCATTTAAACTACGCTTAAAAAGCAAAGAAAATTATCGATTATTATCGATAAATGGTAGAGAGATTTATATTCTTTACACAGTTGAAATCTCAAGCTCTAACAGCATTCAAATTACGCTGAAAAAACAAAGTCAAATTATCGATTATTATCGATAATAAAGATATGTGTTGAGTTATCGAAAAACGTGTGTACTGAGTATGGTATGCCTGTAAAATTATAAATATATAGCATTTGTAGTTTTATTATCCCAATCAAGAATATACATACTTAATGGGGCTTGCCCCGCCTCCTTCTGGCATTTTAAATTTTCAAAAATATATTATAACCTGATTTCCCATTGCCAATAGGTTCGGGGTATAAAAACGATGTCTTATGATTACGGAAATTAATGCGTAAGCATCTCCTATTCGAGTTATTATGTTATGTACTCAAATCACTATAGATTGCATTTATACAAGTAGATTTATGGGTCGATCACCATGCAGAGATGGATGCAACTAAATTTGAAGACAAAGACGGAGATCTGAGATCAGGGAGATACAGATCAGCAGAGCTTGAGAATTAAGCAGCAATTTCCGAACAGCTCCAAATATTCCTTGATATTCCCGAATTCAAATTCCAAAAAGCCCGCCACGTTTTCTAAACTACGCCTACGGCAACTGAAAGTTTTTTCCCTTCAAAACAGATTTTCAATTTTAAAATGTATTCTTTGTGAGCTTTAATCATTCTCATTTGACTTCAAAAACCTGTGCAAACAATTACTGACTGACTGATTCAAGTTAGTTGAAGATTCCACGTGGTTTTCGACTGTTCAAAGACAGACTCCAGATTTTTTGACAATTTGATTCGTGTTTAGCTGCAGAAGCACATGCAGTGCTTCGTGCTCAGACCTTGCTCGAGTCAACCTGATGTGAGCTGTGTGCTCTTAGTCAATTTGGCTTAAACAACTGGGCCACTTAAATATTTAACGTATTTAACATAAATAATGCGGCATGCAGCTTAACGTGTATTTCGCATCAAAAGCTCATTAAAATTTCAGCGCTCAATAATGAAAATAAAATGGATCCTGAAGTGTGAGAGATGTGAATGGGAGAGAGAGAGAGAGAGAGAGTGAGTGAGAGAGTGAGATGTGATGTGAAAGGAGACAGCAAAACAAACAGCCAATATATCTCGCATAATCAATCATTTCTGCTGCAGCCATGTGAGAGTGTATATGTGAGAGTATATCTCTGTGTGTGTGTGTGTGTATGCTCATGTGTGTGTGTGTGTGTGTTTGGCTGAACATTTTTGACTCATTTATTAAGCTCGTCACCTACGACTCCAACAAGAGAGGCGTTCACATTGTGACTTTTTGACACTTCGCCTGCTGTTGCCATTGATTAAGGCCAAAACAAAAAACGTTTGTTACCAATTTCGTATCTGTAGCATAACAAATCAAACAAATGGCAGCTGAAGTCAATTGTCAAATGGTTGCATATGGAAATCGACATAATGCCATGCAAAAGATTGTTTAATCGCCGCAAGTAATCAATATGCAATAAAATTTAATTTATTGCCAATGGCACTTAACGGACAGGCGAACGGACAGACGGATGGGATGGACAGACGTCCGGACGGAAGGACAATCATTTATTTATGGCTTTCTGCAATTATTGCGGATAATTAATTGCGCCATGTTTACCCATAAATAGCCGCAATAAACAGCACTTCAAGTCTTAAGCGCTAATTGATATATCAGCTTACCATGCCGAAAAGCCAAGAACTTCTACTTGGATTTCAAATTTATTTCTCTTCACTCTAAACGATGCTTTCGTGCAGTTGTGCCAGACAGGCCAAAAGTCTAACCGATCAAATATAAATTTGGGGGTCTTTTTATAAAACTGTAGGTAACAGGCAGACAGTAGGCGTGGCAGAGCATATAGAGTGTTTAGTATACTTGTCTGGCTGGGCGTCTGTCAGTCTGTTTATCCGTCTGCCTGTCTGTTCGTATATCTCTCAGTCTGCCTGGTCTTCCATCTCTCCATGTGTTCGTCTGTCTGTCCAACCGTCTTTCCGTCCATCCGTCTGTCCGTCCGTCTGTCTGTCCGACCATCTCTCTGCCTAACTGTCTATCGTTCTCTCTGCCTGTCTATCTGTTCGTCTATCTCTTCGTGTGCCCGTCTGTCTGTCCGACCGTCTATCTCTCTGTCTGTCTGTCCGTCAATCTGTCCATCTGTTTATCCGTCTGTCTTTCTCCCTGTTTATCCGTCTGTCTCTCTGTTTGTCCATCCATCTATCCATCCGTCCGTTTGTCTTTCCGCCATATCTCTGTCTGACTGTCCGTTCGTCTCTCTCACTGTGTCTTTCTGTTTGTTCGTCTATCTCTTCGTGTGTCTGTCTGTTCATTCGACTGTCTGTTTATCCGTCTATCTGTCCGTCTATCTGTCCATCTGTTTGTCCGTCTGTCCGTCCGTCTCTGTCTCCGCCATTTCTCTAACTGACTGTCTGTTCGTCTATCTCTTCGTGTGTCCGTCTGTCTGTCCGTCTGTCTGTCCGTCCGTCTATCTCTCTGTCTGTCTGTCCGTATGTCTGTCTATCTGTCTGTCCTTCCGCCTGTATGTCTATTTCTCTCTCTCTCTCTCTCTCTCTCTTTCTATCTATCCTTCTGTTCGTTTCTCTCTCTCTCTCTCTTTCTCTGGGTGTCCATCTGTCTGACCATCCGTCACTCTCTCTCTCTCTCTCTCTCTTCCTCTCTCTCTCTCTCTTTCTCTTTCTCTCTCTGTCTCTCCCTCTCTCTCTCGCTCCACCTCTAAGTCAATATAATCGCGATCATCACTTGATCGTTCGATTTTCCTCTGCCCAATCCAACCAAACTACGGCGGAGATTTAACTTAATTTGTTATTCACTCATAATACCCCACAACGAATGGCGACAACACATGATTCAATAAACAACTCTCTTTAAATTGAAAGAAGTCTACCTACTCATACATCAATATAAATATAAATGATAAGTTACAGTTCAGGTTTCACTCTCCTGCTTTATAGCCGGCTGAATCTGCACAACATGTCGGACATCAATTTGTGGCTGTCAGTCAGGTCGACAAAAAAAAAAAAGAAGGAAAATCAGCCATGAAATCATTGGACGTGAATTGACAATGTAGACAGCTCATTTGCATACTTGATAGCCGAATGGCATTTGGTTACAATGTTCGCTAAATATTTACGAGCTCTCTTTCTCCTCGAACTGCTCTCAATCATGAGGGCTCATAAAACGAACTCAAAATGCATTTATGAAAATATTCTCTAAGTGGATTTACCTTTCAACACTTTGTATGCAAATGCCAAAACAAAAACAAAAAAATAACAGTAATTTCGGTATGTGAAATTAATTTCAATTGTGAACAAAAATGTGAATGAAATGTGGAAGTTTTATTTGAAAATTATAGATGGTTTGTAATCTAAAAAAATAATAATTAAAACGAGCAAATGTTAATAAAACTTTATTCGTTGCTTCAGTTAGAACTTCTCTGACATTAGGCCCTTCTATGTGATTCTCATCTGATTCATTTCTGTTCTAATTTCCCTTAGATAAATTTTGATTTAAGAAAACTGCAAATTTTTGCAATTGTATTTAAAATTTGTCTTAATGTCAACCAAGTTCACGTTTCACATTAACTTTCAGATGTCACATCATGAGATTCGTTCCACTTTTGGCCACAGCCACGCCGAGGATAACAGCAAACAGCAGCAAGCCAGTCCGTCCTTGAGCGTAATTATCTACTACGCACATGGACTTACATACGACTATATCGTGTACATACGCAAAAACCATGAGCCAACAAAGCAACAAAGAAAGCGGCTAGAAAATTGTCTACTACAGATTGCCCAGCAATCTGGATATCCTAAGGGGAAATAGCTGTGCAAAAAAAGTTATTCATATACCCAAAATAATATATAAATATATTCATTTTAATATACTAAAAAATCTCTAGAAAATATTTAGTAAACTAATTTAAATTGCTGCCAAGCTGAGCTACTTGACTCATACATTGCTTACAGGGTATACGCAAAAATTCTATGACAAACGCTTTAGGGCCGACGAGCACTTAGTTAGGCTTAGAGTGTTCCATTGTTTCCAGCGTTTGCCTGAGCATGTGTGTGTGTGTGTGTGTGTGTGTACATGTGTGTGTGTATGTGTGTGTACATGTGTTTGTGTGTGTGTGTGTGCTTTAATCACTTGGAATTTATGTTAGATGGAAAATCACATTCAGTTCAGGGGCTCAAGTTGTTAAAGCTTTAAGCCGTAGCAACAAGGCCAACAAACAGCTCGTTTCGACTTCCCGACTTAAATCGACGGCCATTAGCACCTAAACAGAGCCGAGTCGAGGGAAATGGCAGACAACAATCATAATAACAGCCACGACAACGCAGAAGATGAAGAAGAAGAATAAGCAGACTAAGAAGAAGAAGAAGAGGAAGAAGCAGCAAGCGGAAGTGCAAAACAACAGAGTGGAAAACTGTTGTTGTTTTTTAATTGGGATGCAACTGCCAACAAACCATGGACACAAAAGGGAACCTGAAAAATGCAACGAAAATAGAAGCAAAAGCAAAAAAAAAAAAGGGAATGAAATAAACAAATGCATTTGTACGAAGCTGAAATACCCTTGGCGAAAGGTGAATGAAATGGGAAGATGAAAGAGGATAAAAAGAAGTCCGTAAAGAACATAGTCAAATGTCTTCTTCTTCTTCAACTTCTGTATGAGAGATCTCAACTTGATGAATAAAAGAATTAATGAACTCCAATAATAGTAAAAAAATCCAAGAGATGTAGATGAAAGAAAATAAAAAAAGTCCGTTAAGAAAATAGTCAAACTTCTTCTTTTTCAACTTCAACAGGTAGATACAATACATATATAATATGTACATATGTAAAAGAGATGTCAACTTGATAAGCAACAGAATGAGTGGACTCCATCAGAAAATGTATTTATGTAAGTATCCAAGAGTATTAAAGATGCTCCTAGAGTTAAGTACAATCACTTCATGAATATAACAAGTAGGAATGCTCTAGTCGGAAGTGAACGACTCGAAAAAACGTCAAACTTTGTACATATACAAAAGTCGTCCTGATTATGAAAATATACGTTTATATATATATATATATATATATACTCGTATCCTTGCCTGTTACATATATAATATATTAACATATGCACATATATATTATACATATATTAAGAAAACCTTCATACCCTCGATGCTAATTTGTGATGAGTATAAAAAGTGATAGAAGAAACTGATAAAGAGATGACATGGCAGCAGCTGCAAAAAACTTGATGTTAAAAACGTTGCAGAGTTTTATAGAAGGAAACCACAAGAGTTAAGCATGGATTCATGTTACTAAGTCAAACAGTCATTAATGCTTACTTAACACTGGCAATCGGGCTATTAAGCCAAGCAATAAACTTAAAACCAAGCTTTGGCTGTTAGTGCTATTAAAGAAAAAGGATTTTGATTGAAGATGGTCGCTACATTCTTTGTTGTAAGTGTAAATGACAGAATAGAGTACTCAAGTTATGATCGACCGATTAGGAAATATTATAGACACTCAGCAATTCAGCAAAATAACTCAAATAGTCAATGCAAACGGTCTTCACACTCGCATAGACATGTCCACAGTCAATTCACGTACGCAATTGATATGTGTAGCGAACTCAACTCTCTCATTTATACCAACACATACACAAATTACTTTCAGCTTCATTTCACTCAACCAAACGGTCAGCGAACAACAAGAGCGAAGCCAATCGGTTATTAACCGATCGCGAACGAATTGCTGAAGAACCGATGCAATTGGTTGCTCTTTGAGTTTTTTCTCAGAGTGTGAGTGAACGACACATTATTGCAGACATCGAGTAACGGTAAACAGTTATTTGCGAGTTATGATTGGCACGCGTCTTCTTGATGTCTCTCAGCTACGCTCTCAATTTCTCTCACTCCAACACATTGTCATGCCGTAGTTAGTGGAAAGAGTCAGAGAGGGACAGGTCTGGGGAATACGGTGGCTGCAGAATAACTAGTATCTTCTTATTGGCCAATCGATATCAAAATTAACCAGCACGCTATGCTTTTAAGCTGACCTCGTAAAAGTATGAAATAATTAATATCTAACATATTTGTATAGACTTTAAAATAATCTAAATATTAGGCTCATCAAGGGGCTCAAACAATTAAAGCTTAAGAAGGAAAATGTTATTGATTGACTTGAAACAAAGATGATTTGCGTATGCTATAAGAAAACCTATTACTAATACATACATACAAATGTATGTATATCAAGTCGATATCAAGTCTCTTTATCTTGTAGCCAACATGTACGCCTTAATAGATGCGGTCAGAACAGGACAGAGCTCTACTCTACTCTACTCTTTATCAGCGTGTTACATTAATTTTATTGGCCAAAAATAATATACCAGGAATTTGCATTTTGAATAGCTTCTGGCAATAAAAATATTTTAATATTACAAAAAATCGAAACTTTCAAGAATTTTCCTATAATTTCAAGCTTCTTTCATTTTCTACTACAGCTCCCACTTAAAGCAACCAATTTGCTTATTTGTTTTTGTGATTAGACTTTAAAAACTAAACTTGCTCCATTAATTTAGTAAGTAGATAAACAAGCGGAGGTAAAAGCAGAAGAGGAGGAAGAAGAAGGAAGAAGAAGCAGCAGCAGCAAGCAAAAGGACAACCTGAGTTGTTGATAATGATAAACGCAGGAACTGAATTGTGCTGTGCATTGCTGTGGCAACACATCCTGTTGTACTTGACAAACACACACACACACACACACACAGACACACATGATACTCACACTTACACACACACGTACACATACACCCGCTGGCGTTGTCATCATTTGTAGAAAATCCGTTTTACTGGAGTGTCATAGCCACAACAGCTGCAGCAAAGATACGAAGAATATGCGCTTTACACACAAGTACAAGTACAAGTACATGGTATACCATTTGAGTGTTTAGTTGTTCTCAGTGTTGTTGTCATTGTTTTTCTCATTGTTGTTGTTTTTGTTGTTGTTGTTGTTCTGACCATTCAATTTAATACGTTTAAGACCGTGAGCGAAACTTCTACGTTAGACAGCGACAGCTCTCTCCTTCTCTCTCTCTCTCTAACCCGCTCGCTGCCTTGACAGCCGAGTGGAGAGCTGAGACGTGCTTTGCATTTGTTAGTTTTGGGCGCCAACTAGTTGCTAGATGGAATTACTGAAGATATATATAATATATACATATATATATATTTATATAGTATATAGACAGAGTTGAAGATAAATAACAAAAGAAGTAAAGGGCGTTGAGGAAGAACAAAAGAAAAACTCATTCATTCGAGAATGGAAGTTAAGTTCAATTGGAGTTAAGTATACGCGGCATTGGACAAGGCCTCAAAATTGAAAGCAACAACAACAACAACAGCAGCAGCAACAACAGCAGCAACAACAACAGCAATATTTAATGACAATTGAAGCGTTGCCAAAGAGATAAACCCACATGACATTTGACAAGGGCTTAAGGCAACGCAGATGTTGCTGCTGTTGCTGCTGTTGCTGCTGTTGCTGCTGCTGCTGTTGCTGTTGCCCATTGCTTTTGTTAATGTGTTTTAGGAATGTGGGCGTGGTCATGCTCTAGCTGCTCATATAAGCCAAGATGAATTTTATTGGATACAATTGAGCGGCGCCCAAGTTTATTGGCACATCATTTGTGCGCCATAGATGACCAGAGTATCTCGTCCTGGATACGTTTAGCACCACAATGTGCCAAACACACACGCATACCAACACACACACACACACACACACACACATGGTTGCCGAGAAGAGGTCTTTAGCAATAAAGGCATCAGCTACATTGCGTGCCATAAAGTCGCAATCAAGCCATCAGCAATCCGACAACGCAGAGGAAACTATCGCAAGCGGAAACGGAAATGCACACACAAACACAAACACAAACACAGCCATAGACACCCACACTCACCCTCACACATATAGAGACGTTGCAACATTTGGAACATGATAAACAAGCAAAGCATTCGCCGAGTTAGGCCCAAAACTGAAGCGGAAAGCAAATCAAGCCGCACGAATAAAAAGACACAAGCGACAAACTTCAGCAGGCATGCTCGACTAGCAGATACCCAGGCGAGATTCAATCTATAATACATATAGCTTATTTTATTATCTATTATTATTATTTTATTATCTATTATATCATATATTATATATATGAAAGATATAATCGATAACAGTGCTATCGAAATTATGTTCTCGACTTTATTTAGAGCTCTCTCTCTCTCTCTCTCTCTCTCTCTCTCTCTCTCTCTCTCTCTCTCTCTCTCTCTCTCTCTCTCTCTTAACTTTGCCTATTCAAACTTCAAACTTGCTCCGTATTCTATGCTCAACTGGCATATACCCTAACCAGCTTTCGTCATTTTCCAGGGTATCAACACACAACGCACAAAATACAAAAGCAAACGGCAAACCGGATGCGTACGTCAATTTACAACACTTTTCGTATTTTTTGTAGGTATTTTTCATTTTTGAGCTATATATACGTTGAGCTATAAATTATAATACAAGCCCAGGTCAAGTGTGCTCGACTTTCAAATACCCCTGAATCAATGGCAAAGCAAAGGAAAAATAAATAAATTAAATTACTGAATTTTTAATTATTTTGAATATATTATATATACATAACGTACGTATTTTTTTTATAACATGCAAAATAAGATTTTTACAAATTAACATTATTATACTCGTTCACAAAAGTGTAATGAGTATATTGGTTTCGTGCAATGTTCATCTTGCTGCCCATCCGTCTGCTCGTCTGTCCGTATGAATGCAAACCATTTCGGCGCAATGGAATCTAGAGACTTGAAATTTGGAACATATACTCGAGTATATCTTCGAATTATAGAGTGTCAGGATCTTAACGATCCGCCCACTAGGGGCGTGGCAAATCGAAAAGTGCATTTTCCAGTACCTCAGAAACCATGGTATTTGAGACGCTGTAAGCCTGAAACCTGTAATGTTTACTCAGGTTGACAACCTAAGTCCAAAAAGAAAAATTACTGTTGACATTCTCTATTGATTTACATAAAAATAATATATATATACCAATTGGGGGCATGGCAAATCAGCCACATCTATCTGACAGCATTTGGATGAGTATTCTGCAGTCGGTAACGCCCGCCTGCCAAGCTCTTACTTGTTTTTCTTATATTACATGAACATGAACACAACAGGATAAGTATATAAATACAAGTCCTTGCATTTTAATTCAGTTTATAAATTTTGGTTAATGTTATTAAAAATTGACTAATTAGCTCTTAGCGTTGGCCAATTAATTAGGGAAGCAATACAAAAGTATTTGAAACTTTTTCCTTGTGGGGCGTGGCATTCGCTGCAATTTGAGAAGTTCTAATTGGCTTTTGGGGCTAAGGCAATTGAAAATGCTGAGCAAATGAAGCTACGGCCGGGGACACATTTCCGGCGCGAAACATAAACGAAAATAATATTTAGAAAAAAAACGGGGAAAAAAAGAGGAAAAAAACAGCAAACAGCGCGAATCTCGAAAGGCTTAGCTAATGACAATTTAAGGATTTTGTGATTTTGTGATTTTGTTATTTACATAAATTTGCCCTAAAACGCGGCCGTGAATAGCAAATGCTTTCAGCGCAATGTGCCCGTAGTCGACGTGGCTCAAAAGGACACAAACGTATTTTTAAAGCCATTCCAGCTAAATTTTATGCAAAAACTTCAAATAATACTAAACACCCTAAACACTGAAAGAGTTGAGAGTTTTTGGGGCACTTTGAGACATATTATATATATTATAATTATTATTGGCTATGAGTAAAAGCTACAAATAAGCTAAAAATAATAAATTTAAAAAATTCAATACTGTTTAAAAATATTTATAATATTTCTTATCAACTAAAGGTAAAAATTTTTTACAATTAAATTGAATTGACTTTGTCTTGGAAAATAGATTTTTTGTTTACTTCTTTAAAACTTGGAATTTTCTTATATCTTTAAAAATATTTAACAACAAATCTATTGCCTTAAATTTTTATTTGTTAAACCAAATTCAAATAGTTTGCAGTTTCATTTTCAATTTTTAAAACTTTACCCATACATTTTCAACTTTTTTTATTTCAAAAGTTCTATTATATCTATTTATTATTATTTATATTTTTATGTTATTTCTTATAAGACTGTATATTTAATTAATATAAGTATTATTAATTATTTTTAAATATTTAAATTATAAATATTAATTTTTTATATATATTACAAATTTTATTTATTTATTAAAAGAAAAATATAATGAAATTGACATTAAAATAAAACATAAAAATTAATTACAAAAAAATATTGCATTTTATAAACGTACAAAAATAAAATCTTAAAATTATAAATATTTTATTATATTATAATAAATATATAAGACTTGCATTTTTCTATGAACGTTTTTATTTTTATTTTTTTTTTAAGTTTTTTTTCATAATTTTAATATTTAAACAAAACTTTTAAATTTTGAAGTTTTATTTTGTAATTTTATATTTTTTCATAAAGCAGCTTAATATTTTAACATTTTCAAATATTTTTAAGCAACTGTATTTAGTTAAATTATTTATACTTTGTAGCTGATCATTCGAATACAAAATTATTGAGCAGATGATATGAAGTACATATGTAAATCCATTCCATGGTAAGAGGTATTAACTTTAAACATTTATGTTTATCACACGAATAAATATATCTCTCTTATATATTGAATAATCAAGTCAAATACTGTCAATCATTGCTACAATTTTAGACAAGCTAATATGCTTATCCTTATATTTGTATATATATGTAGTACATGTAGTACATATAGTATATATACTATATACTTTACTTTAAAGTAAAAGCCTTCCCAAGCTGCAAAGCCAAATTGAATTGCCACAAAATTGATTTATTTAAAAACTACAGTGCAGAAGCTTCAGTTCAAAAAGCAAAGAGAGAAACTTAAAAAAAAATCACACACACACACACATGATTACACCTGACGAGTTGTTTACTCTATGCGTATGTGTTTATGTGAAGCACGCATAAACGCATAAACCTCAATGCCATGCCCGCAATTTTAACACCCACACACACACACACACACATATGTATATATATATATATATATACATACACATATACATAAGCCACGCGGATTTTGTATAAGTTAGGAAAACAAAAACAAATGCTAACACCTTGGTGACATATGCCAACTCGCACGACAATGACAGGCGACCCGGGCCGGGTAGAACAGCGCCTACCCGATACCCTAGCCAATACCCGCAGTACCGTTGTACCGTAGTACCGTAGTACCGTTGTACCGTTGTAGGTAGTACCTTCCATTTGCCATTTGCCATTTGCCATTTGCGAACACGGGGGCCCTGATAGCAACACGATGCTGTGCCCTGGCTATGGCTACGGCAATGGCTATGGCAATGGCTATGTCGCTCGCCCAGGCGCACGCTGGTGGGCGTGGCAGGAGCAGTTGGAGTCCTGGTGTGGCACGAAGATAATCAAAGTGTGTTTAAAAGCAGAGAGAACAGAGAGAGAGAGAGAGAGAGAGAGAGAGAGAGAGAGTGGGAGGGAGAGAGTGGGAGGGAGAGAAGAAGAAGAGAAGGAAAAAGTGGCAGAGGAAGTGGAAGAGTAAGAGAAGCAAAAAAGAAGCCAAAACCGCAAATGCAAATTAGCTGTGCGAAACGCAGGTCTCTTTTATTAGCTAACCAAATGAACCTGATAAGAGCTTAATACAAAAACTTCATTTAATTTAATTAGTTTGAATACAGGAAGCATCAAAGCCAGAGCTAAGCTTCAAAGCGAAACTCTAATGTTTCTATTCTAGTTTTTTTATAGTTGATTCTAAAAAAAAGCTTGAAGATGGAATATGAAATAGAACTTCATTTAATATGTAGTCAGCTGAGATTTGACAGATGCAAATTAAGGTTATAAAGAAATAAGAGAGAATCATAAAAAATATGAATACATGTACATAAATATATATATATATATATATATATATATATATATATATATATATATATATATATATATATATATATATATGTATTCACGATCTATGCAAAATTTGAATAGACATCCTAGCCATTAAATATAATTTTGATGTAGCTCGCATAAATTTCATATGCAGCAAATTTCTCAAATTGTTAGACAACCATAATTTATGTTAGAGCGGGCAAAAAATATAAAATCACGTTTTATATTTGCGCAAAAAAGTCCATTTATTAGTGACATAGCTACGTACTTGGGCTAAGCTAAACCAACAACAAATTCAAGCACAAAATTCTTTAATAAAAAAACCAAACCAAAAAAAAAAAAAGTTAATGAACTGAAAGAAATACCAAAATCTGATGCTCGTTTAGCGCTTACCAGGAATGAGTTTACTTTACTTTTACATACTTTAGCTTTACTAGCTAAATGAGTATCAAAGTATATATGTATATATTTGTTTTATAGCTAAATATGATACGATTTGTTTAAGCATGTATATAGTCTACAATCTGAAAGCTGAGAGCTGCAAAAGTGAAATTCCAAGCACTTGAGGCCTGCTTCAAATAAAGCTACTTATATCCTGCTGAGTCCAGCAAATACCCTGGGAATATTTAATTAGGCTCGGTTTTGTGACTGAAATAGCCGCAGCGAGGGGCTTACATAGATGGAACTCTACCAAATGAAGGCAGACAGTGAAGACATGTTATAAGAGACATTGCGGATGAAATTCAAATATCAGGAGGAGTAGTTAATATTATTTTGAAGGTTGTTGAAGAATCTTTTGAACGTCATTTAGCTATTATTGATCTCTCGATTACTACTACTAAATACTTCTTGTTACATTCAAATCAAATCGAATTTCAAAACTAGTTTCCAAACAAATTTGCATGCTCGTTTGCAGGAAAAAAGTATATTAGCTGGATGAAATATGCATTGTAGAGTGATGAGATAGGAAATGAAAATACTATATATCCTAGTAGATTTCCCAATATATGTCCTACTAGATATCCTTTTAGATATCCTAGTAGATAATCATAGAAGATATCCTAGTAGATTTCCCAATATATATCCTACTAAATATAATGTTAAATATCCTAGTAGATATCCTTTTAGATATCCCAGTAGATATCATAGTAGATATCATAGACTATATCCCAATAGGTTTCTCAGTATATATCCTAGTACATATCATAAAACATATCTTAGTAGATTTCCCATTATATATCCTACTAGATATAATACTAAATATCCTAGTAGATATCATAGAATATATCCTAATAGATTTCCCAGTATATATCCTAGTAAATATCATAGAAGATATCCTAGTAGATTTCCCAATATATATCATACTAGATATCTTAGAATATATGCTTTTAGATATCCTAGTAGAATTCTCAATAAAGATATCCTAGTAGATATCCTAATAGATATCCTTTTATATAGCGTAGTAGATATCATAAAATAATAGAAGATATCCTAGTAGATTTCCCTATATACATCCTACATCCTACCAATATCTATCCTATTATCCTATCCTATCTACAGAAAACGGTATTATTACTGAATCTAGAGATTTTGATCCAGCCGATAGATTACGCCATATCTTAAACTACATCGTAAAAAGTTGTAGAGTTAGGATCTTCTCAACAAAATAAATCACAATTGCAATAGTATATATATTATATATACTTAGCTTTGGCTCGTGAGCGAGCATTAAGCAGTCAGTTCAGCAGTAAATTTAGCAGTCAGTTCATTCACACGCTTCTAAACGTTGCCCATGAGACTCATCGCCGAGATACTAAGTTAAGAAATCATTTAAATAACCGTTATAAAAATCATTTTGAATAAGGTAAGGCATAAGTGGCTGTGGACCATGTAGAGGCAGTCCCAAGGCTTCACGGCCATAAAGCTGTTTAGGCCGAAAGCAAAACCAAAACCAAAGCCAAAGCCACAGCTAAAACAAAACAAAATCAAAATGGGAATGAGAATGAAAATCGGAATCAACTGTTTACGATTTCATGGTCGTTGTTGCCATTTTTATTCATTTTTCGGTAGTCGCCTTTCGACTTGGCCAGAAAGCTACAGTAAACCCTCATAAAACACACGGCAAACGACATAGTTCAGAATGGGAAATGAGTTGGGGAAATGGGAGGAAATGGTGGGAAATGGGGGAAATTGATATAGCCGATGCTAGGTGGGAGCCAAGGCAATTGCTGACGATGTCTGAACTTATATATAGATATATATTTCTTGTTTTTTTGTTGTCATTTCTCTTAAAGCTGTTGCTCTGATTTAAAGGGAATAACTTAAAATGTAATTTGTAGGAATGTCACGCGGCTCGTGTGGAATTGAAAGAGCTGCGCACGAAGAGCAAGACCTACATTTAAATCGGGCATAGATTTAGCCATACAAAGCATTAGGCCAGAGTCATGAAACAGGCGACAACAACAACAACAACAACAACAACAACAACAACAACAAGAAAAAGCGACAACAACAACAACAACATCTCACGTACCCCCAATGGATGCGTCCGAGAGGAAATAAAAATGTAAATGTAACCAGAGGCCCGTTGCTTAAACCTCAAATGAAATTATAACAGGCAAGTGCGTGAGCGTGTGTGTGTGTGTGTGTGTGTGTGTGTGTGTATTGCTAACTCAGCCTGGCAGGGTGTCAACAAGAAGCATTGGGCATCCACGCTGAATGGAGGCAGATATAAAATGTTGCCCACTATGCAAAACATTGACCAAGCATGGAATATTACTCCCCCTTCCCCCCGCTCCCCCTTCCACCCCTCTTTGGCGCAGCCTTAACAGAATTATGTATAGAGTGAATAGGCTAAGCAAAATGCGAGTGCTAGGTAATAAAAATTGAGTGCAGTTGCCAAAAAACCATTGGAGAATCCTGTTGAAAATGTTCGCCAGGCACGCAGCCACAGGCGGCCTTTAAAGCCAACACACGCCCCCTTATAACCAGCCCCCACCACCACCACGACCACCGCTACACTACCAACACCACCACCACCACACCACACACAATGCTGGCAAATGGTCAAGCCATAAAACAACAAATCTAAAACAAGCGCAAGTCGCAAATGAAAATGAAATACATTCACATAATTTGAATGCCAAAGAAAAGAGAAAGAGGAAGAGGAAGCAAGAGGAAAATAACAACATGCGAAAACGCGCACAAGGTCAACACTGAAACAAGTAAAAGTGCTGTAATTGGGGGAACTGATTGACCGAAAGATACCCTAGCAATAGCTAAACTTGGACAAAAGAAGTTTCGAATTCATTTCTGGAAATCACAATTCAAAGTTCCATTTAAAACAAATATATTACCTAATGTTAAAGCAATTGACATCGATAGCAAAGTTGTGGATTATCGATCAATTGAGAAGATCATGATGTTCTGAATCAACTCAGCAGCTGATCAGGACTATTTCTTGATATCTATATGTATATATATACATATATCAATGAACCTATATCTATAAATCTATGTATCTATATATCTGTATCTACCAAATATTACCAAATGCTAAATTAATTGTTATCGATAGCATCATTGTGGATTTTCAATAAATTGCGATAACCTTGATGTCCTGAGTCAACTCAGCACCTGATCAGGACTACATCTATATATCAATACCTATATACCTATACTTCTATATATACATATCTCTATATCTATATATTCATACATCTATATATCTTTATATCTATATATGGCTATATGTATATATCTACAATCTATATAGCTATATATCAATATATCCATATATCCATATATCCATATATCCATATATCCATATATCCATATATCCATATATCCATATATCCATATATCCATATATCCATATATCCATATATCCATATATCCATATATCCATATATCCATATATCAATATATCCATATATCCATATATCCATATATCCATATATCCATATATCCATATATCCATATATCCATATATCCATATATCCATATATCCATATATACATATATCCATATATACAGATATCCATATATCCATATATCCATATATCCATATATCCATATATCCATATATCCATATATCCATATATCCATATATCCATATATCCATATATCCATATATCCATATATCCATATATCCATATATCCATATATCCATATATCCATATATCCATATATCCATATATCCATATATCCATATATACATATATCCATATATACAGATATCCATATATCCATATATCCATATATCCATATATCCATATATCCATATATCTATATATCTATGTATATATTTATATTATCTATATATACTGCTTAGCATCATCATTGGCATCACCAATATACCCTCTTCAAATGCTTACAGGGTATACTAAAAAGCCAACAAGAAGTCCCAATTGAAGGAGCTTGAAAGAGCTGTCAACACTTCAATCCTGAACCCTTCAAACGTTGTTACAATAACACAAAAATCTGCAGACATTTTGAAGCCTTGGAACCCTATTGTTCTGAGAGAAGTGCAAAATATACAAAATAAGCATGTAAAATATAAAATTTATATAAATATGAATTCTAAATATTTTGACTACTACAAATATACATATATATACATAGTTATAAATTTATGAATATATACATATGTAAATATATAAATGTGTACATATATACATATTAATTTATAAATTTAAATTTCCTATAGTTACATTATGTTTTATTCATGTTAATATTTTTAAGTATTTCTTTATAATATACACAATGCATTCAAAAGGTTTGCATATATACGAGGTCTGTTCAAAAAGTATCGCCCTTTTTGTCTTTTCTGGAACATTTTTTACTTATTCATAGATGTCTATTTGGTTCCCTTTAAAGTACTCAAAACAACAAAATTAATTAATAAATAAATGAATTTCTTGTGATTGTTCAGTTGCTGCTTTGATGCCTTCATTATCTGCTCAATTATAGTGTGGCATCTCCTCTCATCGGCCTCTTAAGTTTCAGGTACATGAAAAGGCCACAGGCGGCCAGGTCTGATCATTAGTGTCTTGTTAGTTGAGCCAGAAATTTGATGGAATTTCTTTGCTTCACCTTTTAAAGCTGGCATAAAGTGAAGCCCATCAGAGCACATCGAAGCAAAACAGCTGTCGGGCATTAAGCGAGACCTCAAATATATTTTACACATATAGTTTTTAATTTATTATTATTATTAAATGTATTATTTTATTTTATTGCCATTTTTTCATATCACTTTTTTAAAACTTTATATTGGATTTTTTCACTTAAAAATAATTTTAAAAATATTTTTATTTATTATTGAGTAGTATATATATATAAAGTAGTAAATAGTATCCAAATTAAGTAAATTTAAGATTGGATGGACTCTTCCAGTTTATTCACAAGTTGCTGTAAATATTAAATATGTGCTTAGTAAAACCTACTGAGCCTAAAAATCTACAAAAACAACAGGTGCGAACATTGCAGTCGAGCGTTACCGACTGCAGAATACTCATTCACGGCCCAAACACTGACAGATCTATTTTTTGATTTGCCACGCCTCCAATTTGTATATATATTAAGGATGTCGACAGTAATTTAGTCGTCAAATTTTTAACTAGCTTTAAGACTGTAGAAAATACATTTTTACCCAATATGCTATACCCCCAATGGACTTGGATATATTCGCCATATCTTACTGATTTTGGGCTGTCAAACCGAGCATATATATTCAAAATTTCAACTCTCTAGCACTTCAACTGCCATGAAATACCGGAAAAATGCATTTTCCGATTTGCCACGCCCCTATTGGTCTAATCGGGAAAAGCTTGACACTTTACAACTCGAGGTTTAAATTTCAAGCCTTCAATAGCTGCGAAATAGTTTACAGTCATAGGGCAGACAGACGAACAGACAGCAAGACGGAAATTGCACAAAGCCAATATACTCATTTCACTTTAGTGAATGAGTATACAAATTTAAACAAGAATGTTTTTAATTTGTATTATGCATAAACTTTTAATGAATGTTTATTATGAGTTATTTTGATATATTCTTTTAATATATATATATACATATATATTCTATTATGTTTTATATATGCATATTTCTATGTTTCGTTAAGCAAATGACTTTTTCTCAAGTTGCTCCGCAGCTCAGCTCAAACTCAACAAAATGAGCGCGAGTGCTAAATTTTAATATGCATCATGAAAAGTTTACTTCGTTCTTAAATGAAGAATGCTGAAAAATTATAAAAATATATATGTATATATATATATATTTACATATATATTTGCATATATATGTGTGCGTGTGCATGCATGTATGTATGTCGATATCGAAACGCATCGCTGTCGCTGGCAATGGGGTCAGATCTACTTACAGCTGAGTAATTTATAAAAATTCCAACTTGTTTGCTGTGCGCGCCTTTCCAGCCAAATGGCCAGACAGAAGACAGGGGACAGAGGACAGGGGACAGCGGACAAGGAAGGGACTCCAGTTGGGCTGGCCAAGCCGGAGTCTCGGATAGCTTTTGTCCGGCTCCGAGTCTGGGTCTGGGTCCGGGTCCCGGTCCGGGTCTTCGTGGCGTCAAATTTATGGCTCGTTGGCATTGCCCAATGCAAATTGTCAACATTGGCAAACGTCAAATGCTTTGCTGCTATTTGCCTTTTCCCATTGCCTTTTTTTGACTTTTAACTTTTGACTTTTGGACTTTTGGCTTTACGCTGCGCGCCATTTTTAAGTATCAGCAATTTGATGGAAGAACTGCATAAGGGCCAGAGGCGAAAAACAAAAGTCAAGAATTGCCACAGCATCGCACAACACAAATCATCCGATGACATTTGAAGTGCGAAACACACACTTGAGTAATTGAACACGCAGCCACCGAACACTTTTTCCACATTGTTTAATTATGGCGACGACGGAATGATGGAATGGAATGCCATGCCACGCCCACTAGTCGAATATTTGGGGTTTGATTCTGACTTTGTTTAGAGTAAGCTCAGGCAGAGCAAAGGGAATAATCTTTTATCCGATTCAGCATTCAAATGGGATGATAAGTTTGCGACCATTAGTAAAGCATATCTAACTGAAGTGGTTAAGGACGAAGTCTGTATACAGGGTATGAATGAACTGCTGAAGATGTTCATGTAGAGAGATATTGGAATATTCTTCTGTAGAGTATTGCTGCAGGATATTGCTCATGTGGAAAGTTTTCATTTAAAGGGTATTCATAAAGGAAGTATTCATAGAGAGAATGATCTTTTACGGGGTATTTCGACCGGAACTATTCTTGTACAGGGTAAGTATTCATACTAGATAGACTTTTCATATTCCTAATGGATGTATTGTAGAATTTTTTTTATTTACAGGGTATTCCTACGTGAGTGAATTCATAGAGAACTTTTCATTCATAGTATATTTTTTCAGGGTTTACTATTTTACAGGGTATTCTTAAAGGGAGTATTTATATAGAGAGAAAGGAACACTCCTTTCAGTGTATTCTTACAGGGCATATTATATATAGGACATTCATTCACAGAGTATTTATGCAGAAAGTATAGATATTGAAAATATTCATTTACAGGGTATTCATAGAGTATTTATGCATTCATTCACAGAGTATGCAGAAAGTATGCATAGAGAAAGTATTCATTCACAGGGTATTCATACTGGAAGTATTAATAAAGAGAGTGTTTTTGTACAGGGTATTCGTACAGGACGTGTTTATATATAAATTATGAATTTACAGAGTATTCATGTAGAAAGTATTCATATGGAAATCATGCCCAGGGTATTCAGACACTGTCAACAGATACCTTTCCAATAGACGCTAACTTCCTTTATAGGGTATTCTAGCCAAAAGCGAATCACTGCTATATAAATATTTTATCAACAGGCAACGTCTATTAATTAATGTTTGGAAAAATGTTTCTATATAAGCAAGATCGGATAACCTTCTCTTCTCTTCTTTTCTCTTAGATTTGAAATTGAACTCCCCACTACAGCTCGCAATTTAGGCAGCTTTAGATCAAGCATTAGACTAGGCATAGAGTCAATCATGCACTCATGATCTTGGTTGGAACAGCACTACAAATATTCACATGAGCTTTGAACGAAATGAAAAGGCGTATGCTGCCTAAAGTGTAGAGCTACATCAGTTTATGATAAGATATTATGATTATCAATTAAATATTACAAAAACATATACAGAATAAACTTTAAATTTATAAATAAAATATATATATATTAAAGCATAGTTTATCAAGATATGATTGTAAAAATATTTGTATTATTATTACTTTTACTTTGCAATTATCATACAGTTATATGTACGTATGAACACACATATCTTCAATTGACTTTCTGTGGTTGTGCTCGAATCTTCCTTATTCGTTTGTGGTTTCTAGCTCTGGCTGTAACTGACAGCTCAGCAATTGCAAATGCAACAAAAAAGTCGACAACACATTGTAAAATGTATGCAAGAGTAAACATCTGATAAGTAGTGGAGTATGCCCGACTTGGCAATACCCAATACCCAAGGCTACAAATAGATCGATCGAAATATTTTGTGAAACTAACTTGGCTAAGAAGCTCTTAAAATTTGAGCCAAGTGTCGCCTAAAGTTACTTAACTTCAATTTCAACAACTTCTAAGCAAACTAATATGCCCGCTTTTACTGCCCCTAAACAGTGTATCAAAATGTTATCATATATGTTGTGCGTCCGACAGCTTAAGGTCCTTGAAGCAAACCTTGAAATTACAGTTTTGTTTAATAATATTTAACTGCAGCTTCAGTACAAAAATTATATTCAGAAAATATTAAAAATCTTGAAAATATCGGAATATAAATTAAAAAGAATAATTTAAAATACATATCATAGTTTTATTTTCCCTACTCTATAAATTCACACATTTTTTTATTATTAAATAGTTTTAGTTTTATTTTGAAAAACTTTAACTTTAATTTACTAATTAGGAAAAAATTCCATTATGAAAATTGTGTTATGTTTTTCTCTTCACATTTCAAGCCACAAAGTAATACACTTCAAAAAAAAAAAAAGAGAAAAATATGAAAAGAAACTGGTCTTACCTCGTCTAAGAACCAGAGAGCTTTATGTACTTCAATTATTCTTTCAGTTGCCGCTAGGAACCACTTACCGCTCTTTACTGTTTTATTTCTTTTTGTTTTTATATTATTCAAAGCCTTTGGCTCTGCACTGAAAACAAATTGAAAATAAATGAATACACTGCGCGAAAAGTTTTTGAATTATTTCCGAAAGAGTTTCAAGAACTGTTCTTTGATTATTTTCGCGTATTTATTTTACGTTAAATTTTTAAATATCTGATTTGATTTGTATTATTATTAGTGTTTTTGTTGGGCTTGGTGCGCTGGCCTCAGCTAGACGCAAGCGAACGCTGGCGTTGTCGATGCTGAACTGCTACTTGTTGGCATTCGCGCTGTCCTCTGACGGCCCGCAGATGCCAAATGCGCAGCTGGCGAGGGAGGGGGCGGAGCGGGACGGGGCGTAGCCAGTGTGTGTAGCGTAAACATAGCGTCGGCTTCTTGTGCTTCGTGCTCGTCCTCGTTCGCTCGGGTGTTCATTTGCACGAGGCTTGCTTCGTTTGTGATTCATTTGAATTCGCTGCGCTGCGAATTTGTTTGCTGGGTTAAATGCCGTTACTTTGCAGCAAAAGCTCAAGCGGCATTTGACACGCTTTCTCTCTCTCTCTCTTTCGTTCTCTCTTTGTTTACTCACTCTCTTTGGTTTACCGGCAAATGCCAAAAGCTTTTTGATTTTAAAGCTAACTTTCACTTTGAATGAGGCAAAAAGCTCAGATGCTGCTGCTGCTGCGACTGCGGCGGCTGTTTTTCTGATTGGACAGCAAAAGCTAATTAGAATTAAATGCCAACGTCTGCTTTCAAATGCCGCTGCATACTTTTATGGGCACAGCTATGGCGACAATTCCTTAGTAATTAATACCCTTAACGAACACACACTGACACACATACACACACACACATACGTATATAGAAAACTCTTTGAACTGTTGAAGCCATTAACCTTAAATATGATTAGATTCGTTAGCCAACTAACCTAAATAAGTCAGTTCAAGCAACAACATAGACATCGACCTGACCAGATTGATTGACTGATTGGTAAACAACTTTAAATTTGAATATATACATATATATTTAATGCATTGCTATGATATTTATATGAAATAAATATACAAACTGTCTCTAATGTGGAAGACTAAGTTATTAACAGAAGTGATAAAGTTTCCTCATAGAATAAGAACTTAAATTAGTTAATAACCCACGCATGTCCAAAATATCCACAATGCGACTCTCATGAATGCCAATCGTATGAATCAATGAATGAATGAATGTGCATATATGCATATAGCATATATATGTACACTGCTATTTTTGTGAACAGCGAAATTTGTGTGTATAAGCACAAAAGTACGAAAAACGCACCAAAACATAGTAAAATTAACGTAACTTTCTCGTTTTTCTATGTTTATATTCCATTTTACAAAAACAAAGTCAAAGAACTGAATCTATAAAAAGGAATATGCAAAAATTGTTGCAACCTCTGTTAGCATCAACTGCACTGCTATTTTTGTGAACACAGCTGTATGTACATATGTATGTATGTACATCAATATAAATATATGTTGTTGAGCTGGCAAGATTTTCGCATTGCTCAAGTTGAACTATGTTTAAAGCTCAGCATAATGTGCAATATATATAAGTATAAGGTATCTAATATATGTATATATATATATAAAGTTCACATATAATCTAATTAGAATAAACGTTGATGTAGTAATCAGCATATATATATTTGTATGCATATATGTGTATGCTAGTCGTTGCACCACACACAGCTGCACTGTAGTGGTGCCCATTCTAATTGGAATTATGCTCGAGCTACGCCGGCTTAACAAGGCAAATGCGCTGAGCGAATAACAAGGGGCGAGTGAATGACCGCTATATTTAAATCTATTAGGCTACGGCTAATCGGAGTGCTGGCTGTTGGATCCAATATACATACATACAGACATTTGCAGATAGATAGGACAGGTATGGAATAATCCAATTGGACTATATTTATATACATATACACACAGGGTTATGCCTGTGCTAAAAAAAAAAATAGCAGTAGTAGTAACGCTGCTCAACAAAAAAAAAAACGTTGTGATAAACTCATTATTTTGAAAACAATTTAAAACGAATATTAAGATAAATCTTATTTTAGATTTCCATATTGAGTTACTAACTCAATATATTTTTTTGATCAACATTTAGTGCTCAGTAGCACTACTATTTTAATAACCGCAGCTGTATATATATATATATATATATATATATATATATATATATATATATATATATATATATATATATATATATATATATATATATATATATATATTTTTTTTTTTTTTTTTTTTTTTTTTTTTTTTTTTTTTGAATGTATGTTGTAGGTTGTATGTTGAAGCGCTGTCCATATGGCGATATTTTATACTAATTGTTTAATTTTATAGCCGCATGCTTCGCATGCTATAATGTCTGACCATCTCTAGTTGCTTTATTGCATCAACTGTCAGCCATAACGACCCTGTTCGAATTGCACATATAGCCTCGCGCTCTCTCGCTCTTTCACACAGCACTACCCACGACTATGTTCAGCAACTGTTATATGGGTCTCACTCTCGCAGAGTGAGTGACGAGGATACTAAAGTTTACCAACACGCAAACTCAGTCGGATAACACCTGCACGACAATTCTGTAACAGCTCTCTGTCTCATGCCAGCACTACTGTAAAAGCAGGAGACTGCTGTTAAGCTCTGCTGTTAACTTTACATTATCATATTAGCAATACGACATACATACATATATGTACATATCCATAGTACATATGTAAATATACTATAATATTTCTTTTCCAAAAAATGTGTTTTTAATTTTTCAACGAAAAAATTACCTTTTGATTTGATATATGTTTTGTGTAGTGCATTTTTACTATTTTCATGAACACAACTGTTTGTGTTCTTGCATGTATGTATGTAAATATATTTGTTTATGTTTTTCATATAAGTGATACCTTATTCTTTCATATACATATATTTGCTTATATATTTCATATAAGCTATATCTTATTCTCTAATATCTTCTGCTTATCCCAATTTTTGATATACCTCAAATACCCCTTACCCCATTAGTTAAACACCAATTTGCTGTTCCATTTATTATATTATTTCAATTTCCAATCTCCAATGCCCAATAAAAAGAAATTTCGATTTTAATCATAAAAGTTTTTATATTTTTCGGTTTCGACGCTTAGCTAAGTAATATAAATTTTTTATTTTACCTTCTTTTTGTATTTAAATATATTTATATATATACCATTGTATTTAATTATATGTATATCTACAGTAGTTATTATTATTATTATTATTATTTATATTTATTTATATTATTAAACTTGCTTTGTTTTTTTCTCTAGGTTTTGTTTTTCTTTTTCTGTTTTCGAATTCCTTTTTTACTTTAAAACAAGTTTTGATAAAAAAAAACTCAAAATCCATTTGTTTTACTTTTTTCAAATAAGACAAATTACACTCATATATATATTTTTGTATATATATATTTGTTGTTTTTCATATATATATACATATATATATATATACTAAAGTTTAATTTAAGAAAAAAAATAGTTGTAAAAATAATGCGATGAAAAAAAAAACAACTTTGCAAATTCAATTTCAAAAACAAAATAAATACATTTTCGCACATGAACTAAGAAGCTAGAAATGAAGCCCTTTGCGGCCAGGCGCTCTCCGAGATGCTGTGTGTGTGTGTCCGTGTATATATGTGTAAGTGTGTGTGTGTGCGTTGTGTATATATGTATTCATATTATAAGAGTACAACTCGAATCCTTTGGAGCACACATAAATTTGTTGCAGAAAATAAAACAAAAAAAAACAACCAAATCCATTAAAAACAATTTTTAAAAAATTGAAAATTAAAAAACACACAATTTTTGTTTTACCTTACATAAACACACACATATGCAAAATGTTGCTATCAAAAAGCAGTTACAAAATTGTTGATTTCTCTTCATTTTCTTTTTGTTTTTAGTATTTAACAAAAGAACAGCTTCAAAGTTGAACAAATTTTGGCGCACACAAAAATACTTTTTGGAAACTGTCGAAAGTGAATACCCCTAACGAATTTATATGCGGCTACTATGAAGGCTAAGCATGTGGTCCTCTCTCACTCTCTCTCTCTCCCTCTCGCTCTATCTCCTTGCCTCTCCGTCTCCTCTCTCTCTCTGATCCATTTCTAAACGTTTTGTTTACGTTTTTGCTGGATTCTTGTTCTGCTTCTTCTTCGAGTCTCCCCACACGCACTTTTGTTGTTGTTGTTGTTGTGTTGTTTGTAAATATACATTTTTCATATACACTATATATAGCTATATATATATGTATATATAATAAATATATATATGTATAGACATATATTTATATATACATATATATATATATAATTTGTATATAGTTAAATTAGCATTTTATTGCAGTTGAGTATACTAGGTTGACTTGCATTTTGTTTTCTTTTTATTTACTTATGTTTTGTTTTGTTTTGTTGTATTATTCTATGTTGTTTACTGTTTGTTGTTGGTGTTTTATTTCTTCGATTCGATACGAGGAGGCTTCTTTCTTATTGCTTCTTGAATTTGTTTCATATTTATGTTCTCTTATTTGTTGTTGTCTATAGTCTCTGTTTGTTTTGTTTGTTTTTTCTCTTCTTTTTTGTTTGTAATTAGTTTTGCTATATTGTTTCGATTGTTAATGAATTTTGTTTGTTGTTGTTGTTTGTTTTGTTTGTTGGTGTTTGGTTAACGGCATCATAAGCTCAACACTTCCGCTGCGCTTCATGCTTATTTAAGTTATTAATTACGCGTTGCTAATTATAAATTATGTTTTAGTATCTTGTGTTTTTCTCTTCA
The DNA here is from genome assembly GCA_035045345.1 of Drosophila hamatofila. Classification (NCBI taxonomy): domain Eukaryota; kingdom Metazoa; phylum Arthropoda; class Insecta; order Diptera; family Drosophilidae; genus Drosophila; species Drosophila hamatofila. The sequence continues at coordinate 19,152,743 of JAWNPA010000039.1, read as the reverse complement.
TCAAGTTTCTTGTTTGTTTGTTTGTTTGTTTGTTTTGTTTTGCTTTCTTTTGTTTTTCCGTTTGGTTGTTGGCGCTGCAGCTGCTACCATTTGGATGCTGATGTTCCTTTGCTCGCCGACCTTGGGTGTGCTGGCACCTGTTGCCTGCCACTAGCACAGGACTCAGCACTGTCAGCGAGAATGCTGGCGGCCAACAAAATAGGATGCACGTGTTGATTTAGTTCAGTTTTTGCCCAGCTCTGCCCAGCTCAAGATCAGATTCAACAAACGGAATCTGCATTGGAATGAGCAAACAGACGAGTTCGATTTAGCATCAGCTCATCTGCATGGATTTATGGGTTGGTGGGCATTGCTTTCATCATCATCAGCTGCGCCAAAGGGGGCTCTTTTTGAGCCTGACAGACAGCTTACGATGCACGCGCAGCCTAAATTGCTCCTGATCCTAAGTATCGTCCGACATGAACGCGTTCTGAGTCTTCGACTCCTCAATACGGCGAATTTGCTGGCGCAGATACATAATTCTAAATCAAAAATGACAAACCAAATTAGCAACAATCTATAAATGAATACCATAAATCTATTACTTACTTTTGTTCTTGCAGCGTCGCATTGATCTCCGTGCTACGCACTAAACTCCTCGCACACTTCAATTCGGCGCATATCCTTGTGCAGTTGATGTCCCCAAATAGATGCGTGTCCTCGCAGCACTTTTGCGCCTGCAACATATATCACATTCAAAGATTTAAACATTTTAAGAATTCTATATACTAAGCTATGCCTCAAGTCTAGATTCGAGACTGCTAATTTGCAGTGCAAGCAAAGCAAATACTTTCTAATATTATATTATATATACTATATATTATATATAGTTCACAGCTATTCGCTTAGCATCAGCATATTAACTATAGAACTCTCTTCTCTTATAGCCATTCCCTTAGCATCTACATTTTAATTAACTATAGGGCCTCCTCTCCTCCTATAGTATTTACTCCCTATTAAGTCTTTCAGTTACCTGACGCTCCAATATCTCCGCCTGCCAGTTGGTCACGTGCGCAATCAAATCAGCGCGAAAGTATTTTGCTAGCTTGGGTGAAATTTCCGGTCCGCGCAGGTTTGCCGCCTGCACCGAGGCCACACAGCTCTGGAGTGTGCTTAGCGTAGCCGAACCGGCGCCATCGACTACATTGTGTGAGAGGAATGATATATATATATATATAATTAGGCTACAGAGATTGATCCCAATAATTACATGCACATGCTTACGTTTGCGTTGTTGTTGGGCCTGTTGCGCCGCCTGTTGCGTTGCTTGCACCGCAGCCATGGCTGCTGCAGCGGCGGCTGCCGCAGCAGCCACCTGTTGGTGTTGATGTTGGTGTTGTTCTAAAGCTGAGCCACTTAAATCTAATTCTTGCGTAGGCGTTGGCGGCCCCTCGCCAAGCGTTGCTGCACTGCCGCACAGACTGTTGCTGCCCATGGAGGTGATGACGCTGATGCCGCTGACAGTGCCCAGGCCGGGTACATTGCAGCTGCTGCTGCTGCTGCTGTTGCTGCCGCCAATCGCATTGCTATTGCCGATCGCATTTGTAGCCGGTGAGGAGGACACCACGCCCACGCCAACGGCAAGGCCATCGACCGCCTTGAGGCCAAACGGTGCATTGCAGGTGTAGGCATTGCTAGCGTTCACATTGTTCGTGTGACTCACGATCGTTGGTATGGGACTCTTTGTATAGCTCAGCGATGGCGACAGACTATGATGGGCATGCGGCATGCACAGCGGTGAGTTCAGTTGGCTGGTGTCCCTGTGCACGAGTAGAGGATAATATCAATGATTAGTTGCTGGCTATTATTCTTACTGGCGTTACTCACCTTAAGCTGCCTAAGCTGCTTAAGCTGCCAGCAGTCACATTGTTAACCGAATTGTAGGCATGATTCACGACATCCACTCCTGAGCCACTGCCGGCGCCCGTTGGGCCGCCCACGCCGCTGGCGCTGCTGCCGGCGACCAACATATGATGATGGGGCATTTCCATGCCGCTCAGGGCTAAATGTAACTTCTGTCGATGCGACAATATTGTCTGTTCCTTAACACCAGCGCCGAGCAGCTTGCCAGGCGGCCCAGGCGCATTCGAGTTCATATGATGCTCCTGATTCGCCAGCGTCGGCACTGTCGTCTGTAAAGTGAAAATACACAACCATTTAGCAAATTAGGAAATTCAATTTTGAATGCGAATCGAAACTTACGCTGGACGTTGAGCCAATGTGGCCGACAACTGAGTTTCTAAGGCTGCTGTTGCTGCTGTTGGCAATGTTGGACGGCACCGAGGCCAATCCGCTGGTGGGCAACATTGTGGCGCCGCTAACAGGACCGCCGCCACCACCACCACCGCCGCCGCCGCCGCCGCCGCCAGTGCCGCCCACACCGATGGCACCATAATGCGCACCAATGGGCGTGACCACGGCGCCGGTATTTGGATGGGAGGCCAGTCGAGGCAGTGCATTACACAATCCACCCGCCAATGCGCCCTGTGGCATCAGAGACGACTGTTCACTAGACTGCATGCCGCCGCCCACGCTGCCGCCATGCGTGGTGGGTGTGCCGCTTAACGAATAACTGGCCTCCGAGGTGGGCGTCGAGTCGCCACTAATGTCCATGTCAGCATTATCGTTATGTCGACCTGCAGGCAAAACAAACAAACATATATATTAACAATCAGTTGAGCAAATAGAATGCACATCCTTAAATGCCACTCACCATCCAATCGCCTTCGATGGCTGGGCGGTCCGCCATCATTTTCGTAATTCCATCTCAGTCGTGAATTGTCGCGCGATGAATTGGAATGTTTGTATGCTGTGAATAGAGAAGTGTGTGTTAATTGTTGTTTCAACTGCTGCGGCAGACTGCAAGCAACTTACTCGATCTTGAGAAGCGATCATCGCGATCTCGATCCCGATCCTTATCGCGGTAATCCTTCTCACGATGTTGATCACGCGGCAAATTTCTAAAATAGAATCAAATATATAATATAAATAAGTTGGTCTCTTTAAAGTGCGCAATCCTTGACTAAGTACAAGAGAAATGAATGATCTACATATTATATATAACAGAAGATAAGTCTGATATTATGATGCTTGCATATGAACAAGCTCTAATTGCTAGAGTTTAGAGATTATCAGCAAGATTATCTGTGACAGCTATGTTGTGTGACTAGATTAGATATGAATTGAATATTATACAAGATAACTATATGCAGAGTACGCGCTCTGAGCAACGTCTTAGTTCTATCTGTAGATCATTCATAATTCTTGTTCTTTGTCAAGGCGCTGTAGCTAACATATTTGGATTGGGCTAATACCTTTCTCTATCTACCCATTCCTTAGGCTTCTCCCACTGGGAGACTTCAGTTTTGCAGTTATAGTAATACATTTTGCCTGCAAATAAGCAATTGGTTTAATTTAATCATATACAACATTGTTTTAGATCCATTCAGATACTTACCGGACGAGCTCACATGCTCGCTCCAGGCGCCACAGCGCGCCACACGTTCGCCACGATCGCTGCGCTCCCGTTTGTCTGATGGAGTAGCAAAGGTGTGATTAATATATTGCCAATATTCTGGGAAATCTTTGACTGCTTACCTGCATACTTGTCCTTCTTGTACATATCCCGATCACGATCGGCGCCTCTGTCACGCTTGTCGCGCAAATCGCGATCGCGCTCACGATCCCGATCATCGGAACCGGAGCGCTTATCGTTTTCGCGCGATGAGCATATCTTGGCCACACCGCCACGACGATCCCTGTCGTGATTCGTGCGATACGATGACTCCGAGTCGCGATCATTGCCGCGCCGATCACGTTTATCTGCAAGGGTGAAGAATAATTATTGTATGACAATTGAATTGAATTGTATTGAATGAGAATAGCTACCGGAATATTTATCCTTTTTGTAGAGATCGCGATCCCGATCACGCATCTTCTGTATGTAACTGTAGCGATCGTTGCTGCCACCTCCGCCGCCGCCACCGCCACCGCCGCCTCCTCCTCCGCTTCGATGATCGCTGCGTTCGCGCAGATCATGCGAACGCGATGATGGTGAATCTATGTCCGGTGATTGTGAACGATAACTGTTGCCATTATTTAATGGACCGCCGCCGCCGCCGCCTCCACCGCCGCCGCCACCACCACCTCCACCGCCGCCGCCTCCGCCACCGCCGGCACCACCGCCGCCAGGTGAAATGTCACGATCGCGATAATTGGAGGAACGATCGCGTTCATAGTCGCGCTTTGAACTGCTGTACTTTGAGCTCTGTCGAATAAGATGTTGGAATGTTTAGGATTTGCATTAATACTATTAGAAAAAGACACGCAATCTATTGTATTCTGGTTGTTAATTGTTGTTATTGTTATTGATGTTATTGATATTGATATTGATATTGATATTGAAATTGATGTTGATGTTGCTGTTGTTTTTATTGTGGTTATTGTTACAGCTGCTTGTTATTGATTATTATTATAGTTGTTATTATTGTTATTGTTGTTGCCAATGTTTGAGAGAATGGGTTAAACAAAACAAAAAGCGGTAAGAGTGGGGGGAGCGATAAAAAACAGAGAGAGAGAGCGAGAGAGAGGGGGGCGTTTCGAGATTGAGATGATTTTAGTAAAAAAAAAAAAAAAAAAAAAAACTAAAACTTTAACTACTTAAACGAAAAGTAATTTTGCTACTATGATATGGTATTTTGCTCTAAATCAAATGTTTGTTGCCAATTAATGTTGATTCATTGATGATGATTATGATGATGATGTTGCTTGTTGCTCTTGTTGGTTCTTGAGGCTGTGCAGTTCCAGAATTTTGATTTTCATTTTGAATTTTGAAGAATTTGGAAAATTTTGAATTTGTTGTGTGTGTGAGTGTTTGCTAATGCAGCAAGGACAGATATTTTGTGGGCGACACGTAACGAACACAAAACGAACATAAAACACGTAAACAATCAAAACGTAAAGTGAATTTTGGTTTTTCTTTCAGATTTTTATATGAGCGTTGCAATTGTTGTTGTTGCTGTTGTTGTTGTTGTTGTTGATGTGTGTATGTGTATAAGTGTGTGTCATGTGTTGTTTTTGTTTCTTTTCTTTTCTGTTTGCATTGATTTGTTTTCTTCAGCTGCTTTTTTGTTTTTGTTTTTTTTTCTTTCTTTTACATTTATTCAGTTCATTTTGCTTTTGCCACTTGCGACTGCAATTTTCCATTGATTTGTTTGTTGTTTGTTTGATTGTTGTTTGCTTTAATTACTTACATCAACGCGACAAACTCCAATCGCAGCTGCCGAGGCTGTGGCGACTGCTGCTGCTGCTGCTGCGGCTGCTGCTGCTGCTGTTGCAATTTTATTGCTGCTGTGAATGTTGTTGTTGATATTATTGTTGTTGTTATTATTGATGCTGTTGTTGTTGTTGTTGTTAGTGCTGCTACTACTGCTGTTATTTGTCAGCATTGACAAATCAACGGCCATGTTGCTTCTGCTGCTGCTGCTGCCGCCGCTGCTGCCGCTCGTCATAGATGGCGTTGGCGTTGGCGTCGTGCTCGTCCTGCCGCGCTGCCGCGTCTTCCTCAGCTGACGTCGCGTTGTCGTCGCCGTCGTTATGGTTGTTATTAAAATAATTGTTGTTATTATTATTATTATTGTTGTTGCTGTTGTTGTTGTTGTTGTTGGTGGCGAGTGCAGCAACACCTTCCGAATGTTGCTTAAGCACTGCAGTCTGTCTGTCTGTTTGTTTGTTTAGGGGGGTTTTAAAAGACTCTTCCTTCCTTGCTCCTTGCTTCGTTGCTTCTCTCCTCTCTTTAGGTTTATAATATGTATATCCAATTGTTAATGCTGTTTATGGCTTAGGCACGTTTGTGTTGTTGTTGTTGTTGTTGTTGCTTGTCATATGCGAGTTTTATGTTCAATTTGATTTTTAAGGCTACTTTTGAATATGCGCAGTGTTGTTTGTTGTTTTTTTGTTTGTTTATTTGTTGATATTATTTTAATAAATACTAAGTTAATTGTTTATTGCTTTTGCTTCTTTGGTGTTTTCCATTTGTTTTTGTTTTGGTTTTTTGGTCTGGCAATTGAAGTTCGTTAAAGATTTGCGTTTATCAAAATTATGCATTTACGTAAAATGTTTAATAAAAATGATTTGATATTCTGCTAGGTTTTTTATCCATTTAGGCAAATATATTATAAATACATATATTTGTATTCAGTTTTCGATGCGTTTATATATGATATATCATTCGATTTGGAACAAGTTAAACGTTTTTTTTTTCGATTGTTATTGTTGTTGTTGTTCGATTTAGAATTGTGGATTCCAGTGTTTGTTTCTAATGTAGATTTATCCCAAGTGTTACTCTAATTACGTGTGTACATTAGTTAGATCAGTTCGTTTGATTCGCTGCAATGCCGCGTGCCCAAAATGCGGAGTGGATTGGAGAGGGGGTGACAAATGAAAGTTGCGTCAGTACAACATACAGACAGATATAGATACATATATATAAACATACTATATATATATATATATATATATATATGTATCGAGTATATCAGCTATATGCTCTTGTCGTATGATTATGATAGCACCCACAACACACACCATCTATATATATATATATATATATGTATACACAACAAACAAAATAAAAATGTCACAATAAAAGGATTCAAAAATGGATCTATGAAAGACAATTATGAATCTATGAACTTGGCACTTGGTCTATCATACAAATGGGTGTAATTTAGCGATACAAATGATAAGCAGAAACAGAAACAGATAAGATGAAAAGAAAGCTTATGAGTTGAGTTACAATCTCTAACAAACGAAGGATATATTATTAGTACGAGAAAGTTTTAGTGTGGCTGAGTTGTGGTAGAGGCGGGTTATCTTTTTTCTTTTGTTTGGTATTTGGTATTTGATATTTGTATTGGGCTCTCGTCAATGGTTAATCCTTGCTCACCTGGTAGGATGTGTGACTGGTATGCTTCTCAAAGTACCTGCAATTCAAGAGAGTAAACAATCAATTTAAATGTCTCAAGTTGGAGAATATCTACTTATGTAGTGTATGTGGTTAGTGCAATGCAAAGTGCATAAGCTATAAAAGCTTTATAAACTATATACAAAAAGATATATATATATATATACACTAAATAAAGCATTGACTAGAAATAAATGTCATGCGAACGCAAAAGCAGCAAGTAATGTTATCAACTAGTTATTTATTAGATCACTTTTTGTTTCAATATTTCTTTGGTTTCTTTTTTTTTTTTTTTTTTTTTTTGATTTTTCATTTCTTTTTTGTTTTTGTTGTGATTTTCAGTTAACAAAGTGAATTAATGAGGTAGTGATTGGGCTTATGGAATCAAAGAAGAGGGTCGATTCTCCTGCGTTTAAATGGAGTGGGCTCGTCGTCATCGTCTTCTTCATCGCCATCATTATCAACGTATACATCATTGATACCATAGCCATTGGCATTGGCATTACCATTAACATTCTCATTGCCATTGCCATTGGCATTGCCATTGTCATTAACATTAACATTGACATTGTCATTGTCATTGGCATTGGCTTTGCCATGAATATTGGCATTAGCATCAAAGATATCATCGGAAAACAGGTATTCGGCACCCCCATTGTCCTCGATCACGGCCCCTTGCTTGTCTTCCTCGGTTAGATCATAGCAAGGATATGCCTCGTTATGGACAATTTGGCTCGATATCAACTTATTGTCGCTATCGTAGACGCACTTGCAAACCGTATAGACAACGGTGAATGATGGCTTAACAAAGGAAATGGATGCAGGCGGTTCGGTATCATCCGGACCGGGTGCCGGGTTCTCAGCGACTGAGGCGATGGCTTCGGGATTGCTAAGGACAAGAGCCGGATTTAGATTGGCCATCTCGTCGGCCAAGTCCATGGATAGAGTACACTTTTCTAGCTCTGCTTCGATATTATCATATTTGTCATCATCATCGGGCATCAGGTCATAGATTCTATTGTTGCATAGAAGGGCCAGATGTTGTGGAAGATTCTCGGCACCATTTGGATTGTGCTGGACACCATCGTTCATGTCACTCATGGTTTCGCTCCAATTTGAGCCGCGGCCCGAATCACCCTCCGATTCTGAATCGTTCCAAAAGGCATTCAAATCCATTTTAATGTTCTGTTTATTTTCTTGTGTCGTGCAATTCGTGCAGTTCTAATGGAAATGGGAAAAGATTCACAAGAAGTGCGTTTGTGATGCTTCTTCGTTTTTCTTTCTTTAAGTTGCGTGGCCAACTGACAGTTGGCGAATATTTACCCACAAAAAAAAAAAAGCAAAAGAATTCTAAGAATTTCAATTTGATTTGGTGTAATTTGATTTTCCAATGAATGCCAATTGAATTGTTAGTTCGCAGCGAATAGATTAACATGCAATGCGTGAGCAAACAAAGAAAATTAAACAACAAATTGATGAAAAAAGAAATTCTAATGCAGTAGCTGCAGCTTAGGTCCTTGCCAGGTCTCGTCTCGAATCAAAAAGAATTGAGGCTGGACCGATTTTCTTTGCTGCAGCGGTAAATGACAAGAGATGATGGCAGAGAGAGAGCGAGAGAGCGCGCCATACAGCTGAGCAATTGGGAGTGTGCGAGCGAGAGGCGCATAAAGTGTGGTGAATAACTTGACGTAGACGGCACACGAAAGACACAGCGAACGAACAAAACGAACGTTTAGAGAATGGGCCAAAGCACGCTAAACGAGAGCAGCGCAATGGAACAAAACGAAGCAAACCGAATATTACAAGATGACAATATGCAACAAACACACATCAATTAATGTTTTTTTTTCTTTCACTAAAACATTTGCAGAAATCACATATGTTTCGTACGTATAGTCACAGTCACACACTCATTTATATAGATGTGGTCACTATCACGATTCGCGGGGCGGGGACATAAGCATGTGTATATTTTTGCCTGTATGTGTGCATTTGTATGTGTGTCTGTAAGCAGCAGCACGGAACGTGCGTACATATATGTATATGTAAACAAAAGTTAGCGTTTAAGTTTTTAGGTCTTTCAAAGTACCAAATGCACACAAATTGGTCTCACTAAGGTTTTAGTAACTACATAGCTATTGATATATGTATTGCTATAGTATATATAATGAAATGTTATTAGAATTGTATTGAATTTACCCATCGTTCATACGCTGCGGTTTTCTAGCATGCATTACCATCAATGCAAAGTTTTCGCCAATACGCTTCTCTTGTTATTGTTGTTTTTGTTGATATTTATGTGGTGCAGAGCTCCAACGACGACAGCAATGGTAACGGTAGCCAGCAGTGGCATCAACTTGTCGACCCGCGCTGTTCCCTCTGCTTCTCTTTAAGATAATGGCGGCAGCGCTGCGATGCCTGGCTGCCGGGCCTCTTCCTCTTCCCCTGTCTCTCCACTCTATGCCTCACGTCTTCCTGTAGCTGCTCCTGCTCCACACTACGGAACGCGCGGGTGTGTGTATATATATATATAATTTATATATATATTTGTGTGTGTGCGTACTTCACTGTATTTGACTGTGTTTATATGTGTGTGTGTGTGCTTTTGTTTGTGTGTGTGCGTGTATGGGCTCTGTCGCGGCCGCAGCAGTAGTCGTCGGCAAGTGCCGTTTGCCGTTCGATGTTGCCTTCCTAAAAACACGGAAATGTGTTTGCAAACATCAGCATCTGGCCATAGCAAGAGTTCCAATTAAATTTGCATGCCCTCTTTGTATTTGGATTCAACTTCTTTGAAGCTGATCTCTGTTTCACGCCTTCAAAAGCGCTCGCGGCTTGCACTTTTTCACTGGAGTATGCGTGCGTGTGTGTGTGTATGTTTGTGTGCGTGCGTGTATGTCGGAATATGTATATATGTATGTAAGTATTGGTTGGTTGGTTGGTCGTCGTCGCTTCTTCGAATTTTTTGGCTATTTGCTGTTCAGTTTGGCTGTTTATCTTACCGCAATAAATGTGCCGCTTGCATTCACTTTCTCGTTAATGCAGTCAGCATGCGATACTCTGAATTATTAATCAAAAAATATTAAAATTTGCCTAACTGCTGCGTTTGCTTTTGGCCTCTATACTTGATGATTTTTTTCAATTCTCTCACATTACGCTTTGTGCGCTCTTTCGTTCGTCGGCACGGCACGGTTGTGTTGAGTTTACAGCGTTATTTCGTATATTTATCTCGCTCTGCGATAGTTATATGTTTATCTCGCTCACACCAGTTGCTAGTGGGCAGCCTCAACTGCCGGCCGTTTACAGCACTAATTTTGCAGTGTGGTGAAAGTAGCACTATGTTATACTCGAAATGGCAATGTTATTACTCAATTGAACTTTTAACTCAATCTGTTTGCTTGAATGTGACGTTAACGTAAGTCATTAACATTGTTATGTAAATGCAATGTTAACTATGTTCAAAATACTATTTCAAATTTCAAAATGAGAGATATAATAAGATGGAAATGGATAAATTATTAAATAAAAAAAATGCTAAGTGCCATACAGAAAAATTTTAAGCAGTAGAAATAATAGAATACTTTCACAGACAAATATTTTATTGACAATTTAAATAGCCCGCTAGCCGTATGAAAGGTGACATAAAAGAAATGTAATGGTATATCGGTCACTGTTATACTAATATTTTGGCCTATCGATTTGTTATCAGCAACCCTGAAGTGTAGAATTGTGTGCAGTGAGAAATCAAAGCGCTCAATTAAAAGCCGGTAGATATGCTCCACAGTTCAGAGGACGGTGTAAGTTGACTACTTTTATTATATATATATTACAATATGCATTCTTAGTCATATCCATGTTTACAGTTTATAAGGAATCACATATTCCTGTCACCAAATGCCGAATACAGCCGTCCTATGCTGAAGGTAAGTCTCGTTTCGCTCAGTGCAGATTTTCGCTCATAGTTTTTCCCATGCAGCTGTGCGAGCATTGTGTGAACCACGATAAAAAGGTACTCCTGCTGACCCAACAACAATTCAATCTGCCTGCCACACTGAAAAAGCCGCGCTCGCTCGTCCAAATGGAGCGCTGGATGAGCATCACACTGAAGGACATTGAGAGTGCTCCTCGTCGCATTATCGAATTGTACGACTGCCAGCCGCGTCCCGATCTCATTGTATTCGATATGTATTCAATTGTCGCCGAACTGATCAGCCGTCCCGTGCTGCAGCAGTGCACCACCTCGACTCTGGTCCGACACATAGCCAAGTGTGCCGCAGCCTTTTGCAATTATCTGGAAATGGTGCAAGCCTCCAAGCAGAAACAAAAACTGAACGCTGTCGACGCCATCATTGTCCTGCCCACCGAATCCTACCCGCTGACCCAGGCGCAATTCAAATTGCTCATCGGCCTCTACTTCAGCGGCAACGAGCTCTATACGAACTTCTCATCGCTCTCCGAACGAATTTGCCTCTCCATGGGCCTGCACTGACGCCCCAGCCCACATCCACTCCAGCGAGTGCCTTAATACAGTATGATTAAATGTTATTGTTTAATTGTTAAGTATTAGCCGTAAATGATGCCAAGTTTCTCATTGTTATAACCATTAGACTTATATCAAAATTCGAGCAAATCTTCGGCCCATAGTTGTCTCAAAGTATATTTTTATATAAAGGCCTCCTCAAAATTAATCTAAAAACACACGAAATCAGAAGCATTTAAATTAAGTTAAGATTAAATATCTTTTTTTTTTCTGTTACGTTTAATAAGTAAATAAATATTAGGACTATAAATATGAACAGAAATTTTTGTAAAAAATATTTATAAAAAAAAAAAAAAAGAAAAAAAAGGTACTATAAGATATAAATTGTTTAACATATTGAGTATAAATATATATATATATATAATATATAGCGTTGGTTTCGTCCTTAATATTGTAAGCGCAGGAATGCGAATCCGTATCCGTAGCCAAATCGCAGTCGAAAAGGAACTAATGGTTGACATTCGCATCCTCCTCCAACAACCCCACCGCATCGTCTCAGATGTAATCCAGCATCCCGCTAACTATCTCAAAGGCATCGCGCGCCGTGCTCTCAATGGCGCCGCTGGGCAGCAGATAGCCGTGGACTCCATTATCCGCCAGCTGAAGTGTATAGCTAAAGGGTATGCCAATCTCGTAGGCAGCAAAGGCATCCGCACACCCTATGGGCAGACAGAGATTGAGCAACCAAATGCATTTACATCTTTGGAGTTCACTTACCCGAACGCTGCTCAATCAGGTCGTTGGCCGAGTCCACTTTATAGCGCGCCTTGCTGCCCCTGCGTCGCAGCACATCCGTGCCCACCATCGCCACGTCCAGGAAGTCATCCATGCGCTCCGAGTTGAAGGTGGAATTGGCCTTGACCGGATAGGACAACACCTGCCCGTAGGCCTGCAGCGATATATACAGCTGGGAAGAGAAAGATATACATATATCTATACATGTATATATATAGACGCCTCTTATATCTTACCTTGATCTGTGTGCGATAGTCCATTAGGAAGTCGGATAGCGCTTTGGTTTCCGGCTCTGAGAAGGGCGACGGACCCGCATAGAACTCATTGCACGGCGCTTTTGAGCTGCCCCGCTTGCCCCACTGATACAGCCAATTGCGATCCAGATCGACGCCATAGCAAATCTTGTCACCTGGCCGCTTCTGCTGCAGCCACGTCATTGCCGAGTCGAGCAGCCCAGCGGGCGCCTTGGCCACGTGCTGCGAACGGGACTTCTTCCAGAAGCGATCGTACTCATGGCTATACACATATCCGTCCGGATTCAGCACGGGCATTATGTACCACGTCGTGTTGCGTATAAACTCGTGCTCCTCATCGGTTTCTAAAAAAAAAAACATTATTCTCTTAAGTACTCGATAACCAATCGATAGTAGTCGATATATTTATAAAGTTGTTTAATAGTATAAATTAATACCTTACTGAATATATTGAGCATTAAAGACTTTTGTAGAATCGCAATTGATCGATTTTTATTGATATCGTTTTTTAATAAAGCTCCATTTTCTTATAATATTGATTTATTCGATAAGATATCCGTAACTGATGACAACTAATGATCCACTCATAACAGGCATCAAAAGATTTTTATCGACTATCATATCAGTGAATAGCATAGCGACTAATCTATACATATGGATTTTATTGTGAGTCATTCTTATCAAAATAAACCGCTATGTGCCTTTAATATTTAAATATATTGACAATAGCTAAATCGATAAAAATCGATAAGTCGACATTTGAAATAATTGAACTTGCAGTTAGTGAAATCCACTAACGTAAAAAGTAGTATGTAAATTCTCATTTTATATATGCGTCTTATCAATAAATATCGATTTAGTGATATCGGTATTTTGCGTATTTATATTTTCCCCTATTTTTTGACAGAAAGAAATGATAATGTCGAAAATAAAAAAATGTTCGGAGCCTATTTTGCTCGATCCAAGTGGGTATGTCGGTGAGCCAGTCAGCTTCGAGCTGATGAAATAGTTTGTATCCAGAATCTGTCAGTGCTAGTCTTTGGGCAAAATTTGTTTTGAAAATATTCACTCGATCGGGTGACATCTTGGCTAGTGCAGCGCAATGTCAGGCAAGTGCCATTGCTCTGGGCCAACGGGTAGCGGGTCTGGCTCGCTCCAGAATCGGCAGGGGTCGCAATCCTCGCCGTGTCCATGCAGGAAGTGCAAGGAGAAGGAGAAGGCGAAGGCTATGTTGCTAAATAAGGGCGTGAGTCAAGTGGAACAATGCAGCATTTGTCAAGTTCATGAAATGGGCTATCCGGGCCGGGACTGGGGCATGGGCTCTGAGCCGCCATATTCAAGTCAAGGCATGCCCTTCTATAACCACGAATGGTCAGCGGATGCGGCATCGCATGCCGGTAGTAACCAAAGTGACTGCCACTGTGGCGAGAACCGCATCGATCGAATAAGCAACGACCGGCAGTCCGATTTTTGGGAATATCAGCAGCCCGGCTCCAGCCATGGTGCCGGGCCACCCACTGTGGGGTTTGGCGGCATGGATTTCAGTCGCAAGTCGAGCGTGACCGAGGGCGCACCCCGAGTGGAGATCCCGATGAGATCCGGTTGCAGTATCAACCTCCCATTTATCAATGTGGACCCAAGCTTGATGCAAGGACGAGACACATTCGGCGTGCCCATTCATCTGCAAGGAAACGAGGGCCTGCTAAATGCCAGCGGTCGCACCGTCTGCATAGATCACACCTACTGCAATGATAACTGCGGAGTCAACAACAATTGTGCACTGTCCTGCAAGCAATCCCACAAGAACGTGGCCAAGGGCGTGCATGTGTGCAACAATGAGTGTGTCAACGCGGCTGCTACCTTTCTGATTGAAATGCTCGGCATACTGGTGTAAGTAGTTCTGTTATCTCGGCTAGAGCTTATCGGCTGATATACATACATAGAGACCATAGGGCCCATGCGTAAAGTTAATAGGCAGATTGGAGACTTGACCGGGAATATATTATATATTTTTGATCGGATAAATTGTCGGCCCACTTTTACGTCTTCATCTGTGCACCCATCCGTTTTTCTGTCTGTCCATTCTTCTGGATGCCTATCCGTCTGTCCGTTCATACGTCTGTCCGTCCGTCCGTGCATCTGTCTGTCCGTTCGTCCGCCCATGCGTCCGTCTGTCCGCCCATACGTCCGTTCGTCTGTCCGCCCATACGTCCGTTCGTCTGTCCACCCATACGTCCGTCTGTCTGTCCGCCCATACGTCCGTCTATCTGTCCACCCATACGTCCGTCCGTCTGTCCGCGCATTCGTCCGTCCGTCTGTTCGCCCATACGTCCGTCCGTCTATTCACTCATACGTCCATCTGTCCGTCCGCCCGTCCGTCCTTGCAGATCCCAGATCTAGCCATATCTGGCTGTCTATCCCTCCATCAGTTTATCTGTCTCAATCCAACATCCCATTACATTTCCTGGAGATTGGCTTAAGCGGGCTTTGCGGAGGGGGGTTTTGTTGGGATGCTCCCTTGATAACCAAAGCCTTAATTTAGTATCTTGTAATGAACAGATGATGAATATTCTCGATTTCAGATACATTGCTAGCATCTGGGTACCGGGTAGCTCCTAACTCGGCCAATGTTTTCTAATCAATTTGTTCTGCTTGGCAGCTTCTTTGCTATCTGCACGTTCACCTTTTGGATAACCCTCGGCTACTATGTCGTTCAGCTGATAGTTGATCTGATCAATGCCGATCGCAATGTGCATGTGGCCGTGGGCACTGTGTTCGCTCTGCTGTTGCTCGCATTTGCCATAACCCAATACACGCACAGCGGGGGGTGCTGTAATGCCAAAGCGAGCAGTGCCATCATGAAGGCCAACCCATCGAGCAAGAGACCCTCTCTGATCCCCAAAAGTCGTCCGTTCAGCAAATGCAGGTCGACCAACCTACCGCATCCGCATCCGCACCCGCATCCGCTACCGCCCCCAAAGCCAAAGACTACGTGTTGCGCCCAGCCCGCTAAGAAGACCTCATGCAGCCGATCGTTCAAGCAGAGATATTCCGATTGCCAGGGCCGCAAGATCTTCGACAGATCCCGCCGGAACGCCATCCTGACCGAAATGAAGCAACCGCCCACGTGGCTCATCTGGCTGCGCGAGAGCGTCAACGGATTTTTCTGTCATGGTTGAGGGAGTAGAAGGAGGACTAACCATTCACTGATTCTAAATTTAATGTATTATATTCAGAACCTAATTACAAACTATATGAACTGAGCCACTTCAGAAGAAAACAACAGCAAAACACATTATATTCATATTTGCCTAACAGAAATTGTTCTGTGATTGTGAGAAAGATAGGATTAGATACTGAGATTTACCTAAGACACAAGTAGTTTGAGCATAGGTAGAAAATGGATTCTAATAGGTATATTTTTCCATTACAAGCCGAATTTCCAACCTATAGTCGGATGGACAACTAGACGCTCAATGCAGAACACCAATAGACTCTCTTTATGTATAGCCAGTTAAGTATAGCCTTGATAAGTCTAAGCCTAAGTTCAAGTGCAAAGAGTACTCTAAATGAACATCGTATTTTCAATTTGGAGTCTGGCTAGGGCTTAAGTCTTAGTCGTCTTAGATAAAAGGCGAGATTGGGAGGGATAGTCTTAACCCAAATCTAATTATAACGGGCTCGGATTTGACTTAGGTTATTAAGATTTGACTTAGGTTATTTGCTAATAAATGGAATCAATATTTTAACAAGTAAGAGGGCTCTAGTCGAGACTGCTCGACTAGGAGATACCCTGAACCCTGCAAAGTACTGATTCCAATCATTCTACACTTCTTTCATGCACATATACAAAAACACATACACACACGTGCATCCATACGAACGCATAAACAATTGCTCTGCTAACTGCGCAGCTACTGCGCTTGGGCTGCCATGTGGGCTATATTATGAAAATTTGTTTGTTGAATAAATCTTTTTGTAGTGGGACTATCTTCATCAAATTTTTAGAACGTGATAATAACATTCAAATGTGTGTATATGCCAAAGCACAAGTCTCTAGTACTTTATATACGTTTTTTTCAAATTTGGGGCGAAGGGGGCGTGGCATCCAAAATCTGTAAATAACAAAATCTTTGTATTCATCACATAAATCTACACAGTAAATCTGAAGTCTCTAGCTCTAACAGTATTTAAACTAGGCTTTAAAAACAAAGTCAGATTTTCGATTGTTAGCGATAAAAAGGAAATGGGATGAGTTATCGAAAAAATATGATAAACTCGTACTGCGTATGGTATACACGAGTATACATGTAAAATTTCAAGTCTCTAGCATTTGTAGTTTAGGAGATCTCTGCGTTAGTACGGACGGACAGACGGACGGACGGACGGACGGACGGACATGGCTAGATCAACTCAGCTCGTCATCCTGATCAAGAATATATATACTTTATAGGGTCTGCCACGTCTCCTTCTGCCTGTTACATACATTTTCACAAAAACATTATACCCTGATTTCCCATTTTCAATGGGTTCAGGGTATAAAAACAACTTAAAACAAATAAGATTAATTTATAATATTATGAATTTAGACGTTGACTCAATAGTTTCACTTTTATTTTTAGGAAAATATATCTATACCTATAATAAATATATACCTATATACATATCTATATTTCCAGAGAGATGATAACTATCTATCTTTCATAGCTTTTAAGGAAGACTTCCTAAGCTTAACAACTAAGGTACCTCCATAGACTACTTCAAAAAAAATATATATATATCTATCATCCCAAGGCGCATAACCAATAGGAAAAGGCTATAACATCCACATGTTTCTAGGATTAGCAGCTCATAGAGACCCATTATATAGTCTATCCATTGAGACTTGGCCAAACGGAAAATCATTGATTTTTGTATAAATTTTTCCTATGCAATCAAAAATGTTCAACCTCAACTTTTTTAGCTGTAGAATATTTCGTTTTCATTCACTGATCATCTCTGGCTGCTTATGTACTAAATAAATAACTTAACTCTAGCCTAGCCCTTATCTACTCACTGTTCGTGCGCATCAGGCGCAACAGTTCGCTGATCATCCAGGTGGCTGTGGCGGGTCCAATCCAGGCCAAGCCCTGAGCACCGGCCTCAATGAACACCGCATTGGCTCGGCCGGAGCGACGTTTGTGCTTCAGGCGCTTGTGACTGGAGGCGGCTGCAGCACTCGCCGCAGCGGCCATTTGCTTCGACTCGATCTTGACCACAATCAGGGGACGACCCTCAAAGGAGCGACCGATGTGAATCAGTTCAATCAGCTGTGTGTGACGCATGCGCAACGTTTCCAGGTAGTGCAGAATGTCGTCGTACTCGTAATACCTGTTCCAGGTCATGGGCGGTGGTGCGCTGGGCTGCTTGGTGGGTCGCCTGGTCGCCGCTGGAGTTGTGTACAGATACTCCTCCTTGTGGCGCTCATAGGCAATCGCCTTGCCCACATCAAATATGAGCACCTCGTGGGCAATGCCCTCAAAGTTGAGCGTGCCCTGAAAATCAACCAGCATCTTGGGCGGCACCAGGACGTCGGTGAGACCTCTGAAAAAAAAAAATTTGTAAAGAAAATTAACAAGCAAGAGTGCAAGAGGGAGATACACTGAACCCTGCAAAAAGCTGATATTCCAACACACGCACACATACATACTATATATATATACATACTATATACTGTGGGCTATATAATGAGAACGTATTTGTTGAATAAATTCTCTTGTAGACAATCTTCATCAAACTTTTTAAACCTTTACGTTCTTTTTTTTAAATGTGGGGCAAAGGGGGCGTGGTATCCAAAATCTATCAATTCAAAATCTTTGTATTTGCCACATGGATCTACATAGTAAATTTAAAGTCTCTAGGTCTAGCAGTATTCAAATTAGGCTTTAAAAAAAAAACGAAATTAAATGATCGATTATTCTCGATAAAAAAAATGGCATGAGCTATCGAAAAAATATAATAAACTTGTACTGCGTATGGTATAGATGACTACACATTTCAAATTTCAAGTCTCTAACTCTTTTATCTTCCGAGATTCCGGCGTTCATACGGACGGACGGACGGACAGACGATCTGACGAACTGACAGATGGGCATGGCTATATCAACTCAGCTCTCTGCCATATACATACTTTATGGGGTCTGCCACGCCTCCTTCTGCCTGTCACATACATTTTCACAAAACCCTAATACCCTAATTTCCCATTTTTAATGGGTTCAAGGTATACACGTTAAGTACAGAAGAATGGTAATCCTCCAGTACTTACCTAAGACTGGGTCCTTTGAGCCACTGCAGTTTGATGCCATCTTCGCCCTTCTTGAACTGCTCCAGTGCCCGCACCTGCGGCTCATCCTGCGGCTTCAGTCGCCATATCTGATACTTGTCATAGCTGATGCGACGCGGCAGCTCCGGCTGAGCTGTCGTGGTGCTGGTAACACGGGTGACCAGCGCCTGCAGCAGTGGATTCTTTGTGGTGCTCGAGACAGCAGCAGCACCACCACCAATGCCACCAATGCCACCCACACCACCACCTGTTGCATTCACAATGTGATGCGCCAAAATGCCAATCCAATTTTGTGGATTACGCAATGGATCCACAATCGTCAGAATGGGCACCTGGGGTGTAGGCAAAGTGGTTGTCGTCGTCGATGTTGTCGTTGTGCTCGTTGTGGTTTTGCGACGACGTTTCTTTGGTTTGGGCGTCGGATCAAACCAGCCGGCAAACCACTCTGCAAGATTAGCAAATGGAAATGTCGCATAAATAAACTCAGTAACTGAGTAACCGATCGAGTTAGAGATAGAGATAGAGATGGAGATAGAGATAGAGACAGAGAGATATAGAGACATTAGGTAAGCCAAGCGGGTCAAAAGCATTAAAATTAAAATGGTTTTCAGACTGTGCAGAAAGCGTGAATCGACTCAATGAACAGCCGCTGAGCAATTGAGCCAGAAGCTTCTGGCCAGCCCGTCTAGACTGCCGTTAGACCTGAGAGCAGGTCAGTGGGCCGGCTATCACTTCAACCAACGAGGTGTGCACAACTACCTTCAATCCAACTAATTGTGCATAGGGTATCAATTACACGCATGACTAAATGATACCCTGTTTAAGAGTATATAGACTTTTCCATAACTTTTTATTCATTTCTCTATTTAGGACTAATGATCCCCGATGTCTATATAGAAGTAATATATTTTAGGGGAAAGTATTGAGAAAGTACTTGCTACTCTTGCTAAGCTATAGCCATTTGAGAATTGTAAGATTTCAGCCCTTATAAATGGAGGGTGGAAGAGATGGAGATGGATGCAGAAAATATTAATAATAGCAATAATAAAATTAAAAAAAAAAAATCATTATAGCCTGATTTCTGATTTTCCAAATCGACTTGCGAGAGTAGCTTGAAAAACTGCAGCCTAATTGATATATTAAAATCAATTATTTTTTATTTTTCTTACTTTTTTACTGTTTTTCACATCGGTAATTTTAGACCACCTTGACATGTATATAATAAAAATAATTTTTGTTTTTTTTTGTTTTTTTTTTAATATTTTTGCTGATAAATTTAGTTTATTTAAGATCGGACAATTTTCAAATTACTCTCAGATATACATATATGCTTGATGAGACTTCAAACTTTTAATTTATAAAATAAAAACATTTTTTTATAATTTATTATCTTTCTGTAAATGAATAAATTTTAAGCTATATTTTTCAAACTATCCTCGTTTGTAATGTATGTGTAATGAATCTTTATACGAGACTGCAAAGACTTAAAAAAAAATGAAATTAATTTTTATAATTGGTTATCTACTACATTCTCACATTTCTCAAGCCACCCTCGTATGTACAAAAACTCTTCATTCGTCTCAGGTCTAATACGATTCTAGATGAATGAATTTGTAGTCTATCTAAATACTGTTTTCTATTATTTTATTTGGGAAACTTTTCAAACTACCCTCGCATGTTAATGCCAGCACTTTCAATTAGAATTGAGTATTATACGTTTGCTACTCACTGTCATAATCCGACTCCTCGCTAGACGCTTCCGTTGTGGCCTTGCCAAAGCCGAACCACGACTCCAGCCAGCCGGGTGGCTCAGTGGTTGTGGGTGGTGCTGGTGTGGGCAGCGGCAGTGCCGCCACTGGCATTGCTGTGGTGCTGCCAATCTTTTTGGTGCGTCGTCGCAGCCCGAACCACGAGCCCAACCAGCTGCCCAGCGAGCCACCATCATCGTCACCATCATCATCATCATCCTCCGTGTCGTCCTCCTCCGCATCCTCAGCGTCGCCCTTGCTGCTGTGCGCGCTGTGGTAGAGCGTATAGCTGGGATATTTCGGCTTGGTGCTGACTTCTGCATTCTCCTCCTCGGACTGGCCGCCGAAGCCATCGAAGATGCGCGCCATGGCCACTTGCACGGGATAGAAGATCATGCGAAAGAAGCTGCCAATGCCTGTATCGGAATATGAATCGGAATCGCCTGTGGCTTCCTCCTCCTCCTCATCATCATCATCATTGTCAGTATCCTCATCGTAGTATTCATCGGAATTGTGATTCTCGCCCGGTGGACGTCGTCTGATGCGCTTTTTGCTCAAACTGTTCTTGGTGGATGATTGCGTCTCTTCGCTCTCCGTCGACTCCTGCTTCTCCTCCTCTGAACTGGTCGTGGGCTCAGCTGTGGCTGGCTGAGCAGTGCTGCTGGTGGTGCTGGTGGTGGTGGTGCTGCTAATTTTGTTATCATTGACAATCACACTTGGCCGCTCCTCAATCATTGCACCAAAATCGGCGCCCTCCTCCGCCGAGCTGCTGTTCTCCTGCGACGGCCTCTGCTTGCTGCCGCTGCCGCTGCCGCTGCCGCTGCCGCTGCCGCTGCTGCTGCTGCTGGGGCGCTTCACATGCGTTGCATGCTGCTGCTCCTCCTCGAAGTAGTTCTCATCGTTGTCATCATCATAATCATCGTCAGCTATGAGGTCCAGCAAATCAAAGTCATCCTCACCGCTGCCGCCAGCTTTTCTGCCCTTGTCGCTGCCATTGTGCTTGGCGTGCAGCAGATGCACTGCATGTGGCACACGATAGCCACTGTCGCCCGCTGGCGAGTTCTGCTGCTGCTTGGGCGTGCCACTTTGCGGCTTCTTCACGGGCCGCCTTCCGCCGCTGCTTGAGCTGCGCCGCCGGCCGCCAGCGCCACTTGGACGACGTCGTCCGCTGCTGATGGGACGAGCGCCCGCGGAGCTGGCGGGCAGCGCATCCAGCGAACGACGTCGCACCCGATGCGGCACTTCAATGAACCCACTGGACACCACAAAGGGCTGATCACTGAAGACGGTGCCGCCGCCAGCGCCTCCGCCGTTGGCTGCAGCCGTGGGCCGCGGCATATGCGGCTTCTCGAGCTGTGTGGCCGTATGTCCGGCTGTTGGCGGCCGCACGCTCGTCGTCGTCCGTTTGCCCAGCACAATTTGCGGGCCCGCTGTTGTGCTAGCTGTCGGTTTCTGACCTGGTCGTCGCTTCACGGTCTTCCGCTTCTTCTTCTTGCGCCTATTCCGCTTCGGCTTCTGGGTGCGCTGTGGCCCCGGACGCGGACGCGCCGTCGTCGTGGGCAGCTTGAGCAGCTGATCGCTCACGCTGCCCGTCGCACCACTGGCCACCATAATGGGCGGCGGCTTGTGCAGCAATTTGTTGTGGTTGGCAGCTGTGCTGGCATTCGACGTCGCCGTCTTCTTGGGCTTCTGCAGCCGTATGATCTGTGGCCGGGCCGTGCTCCCTCGAGTCGGCGGCCTCAAACTGGGCGTCGACAGCACGGAGGGTGCGGCGACAACGTCGGCGGCCTTCAGCGCGCACTGCTGCTCGTAGCGCTGCCGCAGCGCCTGCAAATCGGCATCATACTGCGCCTTGGTCACATAGATGTCAATGGCGTCGCTGTCGCTGCCATTGCTTGGCCAGGGCTGCGACTTGGTGTTGCGACCCACCTCGCTAATGGCATAGACAATGCCAGTGGCGGGATTGGTAAAGAATATGGGAAAATTGCTGTTGCTGTTGCTGTAGCTGTGGCTGTTGCTGTTAATGTTGCTGTTGCTGTTGCTGTTGCTGCTGTTTCTTATTGCTGTTGCTGCTGCTAGATTATCAGTGATCTCAATGAGTCCACTCTGCACATGCTGCGCTGGTCCATAGACTGAGCCAGGCAGTGACAGCTGCTGCTGTTGCTGCTGTTGCTGCTGTTGCTGTTGCTGTTGCTGCTGCTGTTGCTGCTGCTGTTGCTGTTGCTGCGGCTGCTCCAAAGATGCAACCGTTTCATAGACATACGGCTGCTGCAAGTTCTGATCATCGCTGAACAGCTGAAAGTCTAACTCCTGTTGCTGTTGCAGCTGCTGCTGTTGCTGCTGCTGTTGCTGTTGCTGCTGCTGCTGCTGCTGCTGCTGTTGCTGCTGCTGTTGCTTATGTGGCTGCTCTGGATAGTTGTAGCGCGGCACAAAGCTCTCGCGTCGTCGCTCGCTGGCCAGCAGATCGCGCGTCCAGGTGCGTGTCTCGCGCAGCAAGCTATCGAACTCCTCGGCACTGGGATGATAGCCAAAGTCGTATGCGGCGCACGACAGATTCGACAAACCCGACAGACCCGACAAACTGGCCAGCAGAAGGCGCAGCATTAGTAGCTTTACGACTATATGAAAGGCAGGCATTATATATGTATATGTTTAGCTATATATATATATATATATATATATATAACTCTCTCGCAATATATATATATATATGTATGTGCTTATATATATATTAACGAGATTGCCAACGAGGCTAACGAGTCAACTGGATTATGGTTTGTCCAGAACTTCTTGGAATTAACGCGTGCGCGACCGTTTGGCTGCGAGTCTCGCTAACAAATGAACAAAACGACCCAGCCAAAGACCCAAAAGCAACAACATCCACCGACCCGCCGCCAAAAGCAAACGCCTCACATGCGCAGGAGAAACTCAAATGCCCCCACAGACTACATACTATATGAGTTTCGGCTGCTTGAACGTTTGCCCGTAACGTTTGAGTGAAGATGTCGCTTACCGGAGTGCGGCGTGCGTTGTCACTGCCTCTACCTCTGCCACCTCCTCCTTCTTCTGCGCCGCCATTTCCTTCTCCTTCACCTTCACCTTCTCATTTCTCCCAGTCAATGTTCTGGCTGCCTTGTCGTAGAGCTGTAGATGTGTCGTGGTTAAGGCCTTCAGGTGCCCTGCGTCGAATCATCGAAGCATTGCAAATTGTCGATCTAATCATAGATGAGAATCAGCGATGGCGCTGTACAGTGGTGCAAAATGTATGATAGATGTATAAGTATAAGTATAAGTATAAGTATAAGTATAAGTATAAGTATAAGTATAAGTATAAGTATAAGTATAAGTATAAGTATAAGTATAAGTATAAGTATAAGTATAAGTATAAGTATAAGTATAAGTATAAGTATAAGTATAAGTATAAGTATAAGTATAAGTATAAGTATAAGTATAAGTATAAGTATAAGTATAAGTATAAGTATAAGTATAAGTATAAGTATAAGTATAAGTATAAGTATAAGTATAAGTATAAGTATAAGTATAAGTATAAGTATAAGTATAAGTATAAGTATAAGTATAAGTATAAGTATAAGTATAAGTATAAGTATAAGTATAAGTATAAGTATAAGTATAAGTATAAGTATAAGTATAAGTATAAGTATAAGTATAAGTATAAGTATAAGTATAAGTATAAGTATAAGTATAAGTATAAGTATAAGTATAAGTATAAGTATAAGTATAAGTATAAGTATAAGTATAAGTATAAGTATAAGTATAAGTATAAGTATAAGTATAAGTATAAGTATAAGTATAAGTATAAGTATAAGTATAAGTATAAGTATAAGTATAAGTATAAGTATAAGTATAAGTATAAGTATAAGTATAAGTATAAGTATAAGTATAAGTATAAGTATAAGTATAAGTATAAGTATAAGTATAAGTATAAGTATAAGTATAAGTATAAGTATAAGTATAAGTATAAGTATAAGTATAAGTATAAGTATAAGTATAAGTATAAGTATAAGTATAAGTATAAGTATAAGTATAAGTATAAGTATAAGTATAAGTATAAGTATAAATATAAGTATAAGTATAAGTATAAGTATAAGTATAAGTATAAGTATAAGTATAAGTATAAGTATAAGTATAAGTATAAGTATAAGTATAAGTATAAGTATAAGTATAAGTATAAGTATAAGTATAAGTATAAGTATAAGTATAAGTATAAGTATAAGTATAAGTATAAGTATAAGTATAAGTATAATTTCAAATCACTGAATAACATGATTATCCCACTATAGCTATACGAGTTTATTATTCATCTTATTATCTAACAATATTTGACAAATCAAATTAAGACATGACTAAAGATTTCAAACTATAAGTTCTATACTGTATATAGACTTTATACAGATCTGAATATTGACATGTCATATAATATATATAATTTGCCAAGCACTTAACGCATTAGATTCAGCTAATATAATATTATAATATCTAACATATTGCCAATATATTGTCTATTCATCTAATCAAAGTGTTTTCAAGCTACCTATTCATGCATAAATTGGGGCGTTAACCCATCAAAATTGACAACAAAATTTGGGAGGCTTTAGAAGTAATTTCTGTATTTTAAAATTGTTTTGTTTTTCTCAACTTTAAATACAGCTTAGTAAATTGTTGGAAAATGCTTACAGCTGTCCATCAATTGATATATATTATCAAGTGAATTGCCGTAACATGAACTGAATGCAAATATATTCCGACAAAAGTGAATGAGTTGAGCGCAGCCAACTTAATGTTGTTAGAGATGCAGCCAACTTCACTTGTCTCCGTCATCTAATTGTAAAGCGTAAAGCTTGCTAATATAAATAAAATTATATATATTGTGATATTGGGCATTGCCAAGTGCCTGTCAAACTAATTTAACATGTGGATAAAATACAATGTTGTTTAATTTTTCTTTATTTTTCAATTGCAATAAAAATTGAAATATTATATGTAAACACGTAACACTGTGATTCAAAAAAAAAAAAAAAAATTATGGCCTGGCCCCACTGTTTAATCACTTCTTTTATTAGCTGCCTCAGTGGTTTGGCTTGCACTTTCCGCATGGTGCTTGACGCGAGTTCTACCTATTTATTCATTTCATTTTTTCTTTTTATTGCTCTCATCGGATTTAAAACGCATCCCAGAAACTTGACTCGATATGTGTGCAATCAAAACTGCCAGGCATTCGGAATGACAGTTTGAGGCTTCGGCTTCGGCTTCGGCTTCGGCTTCAGCTTTGCGTTCAGGATGCAGAGACAGGTCAGACTTGTCCGTGTCCAGCGTCGGTCGCCGCGTCGGCTCAGTTTTGCCCGTATTTGAGCCAGGCAAGCCCCAATCTCTAGCATCTGGGGTTTCTGGGGTTGTCTAAACGTTTATTTTTGTTTTTTTGCTTTTGTTATTATTTTTATGTGTGTTTTTGTTTTTATTTTTGTCTTCTTCAAGAAGCTCTTTCACTTTCTACACAGTCATTCTACTGTTGAAATTGCCGCCCTCGGTGTTGGCCTTTGACTTTCGCTCACAGACCGGGGCAGAAGGTATGGCACAGGCGTGCCTCAATTTAGAAAATGCCGTTCAAGAAGTTGCTGTCGCCACACTACAACAACAGCAACAATAACTAAAAAAAAAAAAAAACAACAGTAAACAAATAGTATAACAACTATAGCAATAAGCAGCAACAAGTTTTATGCACAGCAGCAACTCGAGCGTCACTAAAAAAGCGTTTAAGACAACGGCAATATGCCGCTTAAACACTTAGAGATGGTCGCGTGCGCACGACACAGGCTGGCAACGACTTCATAATACCCTTACCTCAGATCAGTTCTATATAAAACCGTTTTATTTCGCAATAGATCGATATATGGAGCTGGCAAAAAGTTGCTGATACTAGCTCTACAGTCTTTCAACTAGAAATCGTAGGGTTTAATCAGCTCTAATATATGTTCATACTATACCTAATAGTATATAGACCTATATGTATAGATCAGTATGTATAGACCGATATGTATAGATCGATAGGTATAGATCAGTATGTATAGATGGGTATGTATAGATCTGTATGTATAGATGGATATGTATAGACCGATATATATAGAACGATATGTATAGATCGATATGTATAAACCATTATGTGTAGTTCGATATGTGTAGATCAGTATGTGTAGATGGATATGTATAGATCAGTATGTAAAGATCAATATGTATAAATCGATATGTATAGATCGATAGGTAAAGATCAGTATGTATAGATGGGTATGTGTAGATCAATATGTGTAGATTGATATGTATAGATCAGTATGTAAAGATCGATGTGTAGATCAATATGTGTAGATTGATATGTATAGATCAGTATGTAAAGATCGATATGTATAAATCGATATGTATAGATCCGTATGTATAAAGCTAATGATAAATTTATCTACAAGCAGGCAAGCCGTCATCAACTCGACGTACAGCTAGATATACAGCTGGATATACCGACTCTAAGACAGTATGTTGTCCTCAGCTCTACATATTAAGAACTATCGGTATAGTTCTCTATAGTTCTCTTTGCTAATTTCGCACGCTCACATTTGCTTTATATACAATATATTTTGTCTAGCTGTAGAGCTTCTAATTATTTTTGCTCAATTCATAGCTCTCTCTGCTTTCTTATACTCTTATTCAACTCAACTCGTTTGGATTGGAGCTCATGCAGACTTTACTCAAAAATACTCATAGACTATAAAATATTTATAATAAAATAATAACAATTTGGGAATAATCAAATAAATAAAAATATTTAAAACTTAATTAAATTACTAAGTTAAGCTCGACAACTAATCTCCATCGTGTCTACAATAGTTCCAGCATATAAGAACCTCTAAGTGCTCACGTATCACGCTCACATCACTCACAGAGAACGAAAGCCGCAGCAGTGTGAAATAGATAGTAAGTAGATAGATAGTAAGTATATAGTTAGCATAGCGTATATATATTTACGGCTGAGCAACAGTTAATAATAATATAATACCATATAGAAACAATGGCAAAAAGCAAAACATTTTAATTGCATGTTTTCTTTTCTTTCATTTTTTTTTAGGCCCGCATGCAGAAGGAGGCCAACTAAGCAACTGTTTCTGAATATATATAAACACAAATATAAGATATAATATATATACATATATATAAATATATATATATTATAATAAGTAACAGCAATCATATGTACTCAAGATTATCTAACTAAGAACAATGTATACTCACTTGAAATTTTGCAAACTCAGCTGTACTATATATAGATATGTATATATGTATGCATATGTAAGTGCATATGTTAATTGCAAGTGAAATTGGTATCAAACCAGTTGGCCAATTGGTATACCCTTTGCCCGAAATACTTGCACAAAAGGCAGTCTTCAGTTGTTGAAAAGTATGTCACACTTGTAAAGGCAAGTTGGATTCGACTGCATAATACTTGTTCCTGGTTTCAAAACATCTTTCAATAATTAAATTAGATATATCATATCATCATCTCAATTAAATATCTCATAATTTCGAATGTGTTATGTCAGCTCAAAGACTGTAAGAGGCATAGTCGATATCGAATTTTTTAAATCAACAGTTGATATATTTTTGATTGATCTTTGCAAGAGTTTTACAGTAACTGACTTATCATAGATTGGGATTCTAGAAAACTTTTGCATATTATATTAAAGTATACCAAATTATATGTTTTTTTTTTAACTTACAGTATGGTCATGTCAGTGTCGTAAATTCTACATTAAATAACTCCAAAGCTTTTGTTTGGTATATTTCTATTTCTTTTTTTCTGTTTTATTTATTTATTTATTTTTTTTTTTGTCAAAGAGTTACGCTTACGTCAATTTCACTTTTCACTTTTAGACATAAACATAGCTTTATAAGAGCTTAATGTTCCACTTAATACCCTACACCTGTTTGGAGCCCACCTCAGCCATTACTTATAGAATAAATTAAGTGTAATTAAAGATATCAGTGCAGTCATCATATCATAGTTTTCATGCCCTGAAAGACCACAGAAAGTCAATCCCATTACATTGCATAACGCATATTGATGCATATGTGAAAAATCATAAATATAAATCATAATAGAAACAAATATTCTTTACTTATTGTACATTTATAGCTTGTCTCCCTCCATATCTGGATATATCCCTTTTAGCTCTCCCTTTCTCTCTATCTCCCACTCTCTATTTTGTTCCTCATTTCTTGCTCCCTCTCTTAATCTCTCGCTCTATCTCTTTGTCTAATTATGTCTCTTTTCTTTTTGTCCCACTCTTTCTTTCTCTTTCTCTTCCCTATATGTGTATATCATTCTCTCTCTACTGTTTCTCTCTTTTTTACATCTCTTTCTCTCTCTCTCTCCCCCTCTCGCTTTCTGTCTCTGTTTCTATATTATCTGCCTCTCGTTGCCTCTTATTTATCTATCTGCCTCTCTACCTCTCTCTCTGTATCTCTTTTTCTCTCTCTCTCTCCCTCTTTCTCCCTCTCTTTCTCTCTCTCTCTCTCTCTCTCTCTCTCTCTCTCTCTGTATATAAATATACATATATATATATATATGCTCCTCTCTCTCTCTCTCTCTCTCTCTCTCTGTATATAAATATACATATATATATATATATGCTCCTCTCCCTCTCTCTCTCTCTATTTCTCTTTCTTTCTGTCTCTATGTCCCAGTCTCTGTCTCTGTCTCCTCTTTCTGTTTCTCTCACAGTATCTCTTTAGTTGTCTCACTCATTGTCTCTCTCTATCTTCAACTACCTAAATTTCTGTCAATCTTTCTGTCAATCTCTCTCGCTCATTCTCTCATCTACCCCTTTTTGTTTTGTTTTTTTTTTTTGTTTTTTCCCAGCCTTTATTCTTCATTATCTGACCGCTGTCTCTCATTTTGTCTTTTTCTCTCCCGCTCTTCTTTTCTCTACCACCTTCTTTCTCTACCTTTTGCAATTATAAAAACAAACATTTCCATATTAATGAAAACATAATTATTGCTAGAACGATTTAGAATTAGATCTCATCTAGTTCTCCTAGTTCGCCCAGCTCACCTATGGACAACTCAAGGTCAAGTACAGTGGTACCTCCCATTGGGTCAGTCCTCCAGCGACACGGACTGCGCTCAAAGCAATGCGCCAATTTGTCTCTCCTCACTTTCAATTAAAATATAAACTGTGCTTATGAACGTCGACAGTCTTAACTGCCATTGTCACAAACAACAACAACAACAACACACATATATATACTAGTATATGTATGTGTGTGTGTGTGTGTGAGCGTGTTTGTGCATCGCCTGGATCTTAATTCTTCAAAAGACAGGCGGCCTTTCCATTAAAAATAAAATACAATAAAATATAAACGAATTGCTTCATTAAAGGGTCCACGCTTCGATTGCCGCAACGAATCACGAATACCCTAACAGCACTGTGAATATTCCGCTTCCTTATTTTGTCTCTCGCCTGTCAAGCACCAAAGCAATAGATAAAATTTCAGATCATTTGTTGACAGCGTGAATACTCGAGCATGTGTGCTTGAGCCATTGCCAATTGATGTTTGTTCAGCACTCTGCAATGTCTGTCAAATACCCTGTAATTCGATTAAGTTAATTGAAAAAGATTACAAATTAAAGAATAATCACAGCAGGCAAGCTACTTGGCAACAAATCTTAAGAGTATTCCATAGTTCCTATATCATATTCTTTATGGAGAAGTTAACAAAGAAAAAAGTCTTTCTTTAGAGATCAGAGAGATGTACATATATATGTATGTATGTATGTGTATGTATATACCTTGCACGCTTTTGTAGGGCAATTGCGACAACATCAACGATCGCCCCATCCGCCCCCCCTTGTCTCGGCAGATGCCCTGGCCATGTCGTCTGGCTGGCTGAGTGACAACCTGTTGGACAGGCGCTCAATTGGTCGCCCGACTGCGCAGCTGCCTAAGGCGGGGGTGCATGATGAAACTGAACAAAAAAAATAAAAAATAAAAAACTGAGAAAAAAATATAGAAAAAGAAAATAATAAAAAAAAATAAAATAAACCGGTTGGACATTAGAACCGATTCCAATTCCAATTCCGATTCCAATGACGTCGCGACGTCACAAAATATTTTCATAATGAGCCACGGAAGCGCCAGATGCTGGCCAAGAATGGGAGAGAGAGAGAGAGAAAGAGAGTGTGAGGGCAAGAGAGAGTGAAGTATGATGGCTGGGCAAACAGAGGGGAATTTGGAAAGCGAGCGGAACGAAAGGGAGTGAAAAAATTGGGGGAGGGGAGAGGCAGAGAGGAGGAGAGGCAGAGTCAGAACCAGAAGCAGAAGCAGAAGCAGAGGCGGCAGTCGCTCAGCGCAAAGTGTCCGAATGCCGAAAGGCAGCGACGGCGACGACAGCAGCAGCGATGGCAGCAGCGACGGCGGCAGCAACAGCGCGCCTATGTGAGGCGGGCCGGGCCGTCAGTCTTGATGATTTCGTGAAACGATTAACACACGCCACGTTCTGAGCCATTAGTCAGGATCGCAAAAGTGCGAAGGAGCAGCAGCAACAGCAGCAACAACAGCAGCAACAACAACACCACAGCAACACTGACATACATAATCACAAACGGGCTGAAAGCAAGGAAGCAGCAACAGCTATTAACAACAAGTGCAACTGCAGCAGCCACCGACGCAGCAGCAGCACAATAAGTGGAAAGAAGAAGAAGCAGCAGCAGCAGCAGCAGCAGCAAACGGCAATAAAAATAAATCATTAAAAAAGACGCCGCGCCAAAAGAATTTGCCAAATTACGCGTTCATTTATTTGCCAGCGCTGCTCGTGCATTGACCGAATTTTAACAGCAGCAGCAGCAACAACAAGTAACAACAACAAGGAACAACAACAAGCAACAACAACAACAACAAGCAACAACAACAACAACAGCAGCAGCTGCCAAAATGGATGCAGAGGTGTGTAAAGTGTGTGTGTGTATGGGTGCGTGAGTGTGCGTGTGTGTTAAAAGACTTAAAAAATGAGTGTCACATATACATACATATATATATACATACATAAATACATACACACATATAACATACATACATATATATGTATGTAGGAATCAGTAAAATTCTGTGTGCCCATTCATTATGATTTTTTTTTAAATTTTTTTTTGTTTTTGTTTTTGTTTTTGCTTTTCTGTATTGAGCAGAAGTAAAAAAAAACCAGTTCCATTTGCTTCTCACGCTTAACAAATGCATATTCAAGTGCAAAGTCAGCTGAAACAACAACAGCAGCAGCAACAGCTGTGACAACAACAACAACAACAACAACATTTAACATTGCTCTCTAGGACAGCTGTTGCACAGTAGCAGCAGAGGCGTCCTTTCAGAGGGGGCTCTCATGCACTAGCTTCAAATGACAAATTTAGTATTCAACTATAAATAGCTAAAAATACTGAAAAAAATAAGCTATATACTATACAATATTATATATACTGTATACTCTCTATAGCATAAATATTAAGTTACTTAGAGAGTATAAACTGATGACTTCAAGAGTTATATAAGGCAGGAACATAAAGAAAAGAAAACTTGTCCATTTTCAATCCGTGCAATGCATAAAAATGAAGTTCATACAAAAGAGAAACATATTGAAGACACTCTATATGATATTAGTAATACTTAGACAGTACAAATATATTTATCTTAAATATTAAATATTAAAAAAATATATACAAAATAATTTTTAAAAAATATAAAATATATATATAATATTTATATATAAAAATATTTTATATCAAATCAAGTCAACATTAGAACTAAGCATTAGAATAGAGTTAACCACATGTTCTTAAGCTGGAAATGTGGAACTAAAGCTTTTGAATATTCTTAACTAAAATAGTCAAAAAAAAAAAAAAAAAAAAAAGAGTTATTTTTTATCCTATTTGAATTGGTAAAACATATAACACTATATTTTTGAAAAGTATATAGTATAGTAGTTGGCTCTCTTCGTAATTTTTTATTTTTTCAATCTAATTTTTTTATGGACTTCTCATCTAGAAAAGAACTAAAAAGTTTTCCGATAGCGTCTCTCTTTTACTCAATCATACGATGTTGACGCAATATAGTATTTAAAATCTAGAGTTATATAATCTAGAATTTGAAAATCAGAAGAAAATTACGGCCAAAGTTTACTGGTATTGATGAATAGTATAAAAAGCTTTACTAAATTTCATATCACTTTCTAGCTTCTTTCAATAAAGCCGAGTCAATCTTTATCGAAATCTGTCAATACGTCATAAATTATAGATTATACAGCTATATTAGTCTGTGCACACCATGTTGAAGGCAATTTCAATTTCAAGATATTAAAAGATAAAAGTCTATACGATGATCATATAATCATATATATATATATATATATATATATATGACAACCCCATGTGAAAATCGCATAAACACATTATAGAGCCAATCTGACTCAATTTATATTGAGAGGTGGAAAAAATGCAAAGATTGAGGCTAGATACGATTGAGTCAAGACAGACACGTAAAAAGAAAGAACTATAACTTTCAGATAGTCTCTTAAAGTAAGTTCTAACTGCAGCCAATAAGTCTTAAGTGAGTTCAATATCAGAAAAAAATAAATCAGTTTATAGAGCCAATATCAAGAGCTTTGATTATATATATTGGAACTTAAGTCTCAAGATTCCCCCCAAAATATCATATGGTCTCTCAAAGTAAACTCCATTTATACACGATACTTTATATACAAATATTATGATCTGATTATGTTATTATGATCTGCTTTATATATCATAAATCCTACCAAAATTGTTATTATTTCCATGACTTTTAAGTTAAACGTGTTGATTGCACTGAAAACAATGAAAGTTTATTTCATTTAACCATCTTATCAGTTAGTGAAAGCGTGGCAATGGCCAAGAAATTGCACTTCATACTTCATACAAACTTAACATGCAGCTAAACAGACTGTCAAAGTTCTTGTCAATTAATGCAATTGAAAGATAAATAAGTATAAATGATATACATTTTTGGTTGGGTTAAGAAACTCTCTTTTTTCTTTCTCTTGTCAATTATCGTTCTTCAATTGCATCGTTCTTTGCCTCACTTCCGTGTCTTTAACAGTTGATTTATTAAATATAAAGCATTATAGTGATATATAGACATTATAGCTCTTTCCCGCCCCCTGGCACTGCCACTGAAACTGCCCCTGCTTAACTCCATGCCCATGGGCATTGTAATTGCCATTGCAGAGGCGATCGCTGTGAAAAACTTGTGCATGGAAAATTTCCACTGAAAGACCATTGAATTGACTTGAATCAGACTGTCATTGCCTCTCAAATGAATAACAACTAGAATATATGGCTATAGTCGGCATGACGAACTTTAATTACTCTTCAAAGAGATAAGGGATTTATGTGCTATACATTTTGCTGCAAATATTAACTATTAAAAATTTTCACTAAATATTTAAAAAAAATTTTTAGAGATTCTAAAATTTTAAAGAGCTAGCTAAGATAAAGTGAAAATTGGTAAACATTATTAGAAAACTTAAAAAGATTATTACAAAATATATAAATAATATAGTTTGAAATTAATAAACTTTAAAGTTTCACTTTAGGTATCTTAAAACTTATTATTAGAAAATTTAAATCCAAATATTTAAAAAACTATCTTCAATAACGTAGAAATGGTTTGCATTCATATGGACATACGGACGGACGGACAGCCAGACGGACATTGCACAAAACCAATATACTCATTTTCCTTGTAAAAACAGGGAATAAAAAAAATTTGGCAATTTTTTCCCCCTTTGAAAACAGAAAAAAAAATGTTGCAGTTTTTTATTAAAATCTATTGAATATTAAAAAAAAAAGTATGCTTAAAAAAACCTAAAAATTTTGGAAATGATAAGTTAAAATATTTTAAAAATGTGAAACAAAATTTAGGTAAAAATAAATGGAAAATTTTGCATGTTTATATGTGCTAATTCCCATCGAATCTATAGGATATAAAGATAGTAATGCACTAAAGTTATATATGCTTTATGTTATAAAATGTATAATGCTTTTGTGGAGAGTTTCTGCGTAATAGTTTCTGCTGCTAAGACTTATCAAACTGATCATATACCCACATACCCTATTAAGTCAAAACTTATCAAAACAAATTTTATACCCATATACCCTATTGAGTAAAAACTGATCAAACTTTTTATATACCCATATACCCAATCAAATCAAAGGCAATCGAGAGCTTTGCTTTAAACATTTGTCGAATACCCTGTAGAGAGAGTAATATAAATCATGTCTGGCCCCATCATTGAACCACTCCACATGACTCTCAGTATTACAGGGTATGCAGAATGCGTGGGTGAGCTCAAAGTGCAATAGCTGGTTCCCTAACTTGATAACTCTTTCTTTATGCCACTCGACGTGTTGTTCTTCCTGTTGGTAGTTGTTGTTGGCCACGCAGCTTGCGTTCACAAGTGTGAAGTAACCAACAACATCAAGAACAACAATAACAAACAATGTAACTAACAATAATAAAATAATACAACAGCAATTTATGCCATTTGTTTTGAAGTGTTTTGTTGAGTAGCTGCCGATAAGCGTCACAGAAAAATTTGCTGTCTAGATTTCCATAGCACAGTTGGCCCCCGCACAGCTCAGCTGAGAGACCTAGTTTCCAGCCATGTGTATACGTCTGATTATCTGGGCACCTGTATCTACATCACCTGTATCACCTGCATATCACACATTGTCAACTGAAGGCAATCGCTGAACCCACTTGATTACGTATTATCACATATTATCGGCGCCCAGATTCAGTGCCTTCCACACGTTCAGCTTATCTCATTTAGAGAGCGACATTAATTTATAATAATTCACTTATAATTTTTGTGAAAAAATTATCAATAAATAAAGTTCCCAGGCAAAAAACAATTAAAAATTTCCGTTGATAGCATTTCCTATTGGAAGCCCACGAAGAATAATTAATCTCAAAAGGAAAGAGTTTCTTGGTAGTATAATAAATATGCCATGCAATCAGCTGCACTTTGAGTTTTATTAAAATATATTAGGCTTTTGAGCTTATTATTCCATTTAGACAATATCAAAATGCCAACTGATTTATATATTTGCATGTGAGCCAAATGAAAATATCTCACATTCTGTGTGCAATAATAAATTGAGCTAAGATTTCATTGTTTTCTTTGAACTGAAATTGAATATACCCTAAACATTGGGCACAGAGGGTATATTGTTTCATAAGCTAAGTCTATCTCATATATCTACCATGTCTATATATTGTTGATCAAGATCAATAGTCAAGTTCAAGTTCAAGTGCAAGTTCAATCTGTTTATTTGTTCAACTGCTTACCTGACTTACCTGACTATTTCTCTTCACATCTCTTAAACTACAAAAGCTAAAGACATGAAATTTGAAATATATATCCCTGTATGACGTATGCAGTGAAAATAGATAATAGATTTTCGATACCTCATCTAATTTCATTAAGATCAATAAACATTCACAGTTTACATGAAGTTTCTAAGCCTTTCTTGAAGATCCCGAAGCACAGGATTTCGTTAATATTTATTTCCCTCCTTTCCCATTTTCAATGGGTTCAGGATATAATGAATCTATGAATAATTACTTTTTTCCCTTCAAAGTAATATATATCAAGTATACTTTTTTGTTAATCCTTATCAGCTGCATCCGCAAATAGTCAAAGGCTCAGATATTAATGCAGTACCAATTTCATTTAGATCGGCTAGAATAATTGCAATATCAGCAGTGGTCAGGGTATTTTATAGTCGAGCACACCCACCTGGCACATGCTTCAATAATCCATTAATTTGAAAATATTCTCTCAATAATCATGTGTCTCATTTGCATATGAAAAGTAGTTTTTCAAACCGGTTGAGTTTATATTGAAAACTATTTTTAAGATTATTCTCTAATAGTTTACGTAGGTAATACACGTGATATGTCTGTTGCTGCTATTAGTGTTGTTGTTGTATCTTATATATTTACTACATATACTAAAGTCTGTTATACGGCTCAACGAATTTGCTTTGTTTTTTTCCGAATCTCTGCTCTCGCAGCGTGTTAATGAAAATTTTATGAGCCAATGCAAAAACCTCAATGAAATCGAACAAAGTAATTTACGACTAGTGTGAATCATAAATTATAGCCAATTTCAATTGCGCTGAAAACATATCTCTTATCATTTACGATCCCATTCATGGGAATATAAATACAAGTCTGCATAGTTTGCATGAGACAGGAAAACTTTCGCTATTGGCGTGCTTCACTGTAACGTACTTTAATGGCATTGATATCACTGCATCTGGCAATCAGGTAATTCCCCCCCTACTTAAATTGTGATTTACAATTCTTTTTATTAGCCACGTTCGCACGTACTCTAAGCCAAAACAAATTGGAATTAATAATGATTCACGATCGTTATCCAAATTTCAAGCGGCTATTAAGACTTTTTGTTGTTCAACTAGACCTAGTATAGTGGGATATGGCTTGGTAACTACCATATAATATGGTAAATCTTATTGAGCCCATGGGGCATACGAATTTAAAGTTATTATTAGAGCCAAAAGGACGTATTTGATTTTATAAAAATGGAGCTATATTTACTTGACCTGAATCAACAGTCAATTATATTTGGCCTTCTCCGTCTATCCATCTATCCTTCCATCCTTCCTTCCTTTCTTCCTTCCTTTTATTCGACGGTCAGTTCTTTATTTACTCCATATGTCTGTCCTTCCTTCAGTATATCTGTCTGATCTCCGTGTATATAAATACATCATACTCAGCACCTAGAAGAATTAGAGATATAAATATAAAGCCACTTAGCTTCCACATTAGAGAATTTAAAGCCTGGTTCACTTTTTGTCAGTTTTCACCGAATCAATTAGAATTTAAATCAAATTTTAGTTCATTTTTTTTTTGATATTTTACATGCTCTAAGGATCACTGAGTTACAAAATTTGGTATATATAAATTTAAAAAAAAATATAATATAATATATAATATGAAGAACTTCATATTATTTCGACCCAAAAACAAGAGAAAAAAAAAATGATTTTAGCACTTTTTTAAAGCCACAAGTATGTTTTCTAAATATACAATAATTCTTGATAGAAAGAAGAAGCACAACAATATTCTGTGTATATGTATGTATATGTATATGTATGTAAGTGTATGTGAATGTACAATATATGAGTAGACATAAGCTTGGATATTTGCATTCATAGACGTTATGCAGTTCATCTCGTAGTCGGAATTACTGACTATATTTTAGTTAAGCTGAAAATACTTCATTATAATAATACCGTCATATCTACTTCATTGCTTCACTAACTTTTACTACTTTTTGAACATATAAACAATAATTTATTAACTATTCATAGATTAGTTTTATTTTATAACTATAACCTTTACGCTAAACTTAGTCTAAGCTTTTGATATTTCTCTACAACAAAATTTACTATTCTGAAAAACTTAAAGTCTATCGAAAATCTTATAACAAATTCTAATATCTGGTTGACCCAAAAAACAAATCCAAACAAATTCCAAAATTGTTCCTGCTTCTCCTCCTAATTTACCAATTGCAAACAGCATTTTAAAGCACAGATTTTATCTTTTCAAATTCTGTGCTGTAATCAAACAAAAAACAAAGGAACCAAACATCCCACAGAAAACTACAACAACAACAACAACATCAATAGCCTCCAACCATGGAAACCAAAATCCGGTGAGCTCCAATAACTCAAAGCTAACAGCGCCAGAGAGTGAAGGCCGAGCAGTTCAGGCAGCACCAGCTTCAAAGCCAACGGCTGGCAGCAATGAGGATTACCATCCGCCCACAAGGTATGGACAAGGAAAAAACACAGCCAAACTAATGAATTACCAAAACTAACTGAATTAACTATCATGGAAGGATTATCTTACTAATGGTCTAATAGTTTATGCCCTATCCTCACCTAAATAAACTGAACAAATTGGATTCGAGTGAACTAACCCAGAAAACAAAAAAAAAAACCAGACCTTATATAATCTATCTATCACGGAGGGATTATATTACTAACAGTCCAATAGTATATACCCTATCCTAACCTAAAAAAAAATTGGATTCATATGAACTAACCCAGAAAACAAAAACAAAAACCCTATATGACAAGGACCTAGATCACTATAATACCAATAACGAATCCACACTTACCTAACCTAAAAATAATTTTAAGGTCTTGCTAATTTGATCTCCAACCGAAAATTCTTTGTGTTATCGTTTATCGATTATGCATGCTGAAAAAGTTGCATTTACTATGTTTCTAGATTCAACTCTCAGTCCTGATTATTCCTATACCGATTTTGCATGTTAAATGGTTTTTAAGTCTACGCTTTCACCTTCCAACTTACCCGATCCCGATCAAAGCTGAAGCGATAATTGTGTATGTGTTATCGCTTATCGGTTTTCTATGTTACAAAATTTGCTTTCACTAACCTGCTAGCTTCAACTAATTATAATTTTAAGATTGTATTTAGTGGTAATCCCAAGTAATCCAATACCGATTTACTGTGCCGATAATAAATTGCGTGATAACATGAAACGATAGCTTATCGATTTTGCATGTTGAAAATTGTACGATGATAACAACGCAGCTAACCGTAATTTTAAGTGTGAAGTTCAGTGCCCCACTAAACCCAAACCCGGCTAATCCTATCCAAGCGACTATACCAAAAATTCAAAATTCTGTGTGTTATCGTTAATCGATTTGGCATGCTAGAAACCCACAAGCTTAAGTGTGCAGTGTAAATCCCGGCTAAACCCAGTCCCGGCTAATCCTATACTAAATAATTGAACCAATCCTGATAACCGATAATCGATAATCTTCTGTGGTGTCGTTTATCGAATTTGCATGACTTCATTCAAATGCAGCTACCTGGAGACAATTGTGCACCTATTCAAGGGCAACATTGGACCCGGACTCTTTGCCATGGGCGATGCCTTCAAGAACGGCGGCCTGATCGTGGGGCCGGTGCTCACCGTAGTGATTGCGGTGATCTGCATCCACTGCCAGCACGTGCTGATCGCCTGCTCGAAGAAGATGCGCGATCTGCGCGGCGACGCTGTCTGTGCCGACTATGCGGCGACTGTGGAGCAGTGCTTCGAGAATGGGCCGATCAAGCTGCGCGGCTGGTCGCGCACCATGGGCCACCTGGTCGATGTGTTCATCTGTGTGACCCAGCTGGGCTTCTGCTGCATCTACTTCGTGTTCATCAGCACCAACGTGAAGCAGGTGAGTGCCGCAGCCGGAGTTGGTGACAGCTGATGACTTCCTGCCTTCCCGCCACATAAGATCCTGCAAGCGTACGGCATTGACATGAATGTGCATCTGGTGATGCTGCTGGCCCTCGCACCCGTGCTGCTCAGCTCCCTGATAACGAACCTGAAGTGGTTGACGCCCGTCTCGCTGTTCGCCAATGTGTGCATGATCCTGGGTTTGGCCATCACGCTGTACTACGCCCTCAAGGATGGGCTGCCGGAGGTGACGGAACGCGCCTACTGGACGAACGGCTCCCAGCTGGCGCTCTTCTTCGGCACCGCCATCTTTGCCTTCGAGGGCATTGCCCTGGTGATGCCGCTGAAGAATGCCATGCGCAAGCCTCGCCAGTTTGAGAGCACGCTGGGCGTCCTCAATGTGGGCATGTTTCTCGTCTCCGTCATGTTCATGTTCGCCGGTTCTGTTGGCTATATGAAGTGGGGCGAACAGGTCGGCGGCAGTCTGACCCTCAATCTCGGTGATACCATGTGAGCAAGACCAAGATTGAAGAAGATTGGCGCGTGACTCACGAGTGCTAGGAGGACTATCGGAAACATGATTAAAACTAAAGTGAAGCTTGAGCAAGAGTTAAAGAAAATATATGCTTGATCTATTCGATCTGTCGGGAAAATTTCACACCAATTAAAATCCAATCCAAAACTGACAGTATCTATTCGATAGCTATGCACCATATATACCATATATATCCATCTATATTGAAAACTTCATTCTACTACAGAAAATATAACTCAATCATCGTAGCCATTCGATATCTACTTTGAACGATATGCCATTAGCAACCTATTCGATATCAACATAATACATATCGATCCAATGTGTAGAAGCTCATCAAATCTATTCGATATCACATCTAAGTGATGATATACTATGTGCTCC
This sequence comes from Drosophila hamatofila, assembly GCA_035045345.1. Lineage (NCBI taxonomy): Eukaryota > Metazoa > Arthropoda > Insecta > Diptera > Drosophilidae > Drosophila > Drosophila hamatofila. The sequence goes on along the minus strand of JAWNPA010000039.1, from coordinate 19,111,848 downwards.
ATTTCTATAAGATATTCGTTTCAAAGGATATAACGCAAATATTATATAATATATATTCGATATCTATATTTATTTCAAATCTATTGAATTTATTACCTACGATTTCATAGCCTTTCGTAATCCATGATATTCGATTTCTCAAAACGATCTAAAAGAAGTATTATTTAAATTCGATATCGATATATTCGATTTTTATAGATAAAACCTATGTATATCCAGAATATCATTCAAGCACCATATGCATTCTATACCCACGCTATCAGAGCCGTTGGATATCTACGATATTAAAATTTCACTTAAAACGATATACTGCAAGCATTATTTATATATATTCGATATCAACTTATTCGATTTGTATGATAAATCTTATTTGCATTCAGAAAATCCTTCAAGTATTCTATGTTTATGATATTATATTCATTCGATATCTACGATATTTGATAACTCAAATGATATACAACAAAAATCTATCTATGCGAAACTCTACTTGAAACAACATGCTTAAGCTTTAGCTCTGTAGACGCTTATCCAAAAAAATTCCACAAAAATTCGTTTCGTGTCACGCGCCCATCTTCAGGATCGATTCCACAGACAGCTCGCTTAAACATCGCATACGATATTCTGTTCTTCCACACGCCGATAGCCTGGCCCAGTGTGTCAAATTGATGGTATCCACGGGCGTGCTCCTCGGCTATCCGCTGCAGTTCTTTGTCGCCGTGCAGATCATGTGGCCGAGTGCCAAGCAGATGTGCGGCATCGAGGGACGTTCGCTGGCCGGCGAGCTAATCTTTCGCAGTCTGCTGGTGCTCGTGACGCGTAAGTAGAACCCAGAGATCTGAGAATGGATTTGCTCAAGCCCACCTCATCCACTCCTCCCATCTCTATGCAGTGGCCATAGCGGAACTGGTGCCAGCCTTGGGTCTGTTCATCTCGCTGATTGGCGCCCTGTGCTCGACGGCCCTGGCGCTGGTCTTTCCGCCGGTCATCGAGCTGATTGCGTGCAGTGAACCGAACAAGGGACCCGGCATTTGGATTTGCCTCAAGAACCTAATCATCTTGGTGCTGGCCCTACTCGGCTTCTTCACCGGCTCCTACGAGAGCCTCAAGCAGATTGTCAAACACTTTGGCGAGGAGGAGTTCCACTAGCGATGCGACTCCCATTCAACCAGTGCCACAAATGAACAGGCTCGAATAGCCTTAGCATAAATTATTAAATATATACATATATCTTGTATCCTATATATATGATACCACAAATACTATTGTAGGTAGAGAAATACTACTACTACGACTATATATCTGATATATGATATATGGTATATAATATGTTGATATATGACAATTACTTATGAATCATGTGCCGCGAAATAGTTTTTAATTTCTGTTTGTCTCTCGAGCAACAACAATTTTTTTTTTTTTTAATTTAGTATTTTTTTTATATATAATATATATAAATATAGAATTCATAAGTGTAAATAAATAATGGGTTCATAGCCCAGAAATCAAAATATATTTTTTATTATTTTATTTGTTTTTGTTTTGGGTGATGATATTGGTAAAAAGTAAACAAGTTTTAGTCGGAAATTGAAAGATCTCTGTATCTATCTATTTAGTATATAATTATACCTGATCAGCTATATAGTGTATTATGTTATTATTGCAGCTCATCTCCATTTCTTTAGCTCTCCCTCTCTCTAACTATCCTTAAAGAATATTTATAGGTTCATATCGGATCTGCTCTATATAGCTGTTACAGCTAGAAACTCAAACCCTAGCAATTGAGTAAATTTAAATCTCTACATGTTTGCTTACGTCTCTAAGTGGACGTGACAAATCGTCAAGAAACTTTATCTGCCTCAATTTTAAGCTTTAGCTCCAAAACTTGATAATTAAGTCAAGTTAAGATAATCAACTAAATATTATATATACACGTCTATTGGAAGCGTGTTAGAAAAAAGATAAGCTGCATTGCCGATAGTTATACTGCTGGAAACTTACCGAAAATAACTATCAGATAAACCAAACTTCACCAAAATTACCATAAAAGGCCTCTTAAAGGCCTTGGCAAATGAGGAAAATATATAAATTTCATTGCTATGAGTTCCATGGTCTATCCAATTTGAGAAGGTAAAAAATAGAAATATTTGACTACATTTGTTGACTACAAAGACCTCGAATTGGTATTATGCAGTCAGTAATGCCCGATTGCAATCTTTTTCTATTATTTTCGACTATCTTAATATACACTATAAAAGTGTTTTTGGATTGGTATTGGCTAGACATAGACTCGACATTTGATGAATAGTTTTAGACGTCACAGAACTTTGAAGAAAAAAAAAACTGTCAAATTATATCAAATCAAATTTGATAAGTGTATTCAAATTGAATGCTTAACAAATTCCTAGATATAGTTAGAGATATAGATCTATAATGGCACGTTTAGCAAATATATTATAATATAGTTAGCCATCTAGGTAATCGTAAAAAGTTCCAATAATCATTTATTGCCACTGATAATGAAACGAGTGACGAATTCAAAGAATTTCATATTAATCTAATCCGCACGAAACTAAATCAATCTAATCGAAACCGTTTTGCCATTGCCCAGCGCACGCCCAGCGACCTTCGAATTGGCCCAAAGCCATGTGAAACTTGATGAATCGACAATAGAGCTAAGCGAATATCGTGCTTATATTTATTGCCCGGAACATGAGCACGAGAAACATCGTAAATCTATATGAATTGAAGAGTTTGTTGGACTGGTTTTGTTAGATTGGGTGACTGATTGATGAATTGATATGATTGATTGACAAATTAATTGAGTAATTGATGGATTGATTGAGTGATTATTTGATTGAATGATTGATTGATTTATTGCATAGCTAATTGGCTGATTTATTGAATTTGATTGATTGATTGACAGATTACCTAATTTACTGATTTATTGAATAATTGATTGATTGAGTGATTTATTTAATTATTGATTGAATTAATTGTTTGACTGATCGATTGGTGCACCAATTGAAAATCTATATAAATTGAAGAGTTTTTTTGATTGTTATATTGAGTGATTGATTGATAGACTGACTGTTTAATTAATTCGATTGATTGTATGGTAGATAATATGATTGACTGACTGAGTAATTCGATTGATTGCAGTCGATCAGTCAATTAGTCCATCAAGCAGTCAACCAGACTGCATTGCATGATTGGACAACTGATTGAATGATTGATTGGTGCATTACTCCACAATTGCTCTATAAAAATACTATTTAAATATATACCAAAACTAATATATAGTCAAACTATTCCAATACTATGTAAATACTAAATATATATTAAAACTAATATCTACTATATACTATAAAAATACTAAATAAATATATACTAAAACTAATGTATAGTCAAACTATACCAATACTAAGTAAATACTAAATATAAACTAAAACTAATATCTACTATATACTATCTTTTGATAAGATGTAAAATTGTAGTCATATTTTTTTATACCGATACTTTGTAAGATCTTCGCCCCATCTCGAAATGGGTGACTGCAGTTGCTTCCGTTGCGCATTTGGGCTGGCGGGGTTCACTGCCTGGCTTATATAATCCAATTGTGCAATTCCGTGAACATTGATAGATCGATCGTTCGATTGGTTTGTTTCCAACGTTGCATTGATTGTTTATCAATATGCGCCATACATAGATGGGCATGGACGACGACGAAATTGTTTTCAGAAAAGCCAACTCATGAATTCCGTGCAATTCATTTAACTGGCGCTACACAAAAACAACAACAGCAACAGCAACAACAACAACAACAAATTGCAACCACAAACACCACCAACAACAACAAGTCAATCAATCAATTAAATGTTTGTAAATTTCCATGCGTTGCAAAGTGCGCGGTGCAGTTGGGCAGGTGTATTGATGATCAATCGCCGATTGCTCAATCACAAGCCCGTTGCGCCTTTGCAACTCGTATGCAGTCGCCACACGGCCAAGAATTCGGTCTATTGTCATGCACATGCACATATCATCTGAGCTTTCAGCAGCGGCATTGCCCGAACGGCACGTGCATAAATTGCTCATACGCCGCATTGTACGGATTGTATCCTTGAACCAGAGACGTGTAATTGGCATCAGTTCCACATTAATTGACATTTAACACAACCCTCTGCCAATTTGTATGGAATCACTTCCTTTCCGCTCAGACAACGACTTGAGATGCCCGCCCAAAAACGGGCGTATATTAGTTGGCTTGGTTTACTCATGTTTAAAGTTAGGATTAAAGTCGTTTCTATCTGCCAATAAATTGACCATTATGTTTTTTTACAAATCTAATATACTAATGCAATCGACTAACATTTGTTTAATTGCTAAAACTAAAAAAGTGTTTAAATTTAATAGAGCTCAATACTAATAACAATAATATTAACTCGTTTTAGGCTGACTAGTCTCACTATAATAACAATATACGTAACTAATACATACATATATACACACATTCATAGTTACATACATACATATACACTTACATACTCGCATATTTACATATATATGTACATCAAACTTACCTAATACATATTTATATTACGTGAATAATTTTAGAATGAAGAACAAGCAAAGTAAATAAACAAAAATTTGTTTAAGTACATTGTATTTAATATAAATGTATTTAATATACAAAAAATGTATAAAATATGAACTAAATATAAAAATAAAACAAATAAGAACATTGCAATCGAGCCTTACCGACTGCAGAATACTCGTTCACGGCTCAAAAAATGTCAAATCCATTTTTCGGTTTGCCACGCCCCCAATTGGTAAACATTCCAAATTCCAAACCTCTCTCGCACTACAACTATCATGGTTTCTAAGATACTGGATAATACATTTTCCGCATTGACACGCCCCTAGTGGGCGTATCGAGAAAATCTTGACACTTTATAACTCAATAGTATACACGAGTATATATACTTAAAATTTCAAGTCTCTAGTTTCAATAGCAAGATGGACATTGCACAAAACTAATATACTCTTTTCCCTTTCGTGAATGAGCTTAAAAAATACATAATACGTGATTTGTTTTCATATTTAATTTATTTGGAATTTCACTAAATGAAAAAAAAAAGGTTATTGAAGTTCAATTTTAAAACACGTTCGCTCAAAGCCTTGAAATTTTTTGTTTATCAAATTTGTTGCTGCATCTAAATAAAAAAAAAATTAAATCAAAAACATTTTTTTTATTATAATTTTCCCCACATTAAATTAAGACAATTTCCAATAATCTATTAAAATATTGAGACTAGACTCGAACTAAGAACACGTAAAGTTTAAAAATGTGTCAAACAAACTATAAAATTTATTTGAGTTATTTTTGTTACTTTAGTTTTTTTTTAATTGCTTGCAATGCTGAAAGTAAAAAGTTTGCGATAAGCTTCTTCAGATCTCTGGCTAAAACCCGATTTTTACAGCTTTCCAATGATTGATAAAAATTAAAAGAGAAAAATGCAAAAAAATAAGGTTTTAAAGCAAAACCAGAACAATCAAAACAATTCGAAATTTCAATTTGCAAATTGCATTCAGATATCGAAAAAAATATGAGAAAAGAAAGGCAAACAAAAATAAAGTTTGAAAAAAAAAAGTTTAAAGTACCGCACAGATGAGCAAGCAATAACAAGAAAGATAACAGAGCCGCCGCTCGTGCCGAGAGAGAGAGAGAGAGAGAGCAAGAGAAGCGAAAACAAAGCCGAAGGCGAAGGCGCAGGCCAAAGCAGAGGCCGAAGCAGAGGCCGAAGCAGAGGCAGAGGCAGAGGCCGAGGCAGGCGTTCGCCCTTAAGTGCAAGGTATGAAGCAAAAATGCCGTTAACCATTAGAAGCTCACACACACACACACGCATAGAAATGCTGTTACATATGCAAGAGCAGCTGACGCAGTCGCAGTCGCAATCGCCGTCAACGTCACCGTCGTCGTCGTCGTCGTCGTTGCTTTGCCTGACTATTTCATACGCTGCTCTTAGCCAATTCGAATGTTATGAATTGAGTCTGGTTTTAGTTCTTGGCGCGTCAACACGCTTCTAAAATAAAAAATAAAAATACTGAAAATTGAAAAAACGCGCGCGCACTTATTAAATGTAAAGGAAGAAAACATAAAAATTATAATATTATAAAAATTATATTATTATATAAAAATAATAATAATTAATGTTTGTTCGGTTTACTTGGAGCATTAATATGATTTGTGATTTATTACTATGATTTTTGCACTCGGATTGGCTGGTAGCTTATCTGTGCTCATTGTTGCCAATATTTACTTAATAGAATCCAGAGATATTACTCATAGAGCACTCTCATTGATTTATAGTGCTTGCTGATATCGCGTTGCTTTCAATAATTGCATAAATATGCTATGCTCTATACATACTGTATTATAATCCAAGTTTTTACACAACTTCAGCAACAATTAACACCTCGATTAAAAGTTCTATTCAATGTTTAGCACTTTGAAATAATTACAAATTGTTAAGAGTTTTTTTTTTTTTACTTTCCAAACAAAGGTCAATTTTTTTGTTTTGTTATGTAAATATAACAAATTATTTAGCCCATTTTTTTTTAGATTTTTAACTGTTGTAATTTTTTAGTTTAAGTGTTTTTTTTTCTGCGCAAACTATTAATTATAAAATTACATACAAATTAGTGCCTGTGTTCATATCGTGCTGAGAGCAAAAATAAAAATAGGACACGTGCAAACCACTAATTAAAATAACTGTTCGCCCTTGAATGCCCATTTTAAAATTGAAAGCTATGTATATCAAATCGGTCGGCTTTCTGGGGTTAACAGCAGTCGGTGCACAGTTAGCACAGCGCCTGCCTCACTTACGCTCTCAAACTAACACGCTCTCACGCCCGCTCCCGCTCCCTCTCCCTCTCTCGCTCGCACACACACTCGATCGCCTATCCTCCAATCCAAAGACACCGTTAACTTTGTTTTTGCTCTGCTTTAAACTTTCGCATTATTTGCGCCTTATTTTTTTTTTTCTTGCATTTGCCTTTGACTTTCAAATTGCATCGCTCGAGCCAAAACGAAAAAATTCAATATTAATCGCAATTATTGAAAATAAATTTGTTAAATTGAATTGAATTTTGCAGAAAAAAGTGTTTAACACCGCAAAGGTGATCGAAGCTGGCGACATGGGCAGAACTTTAGAAATAACCAAACCGGAGCAACAGCAGCAGCAGCAGAAAAACCCCTCCAAAGGTGGAGAAAAGGATGTGGAGAGCACAAATGTGAAGCGGCGCCATGCCACGAGCAATCTGGAGGCCGCCACACATCTGTTCAAGGGCAGCGTCGGCGCTGGCCTCTTCGCCATGGGCGATTGCTTTAAAAATGGCGGTCTCATTGGCTCCACTCTGATGCTGCCCATCATTGCGATCATGTGCGTCCACTGCGAACGGCTGCTCATACGCGGCTCTCTGCTGGCCGTGGCCCAGACGCCGGGCGCCACCTTCTACGACTATCCGGAAACGGTGGAGAAGTGCTTCGAGTACGGACCGCGACCATTGCGACGCATGTCGGGCGCCATGAAACTCATTGTCGAGATGTTTCTCTGTGTGACGCAATTCGGCTTCTGTGCCATCTACTTTGTCTTCATCACGGAGAATCTCTATCAGGTGAGTGGAAAGCCTTTAAAATTTATATTTTTCGGTTTAAATCAAAATAGATCATTAGTTTGCGTAGTTTACCAACACTACACTGCACTTGATACATTGTTTATCTGATTAATTGGTGCTTAAGTCAAAATAGTTTATTATTTCAGGCAGTTTACCAACACTGCATTTCACTTGATTCATTATTTATGTTTATCTTGTGCTCAAATCAAAAAATACAATATTTTAGTTTAATTTGAGCTCAGATCAAAGCGGTTATTTTTGAGGTTGTTTTCCAAACCGCATTTCACTTGATTCATTATTTATCAGTTTATTTTGTGCTCAAATCAAAAAATTCAATTTTTTAGTTTAATTTGAGCTGAAATCAAAGTTGTTAATTTTTTCAAGCAGTTTACCAACACTGCATTTCACTTGATTCATTATTTACCTATTTAATTTGAGATCCAAATATTTCATTATTTTGTGCAGTTTACCAACACTGCGTATGACTTGATTCATTATTTATCAGTTTAAATTCTGCTCAAATCAAAATAGTAAATTATTTCGCAGCTGACCAACACTACTTTTGACTTTATTGATTGTTTAACAGTTTATTTTTATTTTATTATTATTTTATTCTTATTTTATTTATATTCAAATATTTAATTATTTTGTGCAGTTAGCCTAGCTAACGGAACTCAAAAACCTGGCCACTTTCCAACACTAATGGCGAGTTTTAAATACATTTTGCAGGTGATGCAACAGAATGGCATAGGCATTAGCATGAACTTGGTCATGCTGATCACTCTGCTGCCCGCGATGATTCCATCGCTGATGACAAATCTGAAATATATATCACCTGTATCGCTGCTGGCCAATTGTGCGCTGCTGTTTGGCCTGATTGCCACGCTGTCGATCGCCTTCACCAGCGGCCCGATGCCACCAATAAGGGAACGCAACTATTTCACTGGCGGCAGCCAGCTGGCGCTCTTCTTTGGCACCGCCCTCTTCTCGTACGAGGGCATCGCCCTGATCCTGCCGCTGCGCAATTCGATGCGCGAGCCGGAAAACTTTAGCAGCCGTTTCGGTGTGCTCAATGTGACCATGCTGGTGATCACAGCCATCTTCATCTTCACAGGCTTCGTCAGCTATATGCGCTGGGGCGAAGATGTTGCGGGCAGCATAACGCTCAACCTGGATGTGGAGGATGTGTATGTATATGGGAGGCAAACCTAATCCTAATCATAATCCCTAATAAACACTATAATACATAATTGTATTTCTGTCGGCAGCATGTCACAGGTGGTCAAAATGATTGCAGCTCTGGGCGTCTTCTTTGGCTATCCCATACAATTCTTCGTCATGATGAAGATTCTGTGGCCGCCCGTCAAGCGCAACAATAGCTGTGCCCAAAAGTATCCAATCACCATGCAGGTGACGCTGCGTTTCATCATGATCATGATGACCTGTGAGTGGAGAATGAAATTAATGGAGAATTCAGAATTTATATATTTTAATCTCTCTCTGATCTTTTCTCTTCCCAGTCTGCGTCGCTTTGGTTGTGCCCCAATTGAATCTATTTATCTCACTAATCGGTGCATTATGCTCAACATCTCTGGCATTTGTCATACCCATCATAATTGACTTTGTCACACGCACCCAGGTGCCAAAGGGGCTGGGCACCTGGATCTACTTCAAGAATATCGCCATCCTGACCATTGCCATCTTGGGCATCGTCACTGGCACCTATCAGAGCATCGTTGAGATTATTAGAGAGTTTGAATAGATCGGCTCGATGGTGGGCCAAATGCTTGCCAAGTATTTTGTAAATATGCTGTAATCGTGTGTGAATACCTTATAATGTTTAAATGTCCTCGTTACTTTTAAGTCTAATATCTGTAATATTTTTTTTTTCACAATTCATGTTATTTTTTGTTATTAATTTTAAGTTATGCCCGCCGTGCTTATTGCGTGTGTGGCCAGATTATTATTAATTGTCAACTGTTAATAAGCTTTCAGCGAAACGAAACAACTAGATAAAAAACCAAAACTAAATATATTTTAATAAATGATTGTACATGGTCTGTTATAAGCTTGATTTCAAATTGGCGCGCTAAGTGTAACGGTTGAGCGCTTAACTGCACGGCTGTGGTTAACGGCAGGGCTGCAACATCTTAACAGCTTCAAAAATGATTTAGTTTTAGATTTCCCAATCCATATCATATTTGAACTGTTGCAGCCAATCTTAATTGTATACTGTGGAATGAAAAACAATATATATTTAAATAAATGCTTAATTGTTTAAAATTGGCGCCCTCTTATTAACAAACTTTTGCGTGCTAAACAGAATTGTAGTGGTAAGCGACGGGGCTGCAACATCTTAACAAATTTCAAATTGGCGCACTATGTGTAACTGTTAGGCGTTTAACAGCACTGTTTGGTAAACGACAGGGCTGCAACATCTTAACAGCTTCTTAAATAATTTAATTTTAATTCGCACAATCTATATCAAATATAAATGTAGCACCCATGCTTAATCGTATACGATGGATTGAAACAAATAGGAAATAAAGAGAAAAAATATACATACATATATATTTAAGTAAATGGTTGTACACTGTCTTTTAAGTATTTTTTTTAAATTGGCGCCCACTTAGGCGGACGTTTATCAGCACTGGCGAACCATGCAGCCAGGCTGCAACAACATTCTAACAGTCTTCAAATTAATTTAACAGTCGATTTTTTAAGCCTTCCTATGCAGGACCGGAAAGGCTTTTCTCCATGAACTTCCTGCGCGCAAAGCATATCCACCATTTGTTTGGCTTATCATCTGAAGTGTCGAAAACCTTTTCAAGCAGGCGATAGCCGGTCTCTTGGCGCAACTGCAGCAAATATTCACGCATTAGATCCGGATTATCCGGCTTGGTATAGACCGAATTTAACGGAAAACCTGCATCGCCAGGCAGAGCAAAGCTGGAAATGGCCAAAGCATAGAGATCCTGTTGTCCCTGATCCTTGCTCGTGCAGCGAGCCAACTTTTTCAGGCATTCCGTTATATAGAGTGTTATATAGATAAGTACGCGATCCACCTCCGACTGCAATTATGATATTATATATATAATTCTATTTATTTATTTAACTATTATATCGTTTTCTATGCTGTTGCAGCCCTACCTTAACTTCGTATGTGCGAAAGAAAACGTTTGCTTTGAAATAATAAAGTGACTCATCGATAATGTCGTTATCAGTATTCACACTGGGCGCTGGCCCCCGTACTTTGGTGCGTAGAGGCAAGATTGCCATGTTTCCCACCTTCCTTTGGAACTCCTCGATCTCCGAATGGTAAGCCTATTGCATTGTTCATAATATTTATTATTTAAATAAATGCAACATTGATGTCACGAAAATAATATAGTCATTATTACTCATCGATTACTAATTGGAGTTGTGGCAATTAAACTACTCACTGGCATTTTGAAACGATTGCGATCAACTGAATTCGAACACTAAACAACAACTAAATTCAATTGTTTTCCAGTTGTTTACCAGAAGCACTGCTGGTAATGCGGGAATTACTTGAGCCCTGATTATATCGAAGTTGGGCTATCGAAGTTTTAAAGTTTCACGTCAGGCTGTTAACTTCGATTACATTGTGATTAATCATTCTGTTATTAACAGTGTGTGTATGATTTTTACGTTATGTTCGTGCGGTCACACAGTGCGCACGTTTTGTACTGAAAACAAATGAAGAAGAAATTAAAAACAAAGTCCGAAACCAAATCGGTGACCATTGAATTGGATAGCGATGGGGACGTCGTAGTAGATACAACCGAGATGAATGGCAACAAGGATAAGGATGTGGAGGAGCCAGTTGCCGCTGTACCCAACACAGAAGACGATGCGGACGACGACGACGAAATGGATTTGGCCAATTTCAATGCCGGCACGAAGCCAACCGCCAAAACGAAGAAACGCAAAAAGGGAATTATTTATATCTCAAATATACCAAAGCACATGAATGTGACACGTCTGCGTGAAATACTTGGTGAGTTCGGCAAGATCGGACGCGTCTATTTGCAGCCGGAAAAGAAGCTAGGTGATCAAAAACTCGTGCACATTTTCCTCAGATATTTAATGAGAATTCTTGTTTCAGGTGATAAGGCGAAAAAGAACAAGCGTAAGAAATACAATATTCACTTCACCGAAGGCTGGGTCGAGTTCGAGTCGAAACGTGTGGCCAAGCAGATTGTGCCCCTGCTGAACAACAAGCAGATCTCGACTCGGAAGAAGTCGCAGTTCTTCGACTCGCTGTGGAGCATGAAATATCTGCCTCGTTTCAAGTGGGTGCACCTCACCGAGCGGATGAACTACGAGCAGGCCGTCCATAAGCAGCGACTGCAGACGGAGGTTTCGCAGGCGCGCAAGGAGACGACCTTCTTCCAGAACAATCTGGACAAGAGTGAGCATATCAAGAAGTTGGCTAAGAAAGCTAAAAAGTCAGCCAACGCTACGGAGGTGAAGGCGTAGTAGCAGGATTTTCATTTCTTATATATAAAACTTTTTTTTTTTGATTAGAAATAAACATAAGTTGGCGCTAACTGCGCTGTTAATTTACATGTAAAAGTGCTCTTAACGCGTTTGATAAGCTCAATTGTGCGTCTACCACTCATTTTGCGCATGCGTCTGTTAGTTTAACGTGAAATGAGCCTTGAGCGTTCCAAGAGCTTTCAACTGAAATCTTACTGAATAAAGTTAATATACAAATTCGTATATTTTAAAAAGTAATTTTTTATTTGACTACACTATTAACTTTAGTTATATATTTTTTCCAATTGGAAATACAAATTTTGGCGCTAACTTGAAATCTGTAAAATCTCCAATTGCTCTTTGTGCGCTTGGGCAACTCATTTTTGCGTTCAAGTTACTCATTTTGCGCATACGCTCTGTTAGTTTTGTGTAACCCGAACAGTGTTTGTTTACAAAGCTTAGCATGCTTTTAGATAAATAGTACATCAAAGTTGACAAATTAAAATATGCCTAGATATTCGAAAAAACAATCGCAATTATATTCATTTAAGCGTTGTAAACTTCATTGTTATCATTTCACACTCTCTCCCCCTTTCAAACTGTTAACCAACTGTTGCGTTCTCAGTTGGTATGTTAACTTAACATTCGTCGTTTTGGATTCAGTCGTACAAAACTCATTGAGCGGACTGGCAACGGCGGCGTCTGCGTGCGTTAATAATTATTATTTTTTTACAATTTGTTTTTGTTGTGCATCGAAGCCTTGTTTTGATTTGAAACGAGACGTAAAAGTTCTGAATGAAGTGTCCGTAAATGTGATTTACGCGCGATGCAATTGATCAATTCAATTCGGTATTATTGTTGTTATTGCGGTTTTAGCACGCCAAAAGTAAAGTAAACTCGTTTACCAACACAGACGCTGTGTTTGTATTTGTTTGCATTTGGCTTTGCCTTTGCTTTTGCTATTGCTTTTGCTTGGTTGCTTGGCCGATGTTGCGCGCGGCATTCAGATGCAAATTTCATGCACCACACACAGCAAACTTAATGGGGAAAATTGAATTAAAGAACTAAATGATATTCAATGCATTCCTTTTTGCCGCGCTACATAATAACAACCACAACAACATCAACGACAACTGCAACAACAACAGCAACCACCACAAGAGCCAAACGACGACGCCAACGCTGGCAAACACAACAACCACTACAGTTAATAAACTGTAGCAACAGTTGAGGCGGCAAAAGAAATATAAAATATCAACGTAAAAGGTAAGCGACATAAACATACATACAATACACGCATGCAAGTGCACTTCCAATGCACACACATACAATACACATATTTACATGCGTCAGCTTCCAAGCTGCGCTTATTATGAACGACCAATCAGATTTGCGCCCACTACAATGAGCATAACGGTATCGAAAGCTACGTCGCTGCCTGGCTGCCCAACGCCCTTGACAGCTGTGCGCGACTGCGACGTCAGCAGCAACTCAATAGTGAAATGCAGCATGAGAGAAAAAAAAAGAAAAGGCAAAGGCATCCCAATCAAATGGAATTTAGCCGGTTTCCACAAAAGCAGACAAACTGCCAGACGGCGACAGCGACGTCGGCGACGGCAGCAGCAGCGGCATACAATTCTCAAGTGAGAGCGTCTCGCTGCAGGAGTTATTGCAGACGCCGGCAGAGACGACGCGTCGCAAGTTTTTTTTTTTTTTTGCTTTGTTTTTGTTTTGTTGCTGTTGTTGTTATTATTATTTGGGTTGGGTTTCTGCTTGCACTGGGACTTTCGCAGCTCAAGAAAGTTCCAGTTAGCGGTTGTCCTCTCTAACAGTTCAAATTGAATATGAACAGCATCCACATGCATTCCACAGGCCATAAAAAAGCCGAATGAGAGTATCTCCCATTAAATTATGTAAATTTCGAAAGAAACAAAAAATTGGCGGGCTGTGCAAAAAATGAAAGAGAAGAGATTTCAAATTGAATAAAAAGCAGCAGATAAAAACAGCAACAACAACAACGATAATGACACAAAATATACATACAAACATATGTACATATATGTATATGTACATCTACATAAAAGATACATATTTTATTATTTGCTTGAGAACTTGTTCTTTTGTTCGACATTTTGTGGCTTTTTTCACCTTTTTTTTTTTTTAATTTTTATTATTGTGTTTTTTTTTCTGCTTTGTATCTTTCGAAATTCCGGGCAGTGTAAAAAGTGTCTCAAACGTGCTTTTTTAAAGCTTTCAGATACCGAAAGGGCAACGTTTGTTGATATGCCTCTGGCCCGGCTGCATATACCCTTTGTTACACATTTACAGTTATATTTGGCTGCTTTCATAAGTACTTACATACATATGTATGTTGAGTATGTACAGGCACATACTCTATAATATTGCAAGACATTTCTGACAGCCACAACTTGATTTATTAATGAGGTTTGAGTCTTGTTTTTTTTTTTTCTTTCATTTCTTTGCCCTCACTCTATGGCCGTAATTCGGACACGCCTTGTTTTTGCTCGGCTTAAATACACTTGCTGCTGCGCAAGGGTATAATGAGTGGCATATGGAATATGTAACTAAGATTGAATAACAGAGATCAGCTCGATATGGCGGAAAAATTATAAATGAGATAATATGAGATCAATAGTGGGAAGCTCAAATATTGTTAATGATGTGTTGAGCTAGAGAAATCAGCCATTGTGAATTAGAAATTTCTACTCTATTAAGATGTATATGTGATATACTATATCTAGAGAATGACATGTCATATTTAATATATATTCCTTTTCATAAGAAGATGCCTTAAATAATAGAGTAGAAACTTGTAAGCCACTATGGCTGAGTTCTCTAAAACATCAAATCATAGGCTATATACCGTAGAGTATATCATATTATATAAAGACAGCATGTCACATGTGATTCCCTAAAATTTGGGCAGCAATATTTGCATTCTAAGATTTATATTGATGTTTATAAGAACTAAAACAAAATTTTAAGATATATGTACATATCATATACAACATCTTAAGACAATTATCATCATACCAGATTCATGTTTTGGTATATATGTAAATTGAGCTATATTTTAGCTATATCTACCTTCTATCTTACCTTAAATCTTTCCAAATAGAGTATTTCTAAATTTGTATTTCGAACCGCTTTCTTCGCTTCCTTTTCTACAGATGTTTTGTTGTGAATCATAGCTAAATGTATTTAATTAGCATTTTTGAGTTGTTATTATATGATTTCCGATTGCGTAAAGGTACGTTAAGGCCAGGTAGCATAAGCATTAAGACACATCACGCACACACACAGTGGCTGTCATAATTATGCAGACAGCGACACTTGCGAACCAAATATTTATGAGCGCAACCAAATTTAGTGAAGCGCCACAATTAAATTGTCAACAACAGGCAGCACAGATACAGTTGCAAGTGCAACAGCAACAACAACAACAACAACATCTTCAGCATCATCATCATCCGCATCATCATCATCATCAGCATCGTCATCATTGTCATTGTCATCCGTTTGCCATTAGGCAGCTCGTATAAACATCAACGATGCAAGTCATAGACCACAAAATATTGGCAAAAACAACAAGAAAAGCATGTGTTTGACAGCCAGCCAAATGCAGTGGGCCAAAATGGGAAGCCAACACAAGCACACACACTCACACACACACAGACACACATACATATATAGACGGGTATATATATGTATGTATATATATAATGACACCAATTGTGCCGCCCTTGCCAATTATTTATGTTTGTGGACATAAAACAAAACACATTTTTTGTCTCCTTAAAAGCCGCAAGCACTGAAATTACCGTTAGGCTCATAGATCAATTTTACAACACTGGTAACTTAACGATTTTTCTTTTTTTAATAGGCTAAGCAAATTTTAACAGTATTTGCTCAAAGATAATTGAATAATTTTTTAGTCAGAATCTAATATTTATTCATATTGCTAGGTACACGACTAGCAAATACCCTAGACTACGTATATCTCTTAAAAATAGCCTCGACTGTCTCTTAACATTTTGAATTTGTAGGAAATTAGCCAAGTATTATAGTATATTGGAAATTCTATATGATACCATATTTGTTGACCATAGCTAAAGAGAAGTACTTGATATTGGAAGTATCTTTATAATGCAAAATTTGTTGACTCTAGATATAGATTAATATTGTTGGTTTTGGTATTATTTTACATCTATTATTTTTATATGAAAATTAAACTAAATATATGATATGCATGTGGTGTAGTCCCTGGAAGACTTGAAAACTTTAGCTATCATAGATCCGAAATAGATGTGTATTCATATATACATATGTATATGATTATAAATACATATGTATACAGAAATAGATTGACTAATGGCAGAATCGATTGAGCTGTTGATCCTGACACAGCATAGAAATACGTCCATATCTATATCTATATATGTTCTATATATCTATTATATATTTCTATATCTATATATTTTTCTATATCTATATATATTTCATATTTCTATATATATTCTACATATCTATATGTATTTCTATACCTATGTGTGTACACTCATTGTATACCTTCTTCCGCTTTTAACATACACTTAAACAAAAGCAGGGCATTCAAAATATCGACCTTATACAACATTCTATAAAGCCAAGTTCCAATTCAAATAAATATGAATGAATAAATTGCAAATGCATGGAAATTCAATGTATGGAATTCAAAACATTTTGCTTTATCTTTATTTGTATAGATTGTTATATAACATACTCATTCTTCCTACTAGACAAGTATTATTTTATCAGTTCTATAGCGCTCATAAAAATATAAATAGAAATTGAATTAAAGCATATTGTTTATATACAAAGGAAAGCCTTTTGTACTATCTGTATACACAAGATTTGAATTTATGAAAATCACAAAGAAGGGCGCAAGGTAGAATGAAGCGTTTCAGTTGAACTTTCAAGTGAAGCGCTTTGTTTTGCATTTTGTTCATCTCTTCTATGAACTGCAAATCGCGTATTATATGCACATACATATATACATATATGTATGTTTGTATATCCCTTTGGCTGGCATTCAGACTTGGATGCATGAAGTGCTCATGTTGCATGCAGCGCGTTTAATGCGAACTGTGACTTCTGTGTGCTGCAAAATTGGCTCAGCAGACGTCAAAGCCAACAGTTTTTCATTGTTAACTGATTCAGCGAATGCGAATACGAATCCGAATCTAAATCCTCCAGTGAAGATGCAAGAGATTGTGCCACATCAAATTACACTTCAGATGTTCTAGACTGAGCAATGCTCTGTAAACAACTCCAGCTCTAGGGCTCCATATACTCTAATATATATATGTAGATATTTTATATAGGGTATATTTGACTTTGTGTACAAATTTGACTAGTTCTATTTTCATATACACCCTTTGCACTTTGTTAACAGGGTAATACCTGCCTGCTTGCGATATTTGAGACTTCTTTAGAATTGCAACGTTCTCTTTTACATACATACATACATACGTACATATATGCCCTTTTCACTTTGCCTACAGGGTATCTGCACAATAAGAAGTCTGTCAAGAACTTTTGCATGCATGCTTAAATACAACACATACACATACATACAAATATATACATATGTACATATAATCATATGCAAATATGAGCCGAGCTTTATAACTGTCGCTGTCGCTTCAAGTGCAGTTAGAAAGCGAAGCTTTTTTTGGCAAACACAGTCGCCAATTGGCAGCTCGCGCAGCGTTGCCAGCTACATTTCAAAAATGAAATTCCTGTAACGTTCTCATTTCTCATATGTGTGTGTGTGTGTGTGTTTGTGTGGCTGCAACTGTATCTGCTATATGAGTTTAGTTTTATTTCTCTTTTCTGTTTTTTTGTTTTTGTATTTTTTATGTGTTTTTCCATTTCACACTTCTTTTTATGCGCTGCACGTTTTGTGCTGTGTTGTTGTTGTTGTTGCAGCTGTGCGCATTTCTGCCCGCCGGCTGCATAGTTTTTCCATTGAGGGGAAAACTTTTCGACAGCAGCAGCAACAACAATAAAAACAACAACACATTGCCAATATATTGTGTTGAAGGCGGCCATAACGGTTTCAATGCGTTCATTGGCACCGAACTACAACAACAACAACACTAAGAAACAGCAAAACACCAGCACTAAAGGCCTTGGACATTTGCATCCGAGCAAACTCTCAAACCGGACGCACTTTGTCAACCGCCCGTCACACTGATCTTTAATGGTGCATCGCGACGTGTGAGAGTGCGTGATGCATGACATACAAACACCTACACACACAGACACACTCATGCACATGCAGGCATGGCATGCAAGCATATGTATGCATGTCTGTGAGCTGAACATTCTGGTTCAAGTTGCTGAATAAATTTAGTGGTTCATTAAATATGAATTTGACTTTGTCAACTGATTTAGTTTTTTATATGTACAAAAATTAAAATTATCCCCATACACATTTTATTTACTTCGTAATTAAATTCTTGTCTTATATACATATACAAATCCTGATTTATTAATTTCCATATAATAATACATATAAAATTTAAATTAAAATTTTACAAAATAATTTAATTAAAATGTTATATAATACAAAAAATATTCATTAAATTTATATATTTTAATTTATAATATATATTTTAAATATTAATTTATTATTTTTATTCAGATAATTTGTATTATATACATATGTATATTTATTTTATAAATGTAGTTCTAACTTCATTTGCCCTTAACTAATTACTCAATATTCTGCTCAATTAACTCAGTCGTTCATTCATGAACCGATTGCAGCTCTTCCAAAATATGGCAACACCTTTCCAGGCTGCTCCCATTCCAAATGACCTAAATTGAAAAAAGAGGAAATAAATAAATATGGCTGCCCGCCACGCCTTTAACGCATATTCACAATGACAGCATAAAATTTAGGCATTCATATTTAATATAATTATGTATACATATGTATGTATGTATGTATGTTTACAGCTAACAGCCAAATAGGGCGCATCCGTTTTCCGGTTGCTGTTGTCATCGTCATTTGCAAAATAACAGCAGAGCAGTAACAACAAAATAACAACGGCCCTTATTCATGTATGGAAAGGCCAAGAGCTGTTGTGGAACGGATGAGTTCAAGAACCTCACGCATCAGCCGTGTGTGGGGGTTGTTCGAACTTCGAAATGTTAAAATGGCAGGCGCAGCCTTCGTTTGTCTTGTGTTTTAATTAAAAACGCAGTCGTAGTCGCAGTCGCAGTCACAGTGGAAGCCAATTGAATCAATAAACTTCACTTAACATTCGCAATTGAATTGTCTTTCTCTGCGCACCTACGCCTGCAGAACAAAAACATCAACAACAACAACAAAAAAAAGGCAAAACAGTGCTGCCAGCTTGTGCGAATTCAAGCAGACACACGCTACGCAAGACAAGTGCGCACAATGCGGCATGTGTGTGCGCGCGCGCGTATTGTTCTAGTTGTTGCTCTCTTTGTTTGTTTATTCTTTGCGCTGGCTGGCAGTGAACGAGCGCGCACGCACGCACGCACGCACACACACACATACACACTCACATACGCCTGCAAGCGTTTTGTAGCTGCTATTATGATTACATGCGTATGCGTGCATGAATTTTCATACATACATATGTAAGTATGTAAGTGTGTGTGTGTGTGTGTATGCATAAACACATTTGTTCAGCAGTTATTTGCATATTTATGCGCGCTTGTTCTGCTGCCTGTTCATTAATGAAGTCATCCAGTTAAATCAAGTTTTTGCCGTTTTGTTCAAAATCCAAGTGCCTTTATTGTTACTTGCAATTGTTATTGTCTTTGTTGTTGCTGCTGTTGCTGTTCCGCTGATGACATCAGCAAACAGCGCTTAACATTTGCATTTCACATTTTGCTTTTGCTGCATTTCCAGCGTATGAGTAAATCTATTAAAAGTGAGCTAGAGAATGGGAGAGAGAGAGAGAGAGAGCGGGTGGGCGCTGAGGCGTGGAAGTGGAGTGGAATATGCGTAAATGATGCCATATTGTTATTGCTGACAAATAATAAACAGTTATTCCAATTGAACTCAATTTGAGCTGTGAACTGTTCCAAGCAGCATCCAATGCGTAGCAGGCGGCAATTTTGAGAATCTTGAAGAATGTGTTAGTGTTTTTCGTGTTAATTAGATTTTCGTCATTTTGAGAGGGTCTCGAGTGGCAGGGCTCTGATTATTGTTGCTCAGCATGTTTTTGGATAATGCGGCGAGTTATACGCATAATTAACAAGCCACTTAACAAACACAAACACACACACTCATACATACACAGAGGGAGCCATTTAGGCAGCTTCATTTTTGACAGTTTCAAGTGGCGCCCCCACAGTTAACCGTTAGGTGGCAAAGTGTGGTTGGGGTTAATACGTTAATATCCACATGTATGTAAATATGTAGTATGTATGTGTGTGTGTGTGTGTGTGCTCAAGTCACATAAACCCTTTGACAACGACAATAATAAATTCAGCAGCTCGTTAAATTTAACACGCTGCACTCATACATACAGACATACGTACGTGCTTGTGCATGTGTGTGTGCAGCTCAGCTTGCATGCATGCATGCATGCATGTTTGTATGTATGCGTGCAGTCGTGTGACTTTTTCTTTATTTTTTTTTTTTACTTTTTGCACGCACGTACAAAGGGGATATTTGTCATATGTGTATGTATGTATGCATGTATGTATGCAATTATGTTTGTATGTATGTAAATTTAACGCCCTCTGTGCGCAGGCGTCGGCGCCACTGCTGCGCTGCTGCCTGAGTGACCTTCACAAACCATAAACAAAATAAAAACGCACGCGAATAAAATCGCGCGCGATTTTATTTAGATTTGTTGTCGACCCCAGCGGCCTCAAATAAAAGCTAATATAAATTAAAAAAAAAAAAAAAACATATTTGTTTTTATTTGAAATTTTTGGCTACGCTCTGCATGCTGTTTTATTCAAATTGCGCAGTCGGTGTAGGTAAATGTTTATTTTTATTAACACACATACACACATACATGCATATGTATGTAGTACATAATTATGTACATTGTACATGTCGTGTACTTTTCGTAATTGTGTCCGCCATGTGTCACATTTTATTTGTGTGCGGCTAATGTGTACAAAAACTAGTTTGCATGTCTAGACCCCAAATGCCATCCACATTTTGGCTGCCATGCCAAGGTAAGTCTCAGATTGGCTTATAAGCCTCGCCCTCTCTCACTTACACCCGCATTCCCGCCGCGCACACTCATGCGATCCAGTTGAGTGTGCGAGTGCGAAAGGAGCATGCAGGAGTGAGATAGCAGATGCACACATATGGTCAAGCAGAGAAGCTGCTGCAGCTACAGCAGCCAATACTTCCAGGCAAAACTTCCAACGGAAGACAATACAATCATCAGTTTGGTGGAAGTGTGGGCGAATTCAAGTGAAATACAGTGGTGGCCGACAAGCAGCTCCAAGCTCAAAAATGAACTGAGAATTAGTGTGAGGTCCACTTTGCAAAAGAAAAAAGGAAAAACCCACGCGTGGTCAAACCACTCCAAATGTTTGACATACTTTTTGCAACCCATTCGCATTTATTGACAACTCAAAGAAATACAAAATAAAAAAAAAATAAAAATAACACAAATATCTCTTCTTTGGAATACATAGTTTCCAGCCCACGGTAAAGTCACGGCAAATATTTTGTCTTAACAGGCAAATTCAATTAGCGAACGCTTAAAGCCCGCCCACAGCACGTCGCCCGCCCGTTGCCCTTGTCCAGAATCGCAGCTAAATGAGTATGAAATACATAAAAAAAAAGTAAACAAGTAAAAGACCAAAGCCAAATGCTTTGACAGGCCAAAAACAGCGTTTGCCAATTGAAAATAAGAGTATTATTGACAGTTGGTGCGCTAATTAGTGCTGCAAAAATATCGCATCAGTATCGATATAATCGATATTTTCGAAATTTGGAAAAACATCGATATGGTTTTCTTAGTATCGATGTATCGAAAAAACGGTCAATCTTTGCGTTTTTTTAAATGGGTATGTAGCACATTTATCAAATTATGCTAAATTTTTCAATAAAAATTGGATTGTTTTAATTTTATTGCTTTAAAAAAGAAAAATTTGGATGAGAATCAGGATCCTTTAATGTATTGGAAGGTAATTATTGCACTAATGCACAAATTAATATTTCTATATTCATGAATATATAATTTTTCAGAACGCCAACAACGACGTAGCTCTTCAAACGCTGGCAAAAAAAACATTTATGCATTCCGGCAACATCTGCCGAAAGTGAGCGAATGTTCAGTAAAGCTGGAATAATTGCTAATTCTAGACGAGCATCGTTAAAACCAGTTACAGTTAAAAAGCTATCTTTTCTGAATAAGAACCGATGGGTTTTCTCTTAGATTTCTAAATACAGCGAAAGATCTCGCTAAAATCGCCATGGAGGCAATTGATTTTGTTATTATTAATTATTAATTAATTTCAAGCATCGGGATTTGATAATATAGTTTTCTCTTAGCTTTTATAGTAATGTATAGTAGTAGTATATATATATGTATAATGTATAGTATATGATCTCGCTCAAATTGCCATGGAGGCACTGGTTTTTATTATTATTATTATTTAATTTTAAGGAACGCATAATGGATTTAAATTTTTAGTTTAAATGAATTATTTTTATTTGTTGGATTTAGGTTAATGAAAAAAAACATCCAGTTATACGACTATAAAGTTTTTGGCTTGTTTGTTTTAATAAATTTGTTTTTGTTTGAGCTGTTGCTTTTATTTAAATATTGAAATGGTTGCCTTTTTATCCATTAAGAAGTTATAACTCATATAAGCATTAAAATAGATCATTTACAAGAAAATAAATATTTTAAAAAAAAGTGGTCGATATATCGATATGATCGATATTTTTCTCTGGAAATATCGAAAATATCGATACTGCCAAATATCGATTTTTTTGCAGCACTAGCGCTAATGCATTGACTCGTCTCATTTGTATTTATGTATGTATGTATGTAAGTGTGTATGCGGCTGTGACTGTGCGTGTGCTTGTGATTGTGCTAGTGCCTTCCCGATTGTGCCTGCTCATTCCAGGCACTCGCCTGCCCCCTTTACGTTTGCTCTCTCTTGCTCTCCCTCTCCCACTCTGTCGCCCGCACTATATTATTGAAACGGTGTTTTTACTTTCAAGTTGGATACACAGCTGTGTTTGCGCTCTATAAATAAAGGCAACTAAAAATGGCAATGTATGCGTTTTCATTTTTCCTGTAATGTTTACGACCTGCCGGCCGGCCAGCCAGCCAGCGCAGGAGTGACTGAGACAGCGCCAGCGGTGCTGCTAACGAGCGAGAGCGAATGGGAGAGGGAGAGGAAACTGCGGCTGCAGCAGCGAAAGCAAACAATTTATCAGCGCTGCGGGATGTGTTGGAAATGGGTGGCCAACGGTTTATTGGAACTCCAATATATAGACTGTCTCTGTGTGTGTGTGTGTGTGTGAGTGTAGAGGTTAGATATGCATAAGCTGTGGCAATGGGGAAAAATTAAACGTTAATTGCGTTGACGCTTTCTGTTGACTGTTTGTCCCATTGTTGTTTGTTTGGCTTCGCAAATTCCTATCTTTCCCATCTGCCGTACGTTGTTGAAGTGCGGTTTTGGTGGCTTTTGTTTTTGTTATTGTTATTGTTTCTCTCTTTTTATCAAACAGCTGGCCGCAAATTTCGAGAGTTCATTATGCAGCCAACTCGCGCCACATCTGTTTAGATTGTGACTAATTAGCCGGTGTTAGCAAGCAGCTAGTTAAACAAACTTTTTGTTACGCATTTAAATTTGTTTTTTTTTTTCGTAATGCATTTAAAAGCAAAAGTATTTTTAGTTTAATCAGTACAAAACTTAATTACCTATATAGCATACCTGTATATAAACTTTATTTATACGAATTCATTTCGAAACTATTGCAAAATTGGCTTACTTACGGAAGTCGTTTTTTGTTTATATACATATATGTTTAAAAATTGCCTTGGCTTTTATCTTATCTTAAATTAACTAAATTTTGATGCCCCATTAAAAAATACAAAATTGTCTCTAATCAACAGCGCAATACTCTGTTTAGTCATTACCAACTTTCTGAAAATGTTTTCGACAAATTAAACAACTTGCTAATTAAATGTCATAAATTGTATGCAACGAATATACCCCACTTCACGTACTGCGAACAGTGCATAGCAAATGAGAGTTTTAAAATACAAAGGCAAAGTCAAATACAGTTAGCTCTGTGGAATCTATCTGCGCAAGTCGGGTTGTTGCTTTTCCTTTCTTTCTTTCTTCTGCTGCTGCTGCTGCTGCTTCCTCTTCTTCTTGGTGTTGTAATTGCAGCAGTTCTCTGACTCATTTGGCAGCTCATTGTTGTTGTTGTTGCTGTTTTTGTTTTCGTTGATTATTTATTACACATCTTGGCACTCTTGATGCCAGTCCACCGTCTCGTCTCTTCTGTCTTATTACGCTGGCTATATCAAAGATGACGTGTGAGGCATCAAAAGGCAATGAAAACAAAACAAAACAAAAGAAAGACGCAAACTAAAAGCGTTGCCAACAACTGCAAAGTGAGCTATAAAAACAAAGAAATGCATTTCATAATGTTTACTGTAATGGGTAAATGAATATGGGAAAGGCAGAGGGAAATGATCCACTGGCCGCAGTCAGTCCACTTGTCAAACCCGGCGGCAGTCCAGACGTCACTGAAGAGTGTGTGTGTGTGCGGTGTGTGTGTGTGTCTGTGGCAGCACGCGACTAGAATTGTGGATGGCAAGTTGCGTGCATATATCATGATTAATACAGCAGAAGTTTAGGTGATTTCCACAATCCACTTGCAATTAGACATATCGAATGGGGATTCACATGCGTTCCACAAGTGTGTAATTACACAATCACAAATTGTGCAGAGCTTAACGAAATTACTGCCCACAAATGCATGTGATTATATGCATGTGTGTGTGTGTGTGTTTACATAGATGTAGACTGACCGGTGTGTCACACACACGCACACACACACTTACATAGATACGCACTTGTAACTGTAATTATAACACACAATACACAACGCAACGCAACGTCTGCTGATAATGATATTTGTAGCGGGGGTATAAAACAGTGACAACAACAATGACAGCACATTGTAACAAATGAAAATGATGCGTGTCCAATGAAAACTTTATCAGCTCGCGCTGCGTGGTGCTCTCATTTCTTAGTTATCCATACGCTTGGCCCACATACCACACACACACAAATACAGATACACTCCAAGGCACACACACTTTTAATAATGATAATGATGATGACGATGATGTAGCTTAATCGTTTTGCTTTTGCTGTTGCGTTGACTAAGCTTCCTGCCTGCTCGCCCTGCCTACCTCTCTGACTCCCTCTCTCTCTCTCTCTCTCTCTCTCTCTGTCTCGAGTAGCCTCTCGGCCACTATTGGTGTTTATGACCCAATTTGGCGCTTGAAACGTTTCGTAAACGGCCCACCGCAGTCATTTCCGCGCCCAAAAATAAAAGTGAAAACTTAAATGAGTGTGCATTCCATGTCTCCCCCACACACACGCAGGCCAGGTCGTTTATATGATATGTGCGTGAGTATGTGTGTGTGTGTTATCAAACGCCACATTCTTTATTTATTTGCCCAACGCCGTTGATTGATTAGCTTTCCAATTGATTTCCTATGGGCTTTGACGATCTGGCAACACCGACGCCGCAGCAGCATCTAAGCGCACAGCTGGGCAAAGAGAGCGCGCGCACATACGCACGCACGCACGTGTCTGTTGAAGCGCGCGCGCCTGCCGTAAATGTGTGTGTGTGTGTGTGTGAGAGAAGTGAGAGTGAGAGAGTGTGAGAGTGAGCGAGCGAGCGAGCGAGCGTCCTGCTCATTGCATATAAAGGAAACAAAACAAAAGCAATTTAGAGCAGCTGCACCCGCTGCGCATGCGTGTAGGTGCATTGTCTATCCGTGTGTGAATGAGTGTGAGTAGGTATGTGACTGTGTGTGTGTGTGTGCACATTAGCTGTGTCTGGCTG
Organism: Drosophila hamatofila; assembly: GCA_035045345.1. Lineage (NCBI taxonomy): Eukaryota > Metazoa > Arthropoda > Insecta > Diptera > Drosophilidae > Drosophila > Drosophila hamatofila. Next base: position 19,085,543 of record JAWNPA010000039.1, on the reverse strand, counting down.
AGTTGAGCTCAACGCCGACAGCCATCTCAGTTGACAATTTCACGCCTGGCCAAATACACGCATCGGCGTCATCTTGTTGACGCTCTCTCCCTTTTCGTATTCCTTTTTCGCATTCAAATTCATTATTTCTGATCGCCTGCATTTCGCACTATCTCTCTCTTTCTTCGATCGCTTGCAGATGTCATTGACGAAAAAGGATCCGTCGCTGCGTGTTGCTGCCTCTGATCCACATTTGGTTAGCCTGGGCGGTGGACGCCTCAGCACCGCTGTCACCATACACTACATACATATTGGTGAGTAAATGCATGCATACATAGCCACACACAGGCACACACACACATACATATGTACATATACTTATGCCCGCCAAGGTCATTTGTAAGCCGATAAGCAAAACTCAAGAGACTCAAATTGAAGAAAACAATTCAAAAGGCAAATGAAACGAGCGCGAAAGCAACGCACAAAATAAAAATAAGAAACAACAGCAATAACAACAACAACAACATACATTTTCGGTACTCTTATTGTGCGCTGCGATAAGATCCGCACAGTGTGCCCAAAGGGAGTCTCTAAGCTTTTAGGATCTTAGCAGCTAGTTTATGGCGAAATACCATCGTAAAGATAACGACCTTAAAGATTATGCGTGTAAGCCCTATATCATAGCGTTGGAAGCTTTCAAAAATTGCCGAGCTGAAAAGTAAAACTAAATTATAAAACTATAAATTGGTATTTTTTTACACTTTAATTTAATTGGGATGCAAAAATATTTGTAAAATAATTTTAAAAAAATTATAATATTAATATTATATAATTTTGAACTGAATCACCTTGCATATCGTGCTTAAAAATTTAGATTCTTTTAGTAGTTAACATAAACTAATTTGGCTCTAAGTTCGCTTTAAACCTCCATGTTATCAAATCAGGATAAAATAATGTATTTCCTTGATTAGCTAACATAAAATAATTTGGCAAAATTAACGAAGCAACAATAAAAAAATTAAATGAAATATCTAAGCTTGTCTGTAGTTTTAGCGAATAATGAACTAAATTTTTAATTGTAATAGTGAAAAAAAACTTTTTTTTAAATATTAATAATGAATAAAAATTTTTATTTTTATATTAATAATGAATTAAAATTTTAATAAATTTTCATTAAAAACTACAGTGGATTAGTTTAGATATTTTATTTAATTTTCATTTTTTAGTTTATTTTTCGTATTGTTTTTAGTACAATTAACACTATTAATTTTTGCATTTTTGTATTAAAATTAAAATTTGAATTCATTAAAATTCGTAACAAACTAAAGACAAGCTTAGCCATTAATTTTTTTTTTAATTAATAAAGATTAAAATTTTAATGCATTGAAACTATAGCTAAAATTCTAACTATTATAATTAAAGACAAGCTTGGATAACTCTCTCCATTTAATTTGAATGTTTTTTAATAACTTTATATTTTTTTTTTAAATAATTTTTGTTTTGTTTTATGTTTTTTAATAATTTTATATTTTAAATTAAAATTTTAACTCATTAGAATCCACTTAAATTTTAATGAAAAACAAAATTTTTTTAATTTAAAACTTTAAATTTATTGAAATAACTAAAAATTAAAAAAAAAACAAATTTTAATTTGAGTTCATCTATTTATTTTATAAAAAATTAAATTTTTTAAAATTAATTTGAATATTTTGAAAATTTAGCAAATTAGTTATGTTAAATAATAAACTGATATTTTAAAATGAATTAATCAAACTCAAAACTCAAGTTATATGCTATAAATTAACGTTAGCTCTCATTAAGAGAAGTAATTTGCAATTTGTTGTAATTTCTATTCCATTCTTGCAATTCTATATAATTGTAATTCAAATAATTGCAATCATTTAATTATTGCTACTAAACAAATAAAGCTTTGTTCAGTGTGCATAATCTTTGACACGGAGCAACGGTAAAACGGTAAAATGCCTTGACGAGGACGCTTTGCTGTTGTTGTTGTTGATGTTGTTCCTCTTTGCGCGAGCGGAGGAGATAAGAGCACACTCGCCGTTGTCTGCTCAGCTCAGCTCAGCCCCCGGGTTCGGCTCAGCCTGTTGCTGGGCTCCCGCCTCAATCGCTAGCCGAACGCACGTGCGTGCGAACGAGAGAGCGGCTGTCGCAACGGTAAAACGAGTGACAACAACAACAACAAGAACAGTAGAGATAACGGTTAAAATTTACAGTTAGAACAGCTTACAACTCAGTGCTACAATTACAGTTATGGAATTACATACATGTATGTATTAAATGCCCGAAATTTTGTAATTGACAGGTGACACAACAATCGGATCGGCTCCGAGCTGCAGTATCTCGCTCAACGGCAGCGGAGTCCGTCCGCTGCACTGCACCATCTATAGAAGCGAGGAGAACGAGGTGACGCTGGTGCCGGAGCCGGAGGCGCGACTGCTCATCGACGGCGCCCCTTTGGATGACGTGGAGGAGGCGAAATTGAGCCAGGGTGCCATGATCACCATTGGCAACTCCAACTATCTGCGCTTCAACAATCCGGACGAGGCGCAAATGATGCGCTCAGCCATGGGCTCCAACGAGCGCATCTCGATGCCGCACATTGACTTTACGCAATCGTCGCGACCCAACGACAGCCAAACACTGGAAATGGAGAGCTTCTACGAGAGCATCATCAATCCCATCAAGCATAGCGGGAATAGCAATAGCAACAGCAGTGGCAACAACAGTGCCAACAATAGCCACAACATGGATCTGCATGGCGTGCAGTGCCCCAAGGTGTTTAGCTCCGATCTGGTCACAGTGAATATGCCTGCTCGGGATGTGCTTGGCCAGAAATATGCGAGCTTTGCCCGCAATCTGGCCGAGAATCATCGCGGCGAGAAGCAGCTGAACAATCAATATGCCAAAACCTTAACAAGCAGCAGCAGCAGCGGAGGCGCCAATGGAATTGGCCACAATGCCGGCTACTGCAATATACCCAGCAATGCGGCGGTCTTCAAGCAGCAGCAGCAACAGCAACAGCAGCAACAATTGGGGCAGCAGCAACAGTTGGGACAACAACAGCAACAACAACAACAACAGCCCGAGCTGCTGGGCAAGGTAAACAATGATCGCTATGATCGCTATCCCAAGCCAGGCACCTACACCGCTGGTGGCCTGCAAATCTATGCCATGAATGGCATCAATACGGAGCTGAACAGCGGCGCCGAGCTGGAGGATATGCTGAAGATCTGCACTGAGTACGCGGATCGGCAGCAGCAACAGTTGCAGCACAGCGCCAACAACAGCGGCAGCAGCCATGCCCTGCACAATGCCAGTGCTGGCAGCATTACCTCCTCGCCCATTGTGCAGAATAGGATCAAGACGAATGGATCGTTGCCGCGTGATAAGAAGCCAACGTTTCAGCATGCGGGCAGCAGCTCCAACTTGGCGCTGATCAGCAGCACTTCCGGCTATGAGAATGTTCGTATGCTGGGTCCCAATCGGGTTGAGATCAATGGCCAGCTGCATGTGTCTGCAGGAGGAGCAGCAGCAGCAGCAGCAGCAGGAGCAGGAGTCGGAGCTGGAGCAGCTGGAACTGGAGGCGCTGCCTCATCGTCGGAGAATCTTTTGGCTGGCGGCTCAACCAAGTACGTGCCACAGAGTCCGCGTACGAAGATACGCACCACTTGCATGTCGCCCAAGAAGGATGCATCCTTTAGCAGCGCCTTTGCGCTGGCCAGCTCGACGCCGACGCCGGTGCCGGTGCCGGCGTTGGTCAAGCCACCACTAGCGCCAAAGCCGCCGGCGCCCAATCAGCAACTGGACTATGAGCAGCTCTTCAAATCGTTCGAGCGCAAGCAGCAATTCGAGCAGCAGCAGCAGCAGCAGATGCAGCAGCAGTTGCAGCAACAGTTTCACCAGCAGCAACAGCAGCAGCAGCAACAGCAGCATCCTGCCAAGCGCTCCAACAAGAATATCAACAATCTGACACTGAATCTGAATGAATCCGCCAGCCAGTCGCCCAAGCCCAGTCGCAAGCCAGCGCCAGCGCCGCGCAGCATCAATGTGGAGCAGCGGAAGCGGCGCGAGTTGGATCAGCGGCACAAGCAGCTCAAGCGGGAGCTGGGCGAGCTGCCGGATGCCACCAACAATCACGAGGTATCTATAGTACATATATACTCTCTATAAAAGACAACTAAAGTCTCAACTCTTTGCTTGCAGTCAGCGCCAGGTGAACAGCAGCAGCAGCAGCAGGTAGCATCCACAGCGCAGACGACGTCGACTCCTCGCCAGCAGCTCTTGGCACTGCAGAATCGCATCCATCGCCTGGAGGCGCAGCGCAATGCGACCCGTGTGATGGAGGAGAACCAGCAGGCCAAGCTGAAGCAGTCCATTGAAATGAAACAGGATCAGTTGAATAAGTAAGAAGAGATAGATATAGATATATAGATATAGATGTATATATATATGTATCTAGAGGAATGTAAAGATATACCCTGTAAATTAAGTGCATCAACTGAGTAGATTAGTTGAGTGGGTGGCCATGTTTTGAAGATACTCTGTAAATCCAAACGCATTAGCTGAAGTTGAATGTGCATATCTCTTACGCAGATACCCTATAAATACATACCCCTATAAGAATATTAGAATATACCCTGTAAATCACAGCTGCATTAGCTGTAAATCCAAATTCATCAGCTGAATGCATAAGTTACTAGTGTAGATCTGTTTAGAAGATACCCTCTAAATGAAAATACCTTAATTGAATGCTTAGATCAGCTTAGATCCAATAAGATCAGCTGAATTCATGAATTAAATGTATTGGCCAGCTAAATAGATACCCTGTAAATTCAACTGCATGACCAGAACTCACAAATTAAATGTGTAGACCTGTTATGAAGATACCCTGTATATTCAAATACGTCAGCTGAATGCATTAGTTCGATGCACTTAAGCAAATACCCTGTAAATTCAACTACACCATTTGAATACATAACATGAATAAATAGAACAGCTAAGAAGATACCCCGTGAACCCAATACCTTAGTTCAATGCTGAAACCACTCAACGAAATACCCTGTAAATTTAAAATTCTATGAAAATATCTTCTTAAATAACTCTTGTGTGTTCTAAAATCAGAAAAAGTCAAAGAGGTATTAAACTATGTCACTCAAAGCTCATATTGATCGTGATCTTGAACACAATAACAAATATCCCATTAAGAAATATGCCATTTGCATACCAAATTTGGGTAATATAACTCCTATTGTATAACTGAACTGATTCATAGTCTCTTAAACTTCGTGCTGATTCATAAGAAAAAAGCAGATCGTAAAAGTTTATAGTTCCCAAGCGATTATCGGGGCATGCGGGTAAGCTACAAATATGCAAATTACCAGACAGCTTTATAGGAGAGATATTCATTAAAAAAAAAAACGAAAACAAATTACACTGAATCATAGTGTCATCGACGTGAAGATACTCTTTATCAGCTGTTTGTTTGATGAATAACAAATTCTTGAGAAAATGAAATCGTATCAAAACTTGGGGCTTTATCTATAACAGGAAAAAAGGCCAGGCCTGTACTGACCCTTAGAGATTAAAGACTGAAGACTGAATGATGAGATATTTGATTGGGAAGTAGTGTAACTTCTAAGTGTAATACGCCCTTTTGTAGTATATATAGGGTATTAAGATTTAATTGTATTTAAATTAACTTTTCATTGAGACAATAGGTAAGACTGACAGTTGCGCTGATCGATGTGGGAATAACTTGTATGACTTTATAGAACTTTGGACAAAGTTCAGTTGATTTTTTTTAATTGCAAAAGGAAATTTCAGCTGTCAATAATTTGTGTTTAACTGAAGTTTTTTTCTGGAATTAAGGCAGTTCACATATCTAATCGTTTTTCCTGCAATCTTTCAGACTGCGCGCCATGCTGAAACAGAAGCCAAACAATGCCTGCCTGAAGGAGGAGCTGGAGCATGTGTGCGAGTCGCTGGATAGCGATCGCAAGGCATTCGAGGATCTGGAGTTTCAATACTTCGAGGAGGAGTCGGAGCATCATGCCTGCCACGAGGAGCTGAAGCGGCAGGAGCAGCGTCTGCTTATGGAAACGGAGCTGGCATCGTTGCGCATACAGCTGGGACGCGAGGAGCCGGACGAGGAGGAATCACAGGCGGGCATGTCGTCCACAAGTGGACGCAGCACACCCGCCGCCAATGGCAGCAGCAATCTGGTCAATGGCGTCATGTCCCAGTCACTGTTCGGCTCCGCTGAGCTGTTGTGCCCCAAGCGGCACAATCAGGAGGACCTGATGTCCAAGAGCGTCAACGAGAACATGTTCCACACCAACAACAAGATCGAACTGCCCCACGGTGGCCAGGTGACGAGCACACCGAAGCGAGCACCGTTGCAGATCTATGATGCCGGCAGCTGTGAACAGATTAGCTTCAATTTATCGCTGCGCAGCGATCGATTCGAAGTGAATCCGCTGGAGCGACGTGTGCCCTCGCAGGATGACATCGATCGCAGCTGCAAGGTGGCCAACGATGCGCCCATTTCGACCAGCCAAGGAGCCAGCACCAAGATCTTCGATAGCATCAAGGAGATCGAACGCAATCGCAAGCTGCTGTTGGCACAGCAAGGCAAGAGATGATATAAGCAAACCCAAATGCAATTTCTTAACTCTATATCATTGTCTATTCATATACATTTATAGGTCACCAGGTCATTGAGCACGAGCGCCAGAAGATGTACGATCTGAAGAAGAAGAGCCACGACGAGGCACGCACACAATATTTGCTCTCCATGCAGCAGACAACAGAGCCAACGATTGAACCACCGCGACCACCACCCAAGCACGCTCCACTGAACGCCAAGTGAGTGAATGTTCCATTACCACCACAAAGTTTGCCCCGCCCCCCAACCCACCAGCTCAGCGCCCTTCCGTCCTTCCGCTCGATCGCTTGCTCTAATTAAATCAACGCGGCTTAAATGCAGCTGAAGTCAGCTCCATAGCTCAGCTCAGTTCAGTTCAGTTCAGTTCTGTTCGCGTTGCCTAACCCCCAGAGTGGCGCTCTCTTCGTTCCACATGCTTGACCCCATCTTAATTAATTGTGCAGCTGACACAAGCTGCGATGCAGCCACCCTTACACTGTCCTACAGGGCACTGCAAAACTTTCAATTCAATTTTGATGCGCATTGAATGTTAAATATGAAATATGAAATATTAAATATAAATATAATTATATAAATATAAATATAAATATAAATATAAATATAAATATAAATATAAATATAAATATAAATATAAATATAAATATAAATATAAATATAAATATAAATATAAATATAAATATAAATATAAATATAAATATAAATATAAATATAAATATAAAATATTAAATATTAAATATTAAATATTAAATATTAAATATTAAATATTAAATATTAAATATTAAATATTAAATATTAAATATTAAATATTAAATATTAAATATTAAATATTAAATATTAAATATTAAATATTAAATATTAAATATTAAATATTAAATATTAAATATTAAATATTAAATATAAAATATAAAATATAAAATATAAAATATAAAATATAAAATATAAAATATAAAATATAAAATATAAAATATAAAATATAAAATATAAAATATAAAATATAAAATATAAAATATAAAATATAAAATATAAAATATAAAATATAAAATATAAAATATAAAATATAAAATATAAAATATAAAATATAAAATATAAAATATAAAATATATAAAATATAAAATATAAAATATAAAATATGTAAAAAAATAAAATAAAATATGAAATATAAAATTGTAAATAAAAACTAAAATAAACAAAATATAAAGTATAAATTTTTAAATATAAAATATAAAATATGAAAATAAAAAATAAATCATATAAAATATAAAGTAAACAAAAATTTTAAATATAAAATTGTAAACTAATAAATTATCTGTGAATTAAAACTCCATGTTTCAATTGAACATAAACAACCAAAAATATAATAAATAAAAAAATAAAATATTAAGTAAAAAAATATACATTAAATATACAAAAATAAATTCTTTAATTTAATATATAAAAGAATATATGAAATAATAAAAAATTATAAATTAAAAATTAAAAAATATGACAATATTAAAAATAGTTAACAAAATAAGAACTTAAATATTAAAAATCAAAATATACAAAATTAAAAATATTACAAATATTAATATTTAGTATTTAACAAATTATTTTCTTGAAAAGCTTTCAAAATTTATACAAAATTATTCCTAGTGAATTGAGTTTTGCCTTGTTATGTTGTGCAGTGTAAATGCCTTTTGGGTGGCGTGCACACACTCAACCCGCTGACACTATAATTAATCAAATTATTTGCTAATAGCAAAACAATGCGACGGCGTCGAAGTCTACGATGACGACGACTGCGACGGCGACGGCGACGCCGACTGCGATGTTGACTGCGGCTGATTGTGTTTAAGATTGAAAATAAAACCGGTTTATAGTTTTCAAATTACGTGTCGATTTTCAAAAAGTTAGAGAAACAAACAAAGAGAGTTAGAGTTAGGGAGAGAGAGAGAGAGAGCAAGAGAGAGAGAGAGAGAGAGAGAGAGGCAGCTGGCAGCTACATCATATTTTTGTTGTCCGTGTTGATTAGTGTGGTTTTTGGTTTACTCATTGACGGCGACACACGACACCCATTATCGAATTCGATGCCGATTGTCGCTCTCGAACTTATTCGAAGATCGCTCGGTCGTTCAATCGCTCGGTCGGTCGTTCAGTTCGTTAGCTAGTTAGTTAGTTAGTTAGTTAGCTAGTTAGTTAGGCGACAACACCTGAAAATTGAAGCGTGCTGCATTTACTAATGCTGCCAAAGACGTCTCTCTGCCAGCGTCGCTGCCAACGTCGCTGCCGTCACTGCTGCTGATAAGCTTATCAACTGCTTGTTTGCGCCAGCTGCTCTCTCTCTCTCTCTCTCTCGCTCTCTGTCTGTTTCTCTATCTATCTGCTGGCTCATAGCAGTCAAGTGTTTCTATGCGACTGTCGTAGAGAGCGTCGCGTTCATTTATTTGCCAGACGTCGCATTTGTGCATTGTGACCGCCGGCCTCATCCATACCACATTATTGCCGCACTCGATTCCGATTCCGATTCGGATTCTGATTCTGATTCCGATTCCTATACCAGATTCGACGCGCCTGTTGCTTAGTGAGTCAAACGCAGCGCGTCGCCGTCGTCGTCGTCGCCGTCGTCGCCAGGCTGCATTAGTCATCGAAATGGATAAGCTAAGTGCACTGATTCCATGCTGGTACGACAGCTAAAATATCTCTATATTTGATAAAAAAAAATAAATAAAACAAGAAACTAAAAAACGAAAGTGGAATTCATTCAACTTACAACTAACATCGCGATTCGTCTCTTCTTCTACTTGCAGCGGTGGCAAAGATGCCAAACTGTTTGACAAAGTCGAACTACAAAAGCTCAACGATGAAACAGCTCAACAACAACAACAACAACAAAAGACACAGCACGATAAAGAGAACAATGCGTCAGGTGATGGCAGTCCAAAATCAACAACAACACCGACAACAACAACAACTACAACAAATCAACAGGTGAGTAACCAAGAAAGTTAACCTAGGCCAAAACAAAGCAAATGAAAGCCAACCAAAACTCTTCACTTGATGTCTGTCTACCCCCACCTACCTTCCACCTCTCACCTGTCGAGGTCAGCTCATTTAGGCGCCCACTCCCACACACCTGTGTAATGTGTGTAAATACTCAAGAGCAATTGCTCCAGAAGACCACCTCCAAGAAACCCACGTTCAATCAACTGATTTGTGTGCTCCTCGTCGATGAGATTTTGATAGTTGCTCTGTCTCTCTGCTTAATCTCTTGCCAATATAATTACTATACCTTGCCAAGGGGGTGGAGGGGGATAGGGGCAGGGAAAGACGCCAAGTTGGGGGCGAGACATATTTATTGTCCAAATACCACGTCGTAACTTAAGTAAACTGGTCGAGTGTGTAAACACGAATCGGCCATAAACAAACAGTCAACAGAATTCCCTTTTGGCTTGTAAGAGCTGTACGAAAACTTGAAACGGTTGGGTATCGGTTATGAAACGGTTATTGCTGTAATACCTGTTATGCAGCTAAATACAGTTGTAGTTTTATTGATATGCCAATATTATAGTAGAAAGTGCATATATATATATATATATATATATATATATATATGATATACCATAATCACATAATACTCAAGAGGTATTTTCTAGTCCCTCAATTTGTGTAATTGCACATGGGATTCAACATTTTACCAACGATAAGAAAACTGTTAGGAATTCACGCTAAGATAAATGAATAGCAAATAGAGCCATATTAGGTAATGCCCACATACATATATTATAGATAAGTATAATAAAATATACTTTATATAAATATATAACAAAAAATATGAAAAAATATACATTTTGTATAAATATATATAAAATATAAAATTTTAAAGTACATAATGTGCAGAGATAAAAGTTATTTGCTCCACTTGATGTAATCTAAATCTATAAATTATTTTTTCAAGATCCTTCCGGGAAGTAATCCAAGCCTATGTTTTTAGATTGCTGTTAAAAGTACTCAAATTTATTTAATTTAAGTAATTGCTTGTTTCACTTTAGCTAGAGCATGTCGAATGCTGAATGTTTTCTGTTTCTCTCTGTCTCTCATTTCTTTTGCCGAATGTTTTCTGTTTCTCTCTGTCTCTCATTTCTTTTACTCTTGAAGCCTAATTCACTTTTTTGCTCTATCTACCATAACGTGGTATCTTTCTATCTTCTATCCCTTACACTCACTTTTATCAGTTCCTCTTACTTTTATATCTTACTCTCTTCGCACTCTCCCCAACCCTCTCTCTCTCTCTCTCTCACTTTCTCTCTCTCTCACTTTCTCTCTCTCTCACTTTCTCTCTCTCTCACTTTCTCTCTCTCACTTTCTCTCTCACTTTCTCTCTCCCGCTCTTGTATATTAATCTTTCTTTGCGTCCCTTTCACGATCGTTCCTCTCTCTCGCGTTTCACTTTTAAAGGATCTCGATCACCACTATCCTCTCTCCTTATTTATTTTCCTTTTATCACTTTGCTCTGTCTCTCTCTCTCTCCCTCTTTATCGATATCTTTCCCTCACCATTTTCTCTGTCTATTCTCTCTCTTCTCTCACCTGACCCTGTTGTTTCTTTCTCCTCTCACCACACTAGTCTCTCTATTCTCTTCTGCCCATCTTTACTCTCTCTTTTTTCTCTCCCTCTCTACTCTCATCTCTTTTCTTTCTCTCTCTATCTAGACAGTAGACTAGTAGACCATACTCTTTATCCCTCTATCTCTCTCTCTCTCTAACTCTCTATCTCTCTCTGTGTCTTGCTTTCTTTCTTTCACTGCTTTCTACTCTTCACTCTTCGCTCTCTTTTCTTTGCTCTCTACACTTCACTCGCCAATCTTTACTCTCCACTGTCCATTCTCTACTCTCTACACTCGCTTTCTCTCGCTATCTCTCTCTGTTTTTGGATCGTAACGCCACCACGATGACAGCCTCTCAGCCAATCGATCGTCAGGTCGTTAGTCACGAGTTTTATTCAGTTATTCAGCGCCTCGACAATTTGTTTGCTATTTTAGATATATTTGTTCGTTTCTTTTTAGCAATGTTTATTTTAGAATTCGAATCGCCCCCGCAAACCGGTGATTTGCCCCAATGTTCCGTTCCATTCCGTTCCGTTCCGTTTCGTATCGCTCTGTTCCTTTCTATATGGACTACACACTCTTTATTAATAAGTTTATAATAATATTTTGTTCTTTTCATATGCGCCGCCAACGATTTTCGTTTGCGGTCGTCAGTTTCAGTCCGTTGCTCGTTATGCGCACTTCTTAGTTGTTGTTGTCATAGTTGTTGCTGTTGTTGTTGTTGTTGTTGTTGTTGTTTACCTTGATCGCAAATGTTGTTTACAAGTTTCGGTTTCGGTTCTAGTACCAACGATGATTATTGCCAGCATCTTCGTACAGCGCCAATAGCCCCATAAATTGTGCTGGGCCCATTACCCTAACCATTATAATCGGCCGATCGATAAGTTTCGCAGCTTTCGGATCCAGCGCCTCGTCGACTGGACAATGTTCGTGTGCGCCTCATTTCATTTGGGGCCATAGATTCACATTTGTTTTCTTGTGATTTTTTTGTTGTTGTTGCTTTTGTCTGTTTTGGTTTCTTCTTGTGGTTTCGATATTCCGCATTCGCAAACGGTTCGCTACGCACGGTTCAGTCTATTGCAGAGCGCGTTCAACAAATTCCTCAATAATACGAAAAAACCAATTAACGCTCATAGAAATCAAAGCACATCAAAGGATTGTCAAACATGTCCGTCTGGATGACCTATGTCCAGCATCGTCGCATGGATGCCAATGCCAGGCAGCGCACCGAACTCTATTATCTAGTGAGTGTGTGTGAGTGGATGTGTGTGTGTGTGTGTGTGTGTCTTAGCTATCTGAATGATCTATGTGACTTATCTATCTGACTTATATATCTAACTTAGCAATCTGACTTGATATATGACTTATTCTCATGCATTGCATTTTCCACAAAGTGCAAACTCTTTGATTAGATTTCTCTTCTATTGGACTTTTCTAATATGAACATTATATTATAATTAATATTGTTACTATGGAATCATTTATGTATAGTTTTAATTTAAAGTATAGAGACTAATTTTTGAGCTAGTTTTAATAGCTGCTTTAATTCTTTGCTATTTGTTGTTAAATACCAATTTGTTGTTAAGCATTAAACGTTATATAAATGTGCGTAAATAATAAAAATTTTATTACAAAAAAAAATAAAAGAAATATTAATATACAAAAATATTAAGAATAATAATATAAAAAATATAATAATAATAATAGCCCAAAAAAATTAAAAATAATAATAACAAAAAATTAAAAATAATATGTGCGTAAATGATAAGTACTATAATATTAATAAAAATAAAATTAAAAAAATAAAATATAAATTTTTTTTTTTCATTTTTTGCTATTATTATTTTTGTTTCTTTTTTATTATAATTTTTTATGTTATTATTATTATATTTTTTATATTATTATTGTCATTATTTTTTTATATATTTATATTATAATTTTTATTATTTACGCACATATTTTTTGCTTTTATTTTATTTTTAATTATTGTTTGGTTTATAATATTTTTTTATTATTATTCGTATTATATATATATATATATATATATATATATATATATATATATATATATATATATATATATATATATATATATATATTATATGTATAGTACTGAAAATAAAAAATATAATTATAATATATTATGCATAGTTCGCATAGTTCTATAATCTGAACATTTCTCGCTTAATGCAGTATTTATTGTACAGCTTCAAGATCTAAAAGACCTAAGTCAATTAAAGAAAAACTTCATATTTGCTAGAGCTTTTCTATAAAGGAGATGCAATCTTAACGTACATATAATTAAATCATTAAAACAAGTTTTTAAATTTACACACACAAAATTACAAATACTAATTATTCTTTAAAATCATCTATAAATAAAATCATATTTTTTATATATTTTTGGCCAGTTTTTTGGCTAATTTTAACTAGTTTTCAGACCATCTCATTTTCCAACCAAGCACATAAAAGTATTTCTTCAGCTCATATTCAATGGGCAAATATGAATGTATATAATTATTATATATTTATATGAATATATTATAGGTATATATTTGTATAAACAAAAAATAGCTTTGAGTGCGAATAGGTTTAGCCTCTGCTCTAATTATCAATTAGTTCAATCATCTAGGTTTTATACTAAATAAATGTAAATAAATTTTGGAATGTTTACGTTTTCATGCATTCCAAGTGCTAAAGTTTATATGAATGAACATATATATGTATGTATGTGTTTAGATATATATATGTATGGATATATGTACATATATATATACTCATATATGTATGTATGTATATGTTTCTATCTTATGTATACACCTGCAGTAGTACTAGTTAGTATTGTTGGGCAAATACAACTTGGTGATAAGCTCAATATTTTGTAAACAGCTTGAAACAAATATTAAGATTTTAGTATATACATTATTATTAATTTAGATATCATTATTAAGTTACTAAGTCTTTACATTTTTTTAGCCAACATTTAGTTTTCAGTCGTACTAACATTTTTTGTACCGCAAGTATATCTATGTATGTGCCCTTGACTTAATTTGACCTCTCTCTCTCTCTCTCTCTCTCTCTTCCCCCCCCCCCCTTCCCTCCCTCTCTCTGGCGCACTCTCCCCCTCTCACTCACCCTCCCTCCCTCTCGTTCTATAGTTTCATCTTGTTTTCCTAGATATATATGAATCATATAGTTCATCAATTGCTCTATTCGTAGAAAATTTGTTTATTATTTATATATTCCAAGATATATTACGACTACACTACTTATATATCCACATTAAATTTGCCATAAATCTTATGCTAAGGCAATTCTAACTGCCTGCCAAGCCTTCTTCTTCTTCTGCAACGCACTTGATTCAAGAAATCAGCTAACGATTACATATGCTCATAATTTCTAACACCTAGACCCATTTAGGGGTTAAGCGGATTGGTCCATTGGCCAGTGGCCAGCGGAATGCGCAGCTTTGTCTTTGACATAGAAAGAAATTGAGAGAGAAAGAGATGGAGGGAGAGCGAGAGAGAGGGATAAAGAGTGAGATGTTTTGGTTTGGTTATGCGGGCTATTGCTTGGCTGACTATTTATAGAGTTTAGCCCACTTTACAACGCTCGTCGTCACTGTGAATTAATTGCGCTCGTTTTGATGTCCACAGCAACGTCACTCGCAGCCGGAACTGGAGCATCATGGAATCGTGGCCGTTGGCTCCGCTCATGGCCCAGTGGCGCGCAGTCCGCGTCCGCTGTCGGAGGCCAACAACTGCGAGGCGGCCATTGAGGCGCCCAAGTTTGCCGCCAACGGGGATGGGGGCGTGACGGCGGATAACAAGCGCGCCAGCAGCAACAGCAACTCACAGGACACCGCATCGGCGGGCAGCGGCAGCAGCAGCGGCGCCGGCACCGGCAGCAGCAGCGCCAGCGCCAATGGCAGCGGCGAACGTAAGCGGATGCTGCCCAAGCATCAGCGGCCACTGACACGTTACCTGCCCATCTTCTCGCCCGATCTGAATCTGCGGCATCACATCGAGACGGCCGGCCATCAGATCGATCTCTGTCCGCATGTGTTTGTCGACGCGCACAGCTGTCGCGGGTAAGTGGCAAAGATATAGACATATATATGTACATACATATATATATATATATATATATATATATATATATATATATTAATGACATTCATATATCATTTATGCTTCATTCAGTTACCTGCACAAATTGGGCGCCACGTTTCATGCCTGGTCGCGTCGCTGGTTTGTGCTGGACAGACAGCGCAGCGCGCTCATCTACTACTCGGATAAGTCGGAGCGGAAGCCACGCGGTGGTGCCTACTTTGCCGTAAGTCAAGAGATTACGCATATCCACACTTAGATTATCCATAATTCTAAACTTGTATTGCTTCTTCTGCAGACCATTGACGAAGTCTATTTGGATCACTTGAATGCGTCGAAGAGCGGCCGACCGCATTGTACATTCATTGTGAAGACGAAGAAGCGTAGCTATAATCTGCAGGCGGCCTCCGATGCAGCGGCGCGCATCTGGATCGATGCCATCATAACGGGCGCACAGGGAAATCTGGACTATTGATAGGAAAGAACAAGGCCAACAGAAAGTGGAGAAGGGAACCCAAAACACACACTGAAATGGTTTTAGCTCAACTACATTGTAAACTTGTAGATATGTAAGACAGTTAGTTTAATTTACATAAATCATGTATGTAATAAGTAAAACAAGAACTAAAACTAAAACTACAACTAAAAATACCAAGAAACTATCAACTATTTTGGAAACTAACGAAATCCGAGATTTCAGTACTGGACCAAAGTGAAGAATGTATTTTGTATGCTTTTAATTTGTCATAATTTTAGTAAACTAAGCATTATATTTATATACATATATCATACACACACTGATATACACATGCATATACATATATATATATATATATATTTATATATATATATATATTTATAGACAGACAGCCCAACGCATATAACGCAACCATTTCATCAACTACTTTTATACATTTTTTTTTATATACTATATTAACCAAATGAATCTATCTGACTATGTAATTACTATTGAAGTTTCAATGTGAACATTTAAGTGTATGCTACAATAAACATTTGTATTTTTTTATAAAACTGCGCGTAACAACAAATCTGTTGAGAGAGTTGAGTTGAATTGAAATTGAAAATACATGGCAAAATAAAATATGGTCCTTGAGATAAACCTAATTCAACAATTTGTGCTCAGGCAAACTGATAAACGATAATCAAAAACTATTAACATAATTAAATGAAACTTACAAATATATTTAAGATAATTATGCAAATGTAAGTCGCTACGGCAAAATAGCAAATAAAGAATTGTTTTTAAATGGATAACTGATTTGATTTGTATTACATTTTTGAAACAACCTTTATTTTAGAATGATATAACTTAATTATACAATAGGTAACTTAGTAACAAATATATAGTTCATGTAGATTTCTAGATATATCATTGTTTCGTCTCGGTATATTCAGTTTATCAAAAATGAAGATTTTAAACCGCTTTAAATGCTGCACAGATTTTATCTTTAGTTTATTTGCCAACTTATATGTATATATAGCTACATATATACATAAGAGGTTAGGTATTAGTTTCATCTGTGCAGCATTCATTTACTTTTTATATTCCTAGAAGCTGTCAAGACGTTGACGCTTTAGCTTTGCTCTATCGTCGTCGTCCAATTTGTCCTCATAGTGATCCAAATATTGATAGAGCCAACGCGCAAACTCATTCATGTACGGATCCACGCGAGAGATGACACTCAAGTTGACAACGGCAGGCGGCGGAAAATTGCCGGCGCCAAAGATGCTGCGCACAAAGTTCTCGCAGTGGAAGATGGCAACGGCCACATCGGCTTCGAGTACATCCAGACGCATGGACAGCTTGGCAATCGATTCAGCAAATTGCTTTAACACAATGTAGGTCTTACTGCTGAAGGCAGCTGCAAGAGCAACAGAGATGGAGAGAGGGAGAGCATGAGTAACATGAATCGAAATGAAATGGAAGATGCGCTCACTTGGCTGCTGGATGCGCGAGACAACATAGTATTTTTGCAGCAATTGCTCCGCCTCCACTGTGAAAGCCACCTGGCGCTGATGGAGAAAGCTGAGCATGGTTCGAATATCATCTTTGGGTATATTAAATGCATCATGTATTTCCTCTGGGATATCTCTTTGATGCTGGTTCAGCACAAAGTCCCACAAGGTATTGTTCTCCTGCTCACCCATGTGCACGGGCAGGCCAAAGATGCTGAAATGGAATGAAGAATTATATACTTGATGTATATCAGGTACTTTAACTACTCACGGACAAAGCTTGGCAAATGCTGTGGACTGATTGGTTGCATTCTCTGGCTGCCAATACGTCCAAATGGCCGCTTCGAGTGGCTGCTCGCTCTGCAGCTGCGGCACCGGCACGCTGCCATTCTCAATGCACTTCTCCAGCTCCTCGCTTTGGGCGCGCGTCAAGCGATTCCAGTCGCCGGCATAGTACACGCCCTGCTGAGCCAGCAGCAATGGGCTGGCCATTATCCACTTGAAGCGCGAGGACAAGGTCGAATGCTGCACTGGCTCTTGACCTCCCTCGTGGGGCCCAATGAAACGAGGCGCCAGCTGCCCGATTTGGTGCAGCAGCAGATTGGCCACATAGCTGTCGTTGCAGATGATGCACAGTGAAATGGGCGCACGCATCTCGTCCAGCTCCAGGCTAGCCAGGCTACTCAGCAGAGCCATTTTCAAGTAGACATAACACTCCATGGGCACACACTCCTGGGACAGCTGCGCACTCAGCGCATAGACAAAGGCATAGTCCGAGTATTTGGTGCAGATGAGGCTGTACAACTTCTTGATGCTTGGCGGCATGAATTTCAAATCGACCTCGATATTGCGACGCTGTGGACTGTCACCTTTTACGAATATCATGTGACGTGGTCCGTAGTTCCTTTGCGTCGTCGCTTTATCTGCAGCCAAATTTGCGCTCAAATCAATATTGGTCGGCTCGAGGAATAGAAACGCCTCAGTTTGCTGCGATGCCGGATCCATATCCAAGAGTGGACGGCTGTGCAGCATATTATCAGATGCGTCGTTGGGGCCGCCTACGGTTGTTGCCGATGTGCTGCTGATAGTGCCGCTGCTGCAGGCCGTCCCGATACCCGTGCTGGGGAGGCTGGTAAGCCGAAAAACCGACTGGTTGCCATTGCTGGCGTTGCTCTGTATTGGCGGCAGCTGATGGACTCTGGAGCCTGTGGCAATCATTGCTGGTGTGCTGCTGCTCGTCCCTGAGTAGCTGGAGGATAGATTATAGGTGGCTCTCGGTGCCTGGCTACAGACAGTTAATTGTGATTGCGATTGGAACTGTGACAGACCCTCGGGTGGCAGCGAGACCAGCTCGAAGAGAGCATGGGGTTTGAGTGTGCGATGGAAACGCTGACGACGACGGCGTTCCTGCAAATTCAAAAAAAAGTTATACAAATTAAATTTTCTTTACAACTATACCTATTTGCTTACGCTAATCCTTGATGTCCTGGGGACCATTGGAATTGGATTGGGATGAAACTCGTTGGCATTCCAATTCAGCGTGCTGTGTGCTGCGATGCTCTCTAGCAGCAATTGGGATTGCGATGGCGATGGCATTGAGTTGTCGGCCAGTGCCTGCTGCAGCTCCTCCATAAAGGACGCATCATCGTCAAAAGGTGCGACCTGTGAACGTGAACTGGGACTGGGCTGCGTCAACAGTTCGTCGGGCAGCTGCGGCGGCAGGCCCGGATGTTCGCGACGTGAACTCTGAGTTGGTTGAGCTGCTCGCTCGCGTTGCATGCGACGCTCTTTGCAACGCAATTTGCGCCTTGTTGGCTGTGTATTTTCTGGCTCATTGAGAGGCCCCATAATTCTGGCACTATTGCCAGACATGGAGCGGATATTTGATGAGTAGTGATTTGTAGTGTGCACCACGTTGCCCACCGGCAAGGAAGCGGACACATTTGGGCAGGGCGCTAATTGTATAACTGGCGATTTTGGTTGAGGATGCGGAATGGTTGGACGGTTGGAGCTGACCACAGCTTGTGGCGCCTTATTCACTCTCGTGACTAGCGACTGATCCTGTGCAGCAGCAGCGGGTGCGCTGATGCAGCCCGATTGCGTAAAGCCAGAGGTGCGAAATGGCGTTTGCAATTGCTGCGATTGCACGAATGGCTGCTGCACAGACTTGAGCCATTTGTTAACCACCTGTTGCTTGTCGAACGACTTGCCTGTCGACGACTGGCGCACATAAGAGCCGCCAGCAATGCGCTGGTTATTGGGCCTGGCGCTCTGCACTTGCGCCGCTGTCGCCTGGGCCTGATCAACTGGCGACTCTGCAGACACAACGAATGTGGACCGAACTGGCTGTGGCCTTGGCTTTTTGCGGACGGCGCCCACAGCGGGGAACTCCACATCGGTTGGAGTAAAGCAAACTTTTTGATCGCTGGACACCTTGTTGTCCCTGACCCGCTGCGGTTCGCCGGATGATGGAGGTTCGGTTGTGCTGGAATAGCTAACGACGGGGCTGACGTTTGTACTGCAGAGAGGGAGAGGGAGAGGCAGAGAGAGAGAGAGAGAGAGAGACAGAATAAAGACTGATGCAATACAACTAAATAAATAATATGGCTACTAACGCAGCAGATGCGCTGTTTGTGGACTGCGTTGGGTTTGGCTGATCGGTTTCGGTGTCGGCGCGCAAGAAGTCAATCAGCTGCACAGGCTGACGACGATTCACGTTCTTTTTAGGTGGCATGCTTCGAACTGATAAGTACTAGCTGTGCCGCAGTAATAGCCGGTGATCAGATAATTGGCGCCCAACTTCAAGTCACAATCGTACGTATGAGCTGGCAGGAGAGAGGAGAGAGCAGAGATGCATTATAGTTTATACCACTATACCAATAGATATGCCTCTGGCTATGCTTACCACGCAAGCGCACCAGAATCGGTCGATAGATGCGATTCACAGTTCGAGGAGTCTGCGCACAGGCACTCGGTAGGATGGAGAGCAAACGGTAATTCTCAGTTACGCGCAGCTTTTGGTATTCACTCATAGGACGCGAGCAGTTGGGACACAACGGCGCTGGGGATTCAAAATGGGAAAACAAATATAATATATTTAAAATTTACAATTGTAGAGTTAGACTAGAGAGAGATGATCTTAAATGAGAGACGTAGTGAGACTGAATGCCCAGCAAACGTATGGCATATATATATCACGTCGTTTCACACAGTAAACGCCCACTTTGATTAACATCTGGACTACGATGGATATATTTTTTAATGCTTCCAGCTTTTTTTGCTATCGAATTCGTTTACTCACCCTCCGTGGAGCTGGTTTGAATAGCATTTCTCATACAACCGCTGGCGCAGTACCAAATCGATTGCAGTCTAACAAAACAAACAATAAAATGATATATCAATTAATATTAAGATGCAGTCGACCTGGCAAATTGCAATCCCAGCCAAGTCTTATATCTATATAAGTTTCAGTTTCACTCACACCAATATCTCTGGCAGTGTATAGGCGGACAAGATGCCGTCCACCAGAGCCAAGCCCAGTGGGTACAGCCACTGGGATGGATCAAAGATCAAATTCTGCTGCAGCGGCAAACCCAGCAGGCGCCACTGCGTGTGCAGCTGGGTGATATCTATTGCCTTGAGGGAGCTTTCGTTGGAGTTCGCGTTCGATTTGATCAAGTCGCGCACCTGTCCGTACACAGAGTACTTGACCGCCTCGGCAAACTGCAGAGGCTCTTCGACGGCCAGGTGCAGCAGCTGCGGTGCGTGATCCACCAGCTCAACGTAGTTGAAGTCCAGGCGCAGCACAAGCGGCGCCAGCGCCTCCTCCGGTTTGCGCGTGCGCCTATAATTACTCAGGAAGCTGTTGACGGTGCCTTCAATCAATTTTCCTAGGTGCGTCGCGCGACAAAATTGTTGCACTAATGTTTGATCGTGGAATCTATTGATGTGGTTTTATAAGTGATCTTATTTGTATCCACAAAACTTAGCAATACTTACTGGCTATGGCGCTCACCCGAACTATTCTCGTTTGCAATGTTATTAAGTGTACTTGTGCCCGATGCAGTTTGTTGAGTTTGAATTACTGTATTCACATTGAACATTTTGCACAAATTCAAATTTGTTTCTTTTGCAAAATGGCACCGAGATCTGGTAACCTTGTCACGCTGCCATTTTTCAGGGCTGGACAGACAGCTTTCAAGCACGATCGCGCTATCGTTATCGAACCTCGAATATTTGATGGCGCCAACTGTTTTAGCGGCAAGCACAGATCGCTGAAATCGGTGAACGTAAAAAACGGCTTCCTTTCAGCTTTGTGACGTATTTGCGTCGAGGTACGTACAAAATTATAAGAATTTATTTATAGTGATAAAAGTCTATAGCTATTTAAAAAAAAGCATTGTGTCCTATTATTATTTTTACACAGATTTATTGAATGAAGAACTCATGTGTATCTTTAGCTCCTGGCCACCCCACCAGTTTATTCAATGCGCGCTTAAAGTTGATCAAAACGCTTCTGTGTTTACATACAAATTTACATCAAACGTAAAGTATCAAGTTTTAATCGAACATTAAACAAACGGTATTTGTTATTTGTATATATGTGTGTTGTTGTTTCTCCTTAACGGTTAGACTTGGCAACACGCTCCAATTCATCTTTCTTCTTGATGGCGTACGAGTTGGACGAACCCTGTAATCAAAACAAAAAAGAGATCAGTTTAAATAATATAATAAAGATTTGGAATTGAGAGTTGTTAAATAGTAACTTAATTAGTTGTTCTTCTACGTTTCTCGTGTGCATTGAGCTGGGTGCTGCCACAAGCACAAGGATAATAAAAGACATAAAATTGATATTGTCCAAAAGCGAGCCTCCAACAGTATCCAAATGACCTGATGCAGGATTAGGATGGACGTATTACAGACTATACATATAAAAACGTAGATTATACAATTAACACAGTATGGAATTGTTTAACACAAATTTAATTAGTTGTTCTTCTACGTTTCTCGTGTGCATTGAGCTGGGTATTGCCACAAGCACAAGGATAATAAAAGACATACAATTGATCTTGTCCAAAAGCGAGCCGCCAACAGTATCCAATTGACCTGATGCAGGATTAGGATGGACGTATTACAGAATATATATCTTTATATATACATATGTAAAATATAATCAAAAGTAACTTTAGTTTAGTTGTTCTTCTACGTTTCTCGTGTGCATTGAGCTGGGTGCTGCCACAAGCACAAGGATAATAAAAGACATAAAATTGATATTGTCCAAAAGCGAGCCTCCAACAGTATCCAATTGACCTGATGCAGGATTAGGATGGACGTATTACAGAATATATATATAGGTATGTGGGCATTTGATTGTCGCTCGCTCCTCAACGAGCAACGCCTAATCTCGTCTACAAGTGAGGCGATTCACTTTGGCCATGGGTATTAGAATAGACGCACTTCCCCAATAGTTAGCTTATATCTATATATGTGTGTATATAGGTGTAGCCATATAGCTTACCTTGGCGGCATTGATGAGCTCATCGGCCAAGCACTCGGCAATCGTCTTGATGTTCCTGAAGGCAGCCTCACGAGCACCAGTGCACAGAAGCCAGATAGCCTACAAATAATAAAAAAATCAAGTTATTAAAATATTTGCAATTTGATCAAAGCTTGAGTTAAATGTCTCTTCGGTTCATACGCCAAATGTCGGCTAAGTACACATTTTGACGCTACGGATGGATAGATGTTTATTATAGCCAACGTTATAAGAACGCAGTCTCTGTGCTCGAACTGCGCGCCATCGTTGCTGGCCAAAAGATTAGCCAAGAAGTGCACCCACCTGGTTGACACGACGCAAGGGCGACACATCCACAGCCTGGCGACGGACGGTACCGGCACGGCCAATACGTGTGGAGTCCTCACGAGGTCCCGAGTTGATGATGGCGCTCACCAAGATCTGCAGGAAAAATAGAAATGTATATATTAAACAGGCTGAAGGACTATTAAGATATTAGATTAGTTGTCAAAATTATTATTTCTATTGTAGTTTTAAGTTCCAAGAGAGCAAGAAGAGATTTTAAATCTTCAGGCACTAGGATATTAAAACCTTATAGTTAATATTAGTCCATTCGAAATGAAAATGCATAGAACAGCATGGATTATAGACTGACTTGCATAGAGTTGGACTACAACACGAGAATTCTATATGGGTGTATATATACGGAAAGTTTCTAATGTTGATTTCGACTTTATTAAGGTATGCATCTTTAAGCCAATGCCCTTAAGAGGAATAGCTAACCATGGGGTTCAATGTAGTCCAATTGAATACCACACCAGCGTGTGAATCACTAATGCGATTTTAGTTGTGGACATAGACCAATCTCTGATAGATAAAAGATGATTAAAATCAATGTGATTTTAAGTTCCAAGAGAGCGGGAAGAGAGTCGAATCTTCAATTACATGCATGGCATTGAGGTGGACTAACTTCTAACTGGATTTGAGTTCCCTGAGTATCACTGTCGTTTTAAGTTCCAAGAGAGCAAGAAGAGGTTTCAAATCTTCGGGCACTAGGATATTAAAACGTCATATTTAATATGAGTCCAGTTAAATTAAATGCTTAGCACAGCTTGGCATATAAAACTAGCTAGCATAGAGTTGGACTACAGTGCATGATTCAATAATATTTTATATAAGATTTTAATGCCATAACTCTACTTGCTAAGCAAAAAACCTTAAACATCAGAAATATCTAAGCTGAAAAGCATTTAGCTAAAATGAATAATATTCTATATAGTTTCAAATGTTGATTTTGACTTTATTAAGGTATGCATCTTTAAGCCAATGCCCTTAAGAGGAATAGCTAACCATGGGGTTCAATGTAGTCCAATTGAATACCACACCAGCGTATGAATCACTGATGCGGTTTTAGTTATGGACATATGCCAATCTCTGATAGATATCAAAGGATTTGGGTTAATATAATTTGAGGCTATAAGAGGGTGGGAAGAGCAAGTCTAATCTTCTAGAATATTAAAACCATCAGTTGAAAAATAAGCTTAAGAAACGACATTCACTCTTGACTGTGAATAATACAGCTCTATTATATATACTCGTATACAGCCAAAATACTCGATTTGTTTTCATAGTTTGCATTTGTAGTTTCAAGTTCCAAGAGAGTATGAAGAGGAGTTGCGCTTCAAACACTAGGATATTGAAACATTTTAGTCTGCGTGCGCATTCTACCTGTAGCCCGCGTGGTTAGATTTGTCGCATGGGCTCAGTTTAGCATGGCACGCTGGGTGTTTGGAGTAAATCATTTGTGGTGGACTCTCTGCTTACCTGCAGTGGGTTCTCGCCAGTGAGCAAGTGAATGATCTCGAAAGAGTGCTTGACAATGCGGCAGGCCATCAGCTTCTTGCCGTTGTTGCGGCCCTTCATCATCAAGGAGCAGGTCAGACGCTCAACAATGGGGCACTGCGCCTTGCGGAAACGCTTGGCGGCATAACGACCAGCCGAATGGGGCAGATAGCGTGCGAACTTCTCCTTCACTGAGATGTAATCCTGCAGCGAGATATCGTTGACGGTCACATCATCGCAAGACCAGCGACCGAAGAGTTTGATCTCGGGCAGCTCCGTGGTGGCGACCACATTTGTGTCGAGCACAGCTTCGGCGACGTCTGTTTCCAATGGCGCCGGCTCCTCGAAAGTCTCGACAACGTTTTCAGCTACTTCGGCCATGCTGCAATGTAAACCAAAATCCAAACAATATTATTCGCTCATTCAGTTAAGTATATGTACTTAATTGTTGTTGTGGATTTTTTGCTTTATTAACACAAATATCTTTAAGCCGATAGCCTCAAGAAGTTATATTGGTGTTCAATATAGTCCAGCTTAATACCGTAACAACGTTGTATTCACTGCTGCGGTTTTAGTTGTGGACATAAATTATTAAATTGTAAGTTTCTTGCATTTAAATGCAAACACGTGTGGAGACGGCAGTAAGCGCTCATTACACAGACACAGACACGCACACAAACAAAAAAAAGAAAAGAAAAACGGCACCGTTTTTAACCTCACTGTGCGTGGCCAAACGAAACCAACAAGTTATTATCATTTGCACAATGCATTTCACAAAGTTTTTGAGTGCAGCAGGTAGCCGTTTCGTTTAATATCCATTTGCTTAAGCTTTTATGTTTATACACATTTATTTTGACAAAAAAAATCTTACATTTTTCACGGAAGAAATCGGTGTACGATGTATGCGCAAAGGCGTACGCCTGAAAAAGAACATGTTGCGGCAGTGTGCGTCAATGCCACAAAAATTGGCTTCCGGCTAGAGCCCAGGGTTGTGTTTTACATGCAGGGCTGCAATGAGCTTACAAAACGATGAGCAATCGAATATAAATTTCTAATCGTTTTTGTTAAAATTATAGATGGTTTTCATAAAACAACTGAAATGAAATGAAATGTTTCTGTTTGTTAATTAGATTGATTTAAATTTTTACTATCAGCATTGAATGGCTAATAAAATGCAATAACAAAAATATTTAATGTTGAGCTTGTTAATGTTATCCCCACAGCTGTTATCCACTGCAATGCTATGAGCAGCGTACTAAATCCGAAATCCTATATATGCACAGCTATCGATATTTTGGTCGATTCACGGCACAACTCTAATAAAAATAAGAGCAACTACAACAATATGATTGTTCAAATACACCGGAAAACGTACGTTCCTTAAATATTCACAGGTATTTTAAACCCAAAAAGACAGCATTTAATGTAAAGATGACAACCGACGAAAGTATAATGACAGAGATGTTGGGTGAGTCTCGTCTGCTAACTGCAGCTATTTTCGTTTTTTATTGCTGTCAATACAATACCCTTTCGTCCACAACGCCTATGGCAGATCGTGCAACGAATCCAACAAAAGATCGAGTCGACGAACTCGGCGTACAAATGTTCTGCATTGTTGTCCGCAGCAACAGTCAACTGGTGCACAAGGCTCAGTCAATGATTGTGGCCAAGGTGCATTCGAGCAACATAACCGAGGCGACGCGAGCAATTTCGGTGAGTCTAACGCCCCAACACAAACACACGCACACATGCACACATACGTATACACACACCCGCACATACACACATAGGCATAGAAATTGTCTCCACTGCACACACACATACACTTTAAAGAATTTTGCGGTTTTCGATTATAGCACAAAGCTTGTTGTTAACTCTGCTCTTTCTCATACAAATCAAACTGAAAATTTAGCTGTTGGAGGAATGCATGACACAGTGCGGCGATGTGTTCCAGGAGGAGGCCGCCAAATTCCGATTTCTGAATGAACTAATCCGGCTGGTGTCCAAGAAATACGACGGAGCCGAGACGCCGCTTGTGGTGAAGCAGCGGATCATGGAATGCCTGCTGCTGTGGACCACCGAGTTTCCGCAGCGTCAAAAGATCCGGGATGCGTACGATATGCTGCGAAAGGAGGGTGACATCGATTATGGCCAAACGGCCACTGCGTTGGCCAAGCGCGAGAGCGTGCTCAGCACCATTGACGAGGCCATGTTTGCCAAGCTGATCAAGAGCAAGGATCCGGAGAATTTGAAGCGCGCCAATCTCTTAGTGCAATATCGAATAGCGCAGGAGGCGCGTCGCAATGATCTGCTGGCCCAACATCGGCTTGTGCTGCTCGAGGTGCAGGAGACGATGCAGCTGCTCAATCAAATGCTAGACAGCTATAATCCCGACGATTGTGATGTCATGGAGACCATACACGAGCTCTACCGGAGCTGCAAGAAGCATAGGCCCATCTTTCAGCATTTGCCCGAGCTGTTGGGCGACTCGGACACACAGCTAATAGGCAAGTCTAGGCAGTGTACCTGGATAGAATGTGATTTATATCTTTATATATATATATATATATTCATAATTTACCCTTGGCCATTCGCAGAAGACACGCTGGAGACCAATGAGGCCTTGGTGGCGACTATGGCACGCTTCAAGCAACTGGTGTCGTCGCCAGCGAAGAGCGCAGCTTCGGCTACGGCTTTGGCCAATCAACCTGCAGCCACTACTGCCACGGCCAGCGCCTCTAAATCAGCAGCAGCAGCAGCAACGACAGCACCTGGTGCCAGCAATGCCACATTGATCAACGAACTCCTGGGTGACTTGCTGCTGGGTGGCGCAGAGCCTGCCGTGACCACGGCGTCCATTCCAACTATCACCCCAAAAAAGACTAATGTTCTGGAGGATCTCAGTGATATCTTCAGCAGCGCCCTGGCCGAGAGTGCCAGCAAGAAGGAGCAGCAGAAGGAAGGCTCTGAGCCATTTCAGCTGGCTGGCAACGGCGAGCTGCTCTCCCCGCAGGTGCTCAGCTCAACGAAAAGCGACAGCAATGGCGCCACGGCCAATGGCGCTGCTGGAGATGCGGATGCGGATGTCAAGCAGACGGGTGCATTGCGTAAAATGCCCGAAATTGATATGCTGAGCGAAAAGCTGTTCCAGCAGATACTGCCAGCCCAGGAGCGCATGAGCAGCTTTAAGCGTGATCCAGAGAAATTGACGCTCAACGATTTGGCGCGCGAGCGCATTCAAGTGAAGCCTGCAGAGATTGTGGATGATGTGCCATTGCTGAGCGCTACCCCAAAGCCGCCACAGCCACAGCCTAAATCCCAACCTAAAGCGGAACCGCAGCCGGCAAAGCAAGAGGAGATTGTGGAGGCGCCACCAGCTGCCGTAAAACAAGTGAAGCACCTTAGCGAGATCAGCATTGAGCTGGACAATATTCAGGGCATTGGCGAGGAGCGTTGTATGCTGGACGATGACGATTTGCAGCTGAGCCTCAACATTACAGACGAGCGGCCCAGTTGCAATGTGTCCGTAATTGTGATATCGGCACAAAGCAAGAGCCGCCAGCCTGTCAAAGACTTTCAATTCGAGGCGAGCGTCAAAAAGGTGGGTCGAACAACAAGCCAAGCCAAAGCCAGAGCTCGTGAGCTCATCCCGTGTCCTTCTCTACTTGCAGCCCTGTAAGGTGCGCCTGTTGCCAGCCACGGGCAACGTTATGGCCGGACACAAACCGTTCCGGCCATCGCCGCCCATCAATCAAGTGATGCTGCTGCTGAATCCCACGGGCCAGCCGGTGGATATCACCTGCATTGTGGGCTACAGGCTGGGCGACGATCCGGATCCCATCAAGGAGTCAATTGTCGTCCAAGGCATCCCCTATGTGGAGTGAACACGTCAATTGAATGTTTTATATTTGTATTGTTTCAGTTTTGTATTTGTATTTCCTTTTCGTTTGTGCTTCGACGGATCCCAGTCATAATGTATTCCTCTGTCGCACCCGATTGATAATTGAGTTCCAACCAAATTTTAAATTATTTACTGTATTTATATGTACTTATATTGATTGTATGCCTATAAGGATTTTTATTAAATTGCATTTCCTCATATATATAATATATACATATACATATATATATATATATATACATTTGCAGTAGATTATATATATAAAAAAAATGTATGAAAAACGTCGCTACAAAAGCAAAAACGCATTTTAGAGGTAGAACTCGAGTCAGTTCTGGTTTTTTTTTTTCTTTTTTTTTTGTTATTTGTTGTCCTTTGTCGCCTCGGACCCGGCTGCCTCCCAAAATTCAATTCACTCTCAAGCATCATCTTTCATATCGCATTCTGAAACCAATCAGAATGGGTTCTTTGCTGCTCCTATTCAATATTATCCAAGCATCAGCCCCAGAGCGGACAATGCGAGTGGCTGGCTGTTTGTTGTTTGTATACCTATTTGTCTAATCGTTTACAGCTAGAGCTAAGGCTATGCTTATGAGTTAGTCGGCCACAATTTCGTCCTTGAAGGACAGAGCCGTAATTGCCTTGGTGTGGCCCGTGTAGTCGCGCACGCAGTTCTTCGTTTGCAGCTTCCAAAGGCGGGCAATGCCATCGGAGGAGGCTGTGAATAGCCATTTGGAATCGGCACTGAATGCAGCATCCCAGATCCAAAAGTTTTTAATAGAGAGCTCGTGCAGTTTACTGAAATTCTCTGTCTTCCAAATGCAGGCGGTGCCATCGCCCGATGTTGTGACCAGGAGACGTGAGTCGGGACTGAACTTGCACCGAAGTATGGAACGGCTGTGTGCTTGGATTTTCTTTTTCGGATTCATTGTGCTCAAATGCTGGCTGGGACTGCTGCTCAGCTCCCAGATGTAGCAGTTGCCCTTGTTGTTGGCCGCGGCCATAAAATGGCCATTTGGCGATATGGCCACGTCCTGTATTGAGGCATCCACCTCGGGCACCAGCTGCTCATGCACCTCCGACTTCACGTCCCACAGATAGACGCCGCCATTCTGTGAGCCCATTGCAATTTCCACTTGATTGGGATGCAGACAGGCGGCATTCACGGGCGCCTGGCAATCGAAGACCCGCGAACAGTGCGGCGGTGCTGACATCATATCCCAGATGCGCACGCGATGATCCTCGCCGGCAGTGAACATCCAGTTGCCATCCTCCTGAAAGCCCAGCCGTGTGACATTCTTTTGTACACCATCGAAATTGATGACCGGCGCCGTGCAATTGGACTCCAAGTCATACAAACGTATACACTGATAGCCACACGCGGCCAGGCGCGTCTTATCCGGCGTACGGTCCAGCGCATTAACTTGCTGTTGATGATTTGCATCAAACATAAATTACATACATACATACATATCAAATGCGTGACTCCGTTTTCCGCAGTCTCACTCACCGATGTCTCCACAAAGCGCATGGTTTTAATGCAGTTGCCGGTGTGCGCCTGCCATACTTTGATGGTGTGGTCGTAGCCGCCTGTGGCCAGTATTAGCTGGTCTTCCGTCGCTTCCATTGCAGCACACTCTGGTTGTTATTGTTTGCTTACATTTAACATTGCATTTGCCTTGCTTTAAAATTTATTAAAATATTTGGATATTCTTACTAGAACTGCAAACTATCGATAGAACCTATCGGAACTAGCGATCAAATGTTTAACTGAGCTACTCCTCACTTAACAGAATGCCTCCACAGTCATTTAACAGTTTCAAATATGTGGAGTTTTGTTAACAGTGAACGTTGGTTACGTTAAACACGTTACAGTATGGCGCTCACTTTTTAAACATTTATAATACATAATAAAGTAATCAATCATTTCAAATGTAATTTTTAAGTTCATTTATTTTGTCCAAGATAAAAGCAAGCAAGAAAAGTGCCAAGGGTGCATTACTCGGTAATCGCCTAAAAACTTTTTATTTTATTATGAGAACTGGCAGTGACTCTCAAACTGTGATGTATGGAAATTTCATCAGATTATCCGTATAATTAAAATATTGAAAAAAAGGCAATTAATTTTGTTGTTTTTGTTTGTTTTTATAATAAATATGCTAAAGCTAATCGGCCATTCGATTTCTCTAGGTTTCCTATAATCGTATATATATGTATATATATATATATATTTATAAATATATATAATGTACTTGTATGTGTATGTGTGTGTATTTAAAATAAACTCTGAAATCAGCGATTTGACAATAAGTATTAAAATTTGCCACAACTCCGGTGCAAATGTTTAAACCTGACAATACATACTATAACTATATTATGAGTAAACAAAAAAGTTGCACAAAAAAATGGTTAATAATAGTTGAGAATAGTAGTGATAAAAGAAAAGATAAGCCTGGCTGGTACACACTATATAGTTAAGAGTCAGCTGTGTTTGGTTAAGTTAAGCTTTTAACTCATTTTATCGTTTGTTTTTTGTTTCATAGTTGCCAGGAATTATATAAAAGTCTAAATAGATGCAAAGAGGAAGAGAAATTCATATACAAAAGATGTGTGCACAATTCGCTCCCAGATATTCAGTTCAGTTCAGCGCGGACGGACGAGGCGGGCCGGGCCTTATGTCTCGAAGTATTTGTAGATAGCGGTTACATAGGACATGACCTGAGTCCAGTCGGGTCGCTCGATCTGACACATGTCATTGATGTTCTGCAATTGAGATTGGAGTTGTGGTTCGATTAATGAATGGACCGATTGTGATGCGGCTGGTGGGTGACTCACCAGGGTGGTGGTAATGCCCACCGACTCGGCGGCGGCAAATGCGAGCGAAAAGTTGCGACGCTTGTTGGCCGGCGTGAGCGTGTCGTATGGTATGCGATCCGGCAGATAGGAATGTAGAATGGCGCAGAATGCTAGCCCATCGTTCCACGATGAGCTGAAGTTCGTGATGTCGATGTTGCGATAGCCCACGGTCTTGTTCTGACACCATTTGAGCAGAGCATTGCGCTTGGAGCCACCGTTCTTGGCCAGCATATTGAGCGGATCCTTACGTTCACCTGCAAAGCAAACAGAATGGATTGCTATTTATATGATACGAACAAAGCAACGGGCATTTGACTAACAGACTGTGAGTGGATGAATGCTGTCTAAGTGACTGCGAGCAATTAGACAACACAGGCCCTCATCTAGTGAGTGTTCAATATATGAGTGTACAACACAATATTATATATGTATGCATTTCTCTTTGTTATAATCTACTGTCATTTACCGCTGATAAAGGATTTTGAGACATTGCCAAAGCTGAGGCTGCTCACGAGTGCGCTATTTGGCGTCTGAGCTGGCGTTGTCAGGCTGGGCGGCTGCTGTTGTAGGCTGCTGGGTGTGTTTGGTGTGGAGGGCTGCGTTGACGATGATGTCACGCTTGTCATTGACTGTTGCGACAATTGGTGCTGCAATTGCGGCGGCTGTTGTTGCTGCAGCTGCTGCTGTTGCTGCTGCTGCTGCTGTTGTTGTTGTTGTGTTGCTTTGGTAGTGTTAGCTGCTGTGGCTGTTGCTGCAGGTGCTGGTATGGTTGTGGCCGAAGCAGTCGCTGCTGTGTTCACATTCACATGCAGATTGCTGCTCTGCAGCACAGGTAGTCGGAGCTGTTCAATAAAAAATAAATAAATTAAATAAATAAAAGTGTTTATCCCTTGGGGCAAATCCTTTGTGCAACTTACGCTCTCGTGCCAGTCACTGGATCCGGGCAGTATAATGGGCGTATTACCCGTTTCGGGCGTGCCGCTGTTTAGACTCGACGTCGAACTATAATGTGATTCGGTCTCGTCCGTTTTGCCCTGCTGTAAGAGGATATCAAAAGGAGCATTAGCAAACTATCTGTATCAAATTGTGTTCAAGTGTAAGAGATCTACTTGTTTGTTGTTCTCGATGCTCTCGATTAGTGTCTTGACCGACAGCCGTGAGTCCTGCCGACTAAAGCTGAGCTTGCTGCGTCGCGTTGCCATCTCCTGCTGCACGGATGTCAGCACCGATTGCTGCGTCTCCGTCTGCTGCGTTTCTGTAAGAGTTCGCAGGTAAGTCAAGAATCATAGATAACAAACTCTAGTCGTGCGCTTACGCTGTTTGGTTAGTTTGTCCAGCTGCTGTTCGAGCAGCCGGATCTTTTCCTTTTGCGTCTTGTTGTCGAGCACCAGCTGCTCGCGTGCGCTGAGCGCCTCAGTCTTGAAATCATTGGCAACACGCACAGTCATTAGGAGATCCGCCTGGAACTGTTGCCATTCGTCAGCGTCGCGTTTACGCAGCTGCGTCTCCTTCTCCAGGCGGGCTTCGCTCTCCGTCAGCTGCAGCTCCACATCGCCCAAGTGTCGCTGTGTTGCGGTCAGCAGCTGCTGCAGCTGTGCCTTGTCCTCCAGATGGCATTTGCACTGCACATGCAGCTCGTTGATGCGCTCCTCCATGGCCTGGCAGTCCCCAGCCAGTTTATCCTTCTCGCTTTGCAGCTGCTCCAGCCGATACTCCAAATGGGAGACAGCGCACTTGGCATTGTTCTTGGCCACCTTGCACTCCTCGGTGAGGCCAGCGATTTGTTCGCGGAGGCGACGCAATTCCGCCTGGCCGCGCGACCATTGATCCTGGAGCTCGGCCAGCCGCTCCTCGAGCGCATCCTTCTCGCGACGGGCCGCATCGAGCACATCACTCAGATCAGTCTTATCGCCACGTGAGAGATCAGCCTCCAGCTCTTCGATCTTGGAGCGTGCATTCTCCAATAAAGTACTCAGCCTGCTGATCTCAATGGCGCGCTGTGAGATCTCCTCCTTGGCCTGCGAGAGTTGCGCTTCGCTCTGCTTACGCTCGGCATTGGCCGCATCCAGCTGCGAATCGAGCAGAGCATTGCGTTCGCGCTGTCGCTGCTGCTCCAGTTGAATGGCGTCCCGCGATTGCCGCAGCTCGGCCAGCTCTGCGTTGAGTTCCTCCTGCTTTAGCATCAATGCCTCACGCTCCTCCTGTGTGGTCTGTATCAGATCGAGCAGCTTCTTCTCCCGCTCCGTGGTGGTTGCCTCGGCCTGCTTCGTGTCGCGCAGCAACAGCTCCTGCAATGTGTTGATTTGGGTACGCGACTCGTTCAGCATTTCCGTTTGGCGGCACAGCGACTGGAAGAGCACATCCTTCTCCTCGGCCAGACGTTCGTTCTCCGTTTGTGTGTCGCTCAGCTGCGTCTGTAGATCGGCCAGCTCCTGTAGCGTTGCCTGCAGCTCCTCATTCGTCGAGTAGTGCGTCTCCTCCATCTGTATGATCTTGTCCTGCAGGCATGCTACTGAAATCTCGCTCGAGGACGAATTCTTATCCCAGTCCGGCGTGAGGCATGGCGTGCCATCGTGCGCCGCCTCGTTTAGCTAAGGAAGAAAAAGGCATCCTTATTTTATGGAATTAATATAGAGCATATATATATTTAGATACTCACATTTGGCAGTGCTATCGATGCGGGCGCTGAGCTATGCAAGCGTTGCGAATCTTGAATGATCTGATGCTTCTCCGCGTCCGACAATGGCGAGTTGACAACGTCCCGCAAGCGATTGCGTAAAGATTCATTTTCATATTTCAAATTGCCAATCTCCATTTGTGATTTCTCTAGTTGACTCTATGGGCAAAAAGTGTGAGACAGATGCAAATAAATTTTTATAAATTATTTTGATACGATTTCCTAAACAATGCCTAACTCGAAGCACAAATTGTAAATGAACTGAGCTCAGTCCGGGTCTCGTTCAGGTCGAGAAAAAAATCGACGGGGCCTACTTGGATGGGTTTATTGTTGAATATCAATTATAAAAAGGTTTTCCTATTTGTTTTTCTTTTTTTAAAATATGCAATTATTGCTGCTCATTGTGTATGCATACTTATGGCACCCACTGTTTTGGGCCGTTCGCTGTGCGACGATTTCTCAATTAAAGGAACATATTGAATATCAAGAAATTGGCTAAAGTAACGAAGCGCAGCGACTAGAATCAAAAACAGCTAACAACAATTGAAACAACAGCAACAACAGATGGTAACAGCAACAATTGTTAGACAATAATTGACAGCTTTTTGTGTGGTTAGCTGACGAACCGACACGCTGTCTGCGTCTAGCTACAGTGAAAGCTCACATTTAGTTAATCATGCTGCTTAGCAGGCGATAGACACCGCTTTGCACTAAAGTATGTAGGTTAATAGAAGGACAATTTAATAATATAAATAGTGAAAGGCCACAAAGGTCTAATAAATATTTTGGTAATACCCTTTGAAGGCAGACTACAGCAATCTATATAAAATATTCTGCTCAAGTCTTCTTTAAATATGTTTAATTAATTAATTGCTTTATCTTTAGCATACAAATGCAAAATTTGATTGAAATCTAGCTATAAAAATGAACGAGATGTAATTTTAAAACTGATTGCTGAAAGGGTTTTTGATCGATAACATTACAACTATAATAGTTATCGATTTTTTAAAACAAACTCGATCTGTGCGTATTATAAAGAAATCTACAGATAAAAGAGCTAGTAGTAAAAAAAAAAAGAGGTAGTCTCTAGCTCTGAAATCGACGAGTTCAAATATACAGAGAAACGGATATGGATGGAGGGACAGACAGACATGGCTATATTGAATTAGCTCGTTACACTGATAAAAAAAAACTGACTTCTTTTGTCTGCGATATACATTTTAACAAACCCATCCTACCCTTACTTCCCATTTTCAATGGGTTTAGTATATAAAAATAACAATTTCAATAGCCTAACTTTTAGCAGTCTAATATACATATTGACCTTTGATGGCAGATCTTTACATTCCTTTCCAATCTTCCTAATATATATTTGCTAATTACAATGAATAATTCTTATATGTTCCTTACTTTTGCTAGTTAATATGGATTGTAAGACAAGACTTAGTATAAATTTCCCATTAAATAAGTTAAGCTCTGTTCCTTTTATGTTCAACTGCATCTTGAGCAGATCAGAGATTGCGAATCAAAGCAGGGTATAAAAAACACAATTTAAGAATCTAAATAGTGCAACTTATGGAGGTCTAATATATGTACATTCAAGTAATGTCATTTGATGGCAGACAATCTAAATAAAATATACATCTGAGGTCTGCCTAACATATGCTTGCTTATTACAATTAAATGTTTTGTCTTTAGCATCTGCTGTGGCCTATGATTTGGCTGGCTAACAAGCCCTGATTGTGAACTATTTAAAAGACAATTTAAACAGTGGAACTTAAAAAGGTCAAATATACATTCCGATAACACCATTCCATGTCAAACTATAACATTCTATACAATCTTTTCAAGTCTTCCTACCTAATGTACATTTGTTTATTATAATGAATTATTCTACAATGCATTATTCTTATCTTTAGCATCACCTATATATTATACTTTGGCTAGTTAATAAGTTATAGCTACAAGGATTGTAAGATATGATTAGGTTGGAACCTCCTATCAAATAAGCTCAGCTTTAAAACATTTCTAAATTCTCTTCCTTTTCTATTTACCTGCATCTTGAGCAGAACATAGTGCAGGGTTTAAAAATAACAATTTAAAAAGCGCAACTTATAAAAGTCTAATTTACATTTTAACAATGCCATTTGAAGGCAAGACAATATATACAAAATATTTTGTTCAAGTTTTCCCAGCATACGATAGCTTAATTATTATATTAATTTTTCTTATCTCTAGCAGCTCTTATAGCCTATAAATAATTTGACTGTTTAACAATACGTCTAATATTGAATTGAATAAGCTCTGCTTTCGCATATTTCTAAGTCCTTTTCCTTTTGTTTTTAGCTGCATTTTGAGCAAATCTACTAAATGACAACATAACAATTCAAATAGTGCAACTTAGAAAAGTCTAATATACATTTTGGTAACACCTTTTGCTGGCCATCTATACAACAAATTCTGCTCAATTCTGCCTAACCAACATTTGCTTATTACACTTAATTATTCTTATCTCTAGCAGCTCTTACTATAGCCTATGACTGTATAACAAGGACTCTATGCTATTACTAGATGGGAATTTCCCATTGAATAAGCTCAGCTTATTCTCAGCTTATTTCAAAGTCCATTTCCCTTTCAATTTTACCTGCATCTTGAGCAGTTCGTTCCTCAGTTTGTTCACCTCGCTTTGGTATGGCAGCAGCTCTGTGATGCGTGTCTCCAATTGCAGTTGCTCGCGTCCCATTCGTTCCAACTGTATGTGCAGCTCCTGCATTTTGTTGTTAGCCTGAAATTGTTTTAAGAAATATATATGAATATTAATATAATTCGATCAGGCATTTTTGCTACACATTAACGCACCTCTAACAGCTGCTGCTGTTGGTGTTCGTTGTTGATGAGCTGTTGTTGGTGTTGCTGCTGTTGGTAGCTGCTAGCCGCAGCGGCTGCAACAGCAACAGCTGCTGCTGCGGCTGGAAAGGCTGTGTTGTTGCTGCTGCTGCTGTTGCCACTGACCGCGGCACTTGATGCTGCCGATGTTGTTGTTGTTGCTGCTGCTGCTAATTGCTGGTAAAAATCAGCAGCGGCAGCGGCAGCAGCGCCGCCATCTT
The DNA here is from genome assembly GCA_035045345.1 of Drosophila hamatofila. Lineage (NCBI taxonomy): Eukaryota > Metazoa > Arthropoda > Insecta > Diptera > Drosophilidae > Drosophila > Drosophila hamatofila. The sequence goes on along the minus strand of JAWNPA010000039.1, from coordinate 19,048,313 downwards.
GCAATGCGGCCAATGCGCCGTTGCTGCTATTATTATTATTGTTGCTGTGACTGTTACTGTTGCTTGTTGTTGGTGTTGGCACAGCAGCAATGGACGTCATCAGTTGATGTTGCTGCTGCTGCTGCTGTTGGTCTAATTGCTGCTGCTGCTGTTGCTGCTGTGGCAATTGTTTTGGCTGCTTATGTCCCTTAAATTTGGATTTCTTCTGCGGCAGCGTATTGCTCAGCTGCTGCTGTTGCTGCGCCTGGCGTCGCTGCTGTTGCTGTTGTTGCTGCTGTTGTGTTGTCAGCAGCAACGCAGCCTCGTCACCCACATCGACGCCGCGCTCGTAGGTCGCCTCGTGATTTGAATAAAATTTTGTTGCCGCTGAATTGTTTAGCTGCTGTTGTTGCTGCTGCTGTTGCAGTTGCTGCTGCTGCTGCGGTTGTTCATGCGCAGTGTTGAGGGATGTGCTGGATTGCGATTTCTGTCGATTGTTGTTGGAATTCTGCTGCTGTTGTTTGTGCGATGAGTTGTTGGAGGAGGCAGAACTCGAGGTTCCTTGTCCTCTGCGGAATAATGACTTTAGTTTAATCATCTTGTTGAATTAATAACTAGCCGCGTTCGTTGGTTTTGGATTTGGCAAAACGTTAATCATTAACTATAAACTTTGAATTTTGTAGTTGTTACTAGTTTCCTTGTTTTATGCTTGTGTTTTGTGATATTTATTTATTTATCGTTGCACTTGAAATTTGACAACGTCGTCGTTCGTTTCTTATCGTTCTAAAAATGATTCGTTATCGTTTTTGTATGCTGTTATCACAAAGTTAAGTCAGTTTTAACACTCTGCTCAGTTGGCTATGCGTTCGTTTATGGGTGTGTAAGTGTGTGTGTCAGTTGGAGAAGCAAGAGAAGAAAGCCAACTATCTGCAAACAATATTCACAGCTAATGCAATGCAAGTGAAGGCGAAAACCAAACGATGAATGAAAGTTCAAAGCAGATGCTAATAAAACAGCGCGCAACTGTTGCATGCCAACTAAAAAAAAAAACAATAACTCGTTTCAGTTGTTGTTTTTGCTACTGCTGGCTCCTCTGACAATCGCATGCATTGTTGTTATTGTTAAAGCTGCGCTCGCGCTCTCAGTGTGTGCAAGAAATTTGTGAGTGGGGGAGAAGACAAGAATGTAAGATTGACTAAGCGAAAGCAAGATAGATAAATGGAGAGCGAGAAAGAGAGTAACAGCGCACTGTTATGTTATGTTAACAGCGGTCGAGTCAGCACTAAGATAAAAACAAACTAACAAAATCACGGCCACCAGCATTAATATGCGACCAATAATTATTTGCAATTGATATTCAAAACACAAATGTGACTCAAACTGCATACGTTGGACTGACGTATAAACGTTAAATATACGAATGGATATCTCTAAATATGCATATGTGTGTGTGCATGTAGGCATGTACATATGTGAGTGTGTTTGCTCATGTGGTTCAGTTTTCATTGCCATCAATGTGGCCAGCGTGTTGATTACTCATATAGCGAATTGAGAACTTGAAATGTGCAATAAGATGGGGAAGTACTACATATAATCTACGCCTTTCACACACGCACATATCATATATATATATATATATATATATATATATATATATATATATATATATATATATATATATATATATATATATATATATATATATATATATATTTGTTTGTATGTGTTGCACCATAAAAACTGACTCTTGCCCGTTTATGGCCGGCCGGCCCAATGGTAGCCATTATTCAAGATTCTGTAAACTAAGGTTGCGCCAAGAGTTTGTACAAAATTTAGCGCTCCCCCTGCGGCGTGACGTCACATGATCAAATCAGATCATTTTTTAATCTATTTCTTCTAAATTAAAGTTCGATGAAATAAAAATTTGTTTATAATTTTTGTTTATTTCACGTTGATTTTTGTGTATAGCAGCTGTGACGTCGCAATCGCAATCGAGCAACTTTTTTGCCGTCACATCTCTCGTAATTCGAAATCTGTTGCTGCCCACACGAATATAAGCAAATGTTGTGTTTATTTTGTTTAAAGGCTTTCAAGTTTTGACGACACCGCGACAGTTAAATTGAAACACAAACATGAAAACGACCAAAAACAAACACAACTAATATGACATCATGCACGCAAATCTGATCTTTGTCGGACTGTCGCAATTTCGTTAATTACTGGCGACACACACAACATGCGACTTTAATCAGGTGCGTGGGTCAATTATACGTGTGTAGAAATTGCTACACTTATATGAACATGTTTGTCTTAATAAACTACTACTGTGTGAGTGGCTTTGGTTTATCTATCTGTTTGCATTGCGATAAGTGCTATTGCCATTAGATAATTACAAATTACCACAGGGGAAAAAAAGAGGCACAGAACTAAGCTCGTGAACTCATTTGGCGTTTCAATGCTAATTAACAATAATAATAATCAAATATGCATAGCACGCGCGCCCATTTAACATACATTTTGCAACACTGCACATGTAGCAGCAGGAGACAGAGAGTGCAAACAGGATGCAAGCGTATTTGAGTGTGTGTATGTTAAAAAAAGAAAGAAATATAAATACAAGTATAACTGTTGCTGCTACATATAACTACAGACGAGAGCTGACGAGAGAGTAAATTAAAAAAGAAACCACAGCACTTGAAGAATGTCATGCGTGTAATTCACACAGAAGAACAACAAAGCAGCAGAGCAGCGCAGCTTAAGCCGTCGCAACCGCTTAACAATGAATTGAACTCACACACATACACACACTCTCTCACGCAAATACTACAGAGCCAAGCATGGAGACACGTACACACGCTCTGGATTTCGATATGTTTGCACACACACACACGCACACACGTTGTATATGTGCGCCTTTAATTGTTTGCAACAAATAACTGTAAAAGGGACTATGTGAACCGCTTCTTTTTTTTTTTTTTGCACACATACACACACACACAAACGCATAAAACATACTAAAGCAAAGTGCTAGTCATGTAAATAACTTAGAACATGAGTAGAAGAAAAAAAAAAACAAACAAAAATAAAAGACAAGAGAATAAAAACAGCGCGCACGAAAAAAGAGCTGAGAAACTGACAACAAACGCGAACGCGACGCGACGCGCGTTTTCTGAACGAGTCAACTGTCAGCAGTGTGACCGTAGTTGCAAAACGCCAAATGTTTGATTCGGCGCGCGCGTCTGTTAACAACAGACCGATGTTAAGCATGTAGATAACAGCGCATGCGTAGCTTGCTATTCAATACTATTTGCGAATGTGTTTTACAGCACTAAAACAGCGCGCGAATGATTTACAAAATTTAAAAATAACTAAGCAACCTTTTCATTAAATTTCAAAGGGTAATAGTTTTAGTATAGTTTTTTCAGTTCAGAGCAAAATCCAAACAGTTTATTTATTTTTCTCGTCGTCCTATTTTTACGAATTCGTTCAACAAAAGTGTTCAAAATTATGGCGTTCTTTAAAAATATGTTAAGCGGCAGCGGTAAACGCAGCACCATACCAGAAGAAAAAATAAAAGATAATGAATTTGACATGCAAGCAGCAGACATATTCGAGAATGGACACAAGTTGACAGCCCTCGAAAACATTGGATCATCCCTAACCACATTGTGGAGCAGTTGTGGCATTAATGTGGTCTCGAACGGCGGAGATCGCAGCGATCCTCAGTCAGGACGTAAGTTTTTCGATATCAAAAGAACTGATCAGACTAACTTTCTATATATGTATATATAGAAAAAAACAATTCCAAACATTGCAAATGAAATTGCGAGCGCAACTAGTGAAGACAAAAAATTTAGATCTGCATATTAAATGTCTACCGAACGGAAGTTATCTGATATAAATTAAAACAACATCATTGAAGCTAATCAAAAGATGCCAACCCAATCCACAGATTATGAAAAACAAGCGCCACGTAAAAGGAAATAAAAACAAACACACTTCAGATGAAAACTAACCAAAAAAAAAAAAAATTAATAATATAAATTAAGAATATATTCAAAATTTAAAATTCATAAATAAATAATATGATTATCTAAAATATATGTTGTTATGTTATATGTTGGTACATGTACCAAATTAAACACATTTGCTTTTGCCAAATATCTAAAGCATAATAAGTTTGATTATATTGAAATATTTATTTAGCCAAATATTCTGTCCAGGGATTGAAGCACAGTTAAGAATGTTGTTTCAGATTATAAATTTAGTGAAAAATCTAAATTTATACAATTTTTCATTTGTTTGTATGTATAACTTAGGACTGAACTTGAAAGATATGATGATCCTATATCAATAGGTGTTGTCAGGGCCAGATTAACCCTCAATGGGGCCCTAGGCAACATCAATTTGGGGGGCCCCTTTCTTTCACGTCTATTCCTATCTTTTTTCGAATTGAATACCAACATATATCTTTCATTAAAATTTTATTGTCAAATGTAATAATATCAATAAAATTTCTATATACATTTTAAGTATTTCGGAGTTTTGTGTTTGAAAGAACATTTTAGAAGACTTTCATTTTTTCGGGGGCCCCCTCAAAGATGTTATAGATAACTGTTTTTGGCGATCCTTACTATGGAATATATAAGTGAATTTAATGATATTCCATATTCCCAAGAGATATTTGTATAAGAATTTAAATTATTCTAGATAAAATTTCAATAGTAATTCACTTAATCCTTGAAATTCTAGTTCACATCAGATGTTATATTTACACTATTTGCCAGGTTCTCCCAAAATTTTTACTTCATATCTGTCATTTAATTGAGTATATAAATATATCAAATTTAAAGCCTCAAATTTAAAGAGAACCTTCGTTTGTTTCGTATCTAGGAGAAATGGAGAATAAATTCAAAAAAACGAATGTAGAGATGAACATACAGACAATCTATGTATATATGTATAGATATTTAGATATACATATATATACATAGGCATATAGAAACAAACACTAAACAAATGGATAGTCAGAGAGATAGGAATACTATCTATACAGATATATTTCAAGTTACAAATCGCATCATAGCACAAAATGAATATACTCCTTTCAAAGCATGAGTGAGCATAAAAATAGAAAGAGAGAGAGAGAGAGAGAGAGATAGGGGAAGGCGGCACATTTCTGTATCGATTACACAATGTCGGCTCACTCATGGGACGCTCGGAGAATTTCCCAGGCGCTGATGATCTGGGGGCCCTCTGGGCCAATCAACCAAGTAGCCGGCCATTGATGACAGTTGAGTTTCGTTTTCTTTTATATATCACATTATGTCATATCATATCATATACATATATATAATATATACAAGTATATAAGTTTATTTCTTTTGCTTTCGTATTCTTCGCAATCAGCAATGTGCTCAGGTAGTTGATACGGTAGATTACTCGGGTTCCATTCTGATGTCTTATTTTTCTTTTCCCCCATCATCATCGCTTTGGCTCCGGCTGTTGGCGGCGGCGTAGACCGAATTGTTTAGACCCGATTGCTTCTGCTGCGTGCGCTTATCGTGTTGAGCTTGGAACAGGCAAGGGAGGGGGACACCGGAACCGCAAAAGCCACAAACCGCGTCGGCTTGGTGGGGTATATATATATATACATATATATATATATATATATATATATATATATATCTATATTTTTTTTTTTTTGCTTCTTTTTCCTTCTATTTTGCTTCTTTTTTTATTGTTTAGGTTTCGGTTTTTGGTCAGCAAAGCTAGCCAGTCCGACGACTCGCTGAGGTCTATGACCATCCGCAAAACAAATGTCGCTTATCGCGCCTCGCTTAGAGGCGTCGTCGTCGTCGTTGTCTGATACCCCCAGAGTGCGGTGGGTGCCCTGTTGGCCACCCAACCCTAACCCCCGCTCGCTGTTGCACCTGTGATCCGCGTTAACGGATCGCATTACGTTTGGCTTTGGCAGCGGCACCTGAGAAACCCATTGGGCAGTTAACGAGACAGACAGACAGTAAGACAGTTAGACAGTTAGACAGTCGGCAAGCCAGCGAGCATGACATAAGATTATTAAAGAAAAGCAGTTAAAATTGTTGCATGGGGCATGCACGACTGCTAGATACCCTCTTTATTAGTTTGTGTATAGACTGCAGAATCTATTAATTTATAATGTCTACAATTTAATGGATAGATTAAGGAAACTATGTGTTTTTTTTTATATAATTTAGATTTTCTCGAAAAGTTTTCACTATAAACATTTATTTCTTAAGCTTGGATAGATTACAGAATATATGTATGTATTTGGTAAATATTTTTAGACAATAACAAAATTAAAGAAATCTTAAGAACAGGTCCTTTTTGAGATCGTTTAGATTTTCGCGAAAAGTTTTTACTATCAACATTTCTGGACAGATTAATTAATTGAAGTCAATTTCTTAAGCTGGTCTATCCAAGAATATCTAAAATATATGCATTTGGTAAATACTTTTAGAAAATAACAAAATTTTTGAAATCTCAAGTTCAAGTCGATTTTGAAATATTCACCATTTTTTAATAAAGTTTTTACTATCAGCATTTCTGTATGATTGATAAATGCAACTCAATCGCTTAAGCTTATAACTGGTTTTGTTTTGTCTTTGAAATGAAACCAAAAAAAGTACAACAAAATACGGTTTGTTTCACTTGTTATTGGATCACAAAGTCTCGTTACGACTTGATTTATAGTCTCAAAAAATTGTACAAAAAAAGAGGGGAAAACATAGATGTTATAAAAACGTGAACTGAAGGCGTTTTCTTTGCTTTTCTTCTCACATTTATAGACCCATTTGTCCCGTTTAATGGGTATGAGGAAAAAAATAAAAATAAAAAAATAAAACGCTAACCCAGAAGACGCTTTGAGCACCGATCCACTCTATGGGCATTCACTTGTGTTTGCTGTGCGTTTGTCTCTTGGCTCCGTTGTTCGTGTTCGTTTGTTTGTTTGTTGCTTTGCCGTTTTGCCCCTAGACTCTATGTGCTTTACGTTGCTCTACAAATTTGGAGTGTACGCAAATGGGCCGTCGATTATGCATATATAATTAGCTGCCTAATTATACAATTACAAATTATGATCTAACAGAGAAATACTTTTTTTTTATATTTATGTATATACAGTTGTGCTCACAAAAATAGTTGTGCTGTACAATGAGCACTGTACATAAAACGGTACTTTTTTCCGTTGAAAAAAGAGAAATTGCTCACTTTTTGGTTTAGATTAGAGAATTGCGAAAAAAAATCTCAAGTCGTAATACTATTTTCATGTTTCACAGCTTGATATTTTTTACCTAAAGAATTGTTCCGAAATGTCTGAAAAAATCTGAATAAAACTTAAAAGCGTAATTAAAATTAGTCATTGATGAATATTAACCGATTAATGTATATTTATTAAACATTTAAATCGATTAATGTTAAACAATGAATAATTTAAATTATCCTCTTAGGTCTTATAAGCTTTTATTCAACTTTAATCAATTTATAATTCAAATATATATTCTTGTTCTATAATCAAATAATTTATATTTAATCATGGTAATAATACAAGTAAATAAAAACTAAGCGCATAGTTAAAATTAGTCATAGATTAACATTAATCGATTAAGGTACATGTATAATCAAAATCAATTTATAATTCAGATATATACACAACATATACAAAATATATGCATTTTGTATATTTATAATCAATCAAGCTAATTTGCAATCAAATTCATTATCAGCAATATGAAAGGGGAGTTCCTCTAACGATATCATATTATGATCGATAATCGCTGCTGATTAAGCCGTTAGCTTGATTCACTAAATCGTTTTGAATTGTTAATGTCATATTTAACTAAACAGTAGCCAATTAATGACAACGTAGAGTGCTTAGTTAGTCGTTGCTCCTATTCGCGTCTCTTCCACTCCTCCTCCTCCTTCTTCTCCCATTACCCCTTCCCATTCCAGTTTTCATGCTCGAAATATGCTCAGTTGACATGTGTGTGTGTGTGTGTGTGTGTGTGTGTGTGTGTGTGTGTGTGTGTGTGTGTGTGTGTGTGTGTGTGTGTGTGTGTGAGTGTGTTGATGTTTGTCGCACGCTTTGTTCGCATTTCTACCATATGCTAAACATTTCGCGGCGCTTGTATAACGCTCTTTTATTGTTCGATTGTCAAGAGTCAAGAGTTTTCCTTTCGTTTCTCGATAGAAAAAATAACAACAAAACTTATTTATTAGAAGAAAAAAAAAACACACACACACATACACACACAAAATGGTTTCATTTTTACTCTAGGTATTTAGGTAAAAATAGAAACTAACGTTTTTGTTGTTGTTGCTGTTCGTTGTTTGTCGTGTTGCTGTTGTTGCTGTCGGTTGTTATTGTTGGATTTCTAAACAAATTCGTGTTTAATATTTATATATCGCTAGTTAATGATTTACGTTTTGCTTTCATAGTGTTTTTGTTGTGGGGTTATATTGTGTCGGTGGCTTAGAATTGGAAAGTGAACTTTACCAAACACAAATTTCACTCAGACTATATAATTAATGAGTTTTTAATTATCTTCAAAGTTCGCCAGCCAGCCAGAGATGGCGGGCAGAGGCAGAGATGGCTATAAATTGTAATAATTGTTCAACACTTACCCGCAAGAGATGCAATGCAAGAGGCAGCTGCAATCAACAGTAATAATCAATCAACGGTACATTTAACATACACATATGTACACACACATGCATGTATGTTTTTGTTTAGTGTGTGCGCGCGTTTGAGTTTTCTTTTGTAGTTTTGCCAATGCACTTAAATGCCGTTAGACGACCACGTTGTTTAGCACACACACACGCACGCATAGAAACACTCTCTCTTTCACTCCTGCAATGGCAATAAGAAATTAAAGAAATAGAAAGGAGTGCACTTAAGAAACACATATCCTTTGCTTATGCATATACACAAGCAATATATGTAACAAAAAATGTTTTATAAAAATTTAAAAAAAAAATACACTTTTATGTTTGAAACACAGCTGCTGCTTGCAGCAACAGCAGCGACTGCGACTGCGACGTCGGCAGCGAAGCGCACGTTAATTGCATTAGAAATTCGTATGCGTGTCGGGAATGAAGCCTTGCAAGACCTCAAATTAAAAAAAAAATAAAAACCAACTAATTAGCAATTATTTGCAGCCGGAGCTTATTTTAAGCAATTCTTTGGCACAACAATTCCAATTAGACAAGTGCAGCGCAAATGCCATTTGTTATTGTTGTTTGTCTGCTAGTCCCGTTATTTCTCACACACACAGACACAAACATAGCATTGGCGTAGCACACAAAGAAATGAAGAGGAGGCTGAGCGGCTGAGACTTTGTGACCTCGACTTCATCTCGGACTGCACTGCACGCTTGATAGCCAATTAATATTCATTAAATAGATTCCGAAGATGATGTTGCTGTTGTTCTTGTTTTATTTATAGACGAAATGCAACGCGACATACAAATAATAGGTCAGTACTGACAGCAACTGCTGTTAAGCCTATCATATGTACTATTCAAAACACAAACACACGCGCTAATTATTACTTCTTTCAAATATTATTGTACCTATAATTTTTATGTTTATTGCAGACGCCTTTGCTGCTCGTATGGTAGCAGCATTGTCTTTGGTTGTTTGTGTTTGCTGCAGCGGCGTCTGTTTCTGTTCGCTGGTAGTGTGACCGTTTTTTGATTTACGTAAAAATACCAACTCGTAACGTAATATTTCATATTTAGACTATTTTTGTTAAAATTTATTTTGCAACAATAAACACAAAAAAAAAAGAACATTATATTAGGCAGATTACCAACTAAATTATCAGCAAAGTTTTTCAGTTCTTCAGTCCTTCACACGTTCAACGTCTTTGGAGTCGAAAGGTACTTCTTCTACTTTGGAAAGTCCTGAGAAACGTATAATTTTGCCGGTGCCTTCCACTCGAATATGTTTGGCAAATTGTTGTGCCGGTGATAGGGCCAATTCCTCCTCTGTTTTGTAGCCATAATATTTGGCCCAATCGTTGCGGCCAGTGTAGACCATGTAGCATACAAAGCCGAATGCCTGCCAGGCTAGAATTGCGTAGCCAATGCTCAAGCGGCGCTTCCACAATTCGGCACGCTCCTCCGGTATTGGATTTGTGTGTCGACGTACAAAGCGACGCAGCCATTTCATTTGAAATAGGGCCATTTTTTTTGTTTTAAGTTTCTTGTTATATAAATGTTTTCTATCTTCAGTTTAGCAACACGATATTCAGAATTATAAAATAGAAGGAAAACAGCAATCAGCTGTTCAGCGATAGGGATGAGCAATGTACTGAATAGAGTTGCCAGTGCAGACAGCGAGAGTTGCGGTGTAATTGCATGCAAATAATCTCGATCTATTTGCTACAATATTTTACGATTATTAAATATTTGTGTCCAAAAAAAGTTCCAGTAATTCTAGATATTTATTATAACTGATTTACTGAATACATTAATATATCTGTTTTGTGTTGATCCACTGCCGTAATTTACCGCCAACTGTCCAGGGCAGTCAGCTCTTAAAGTTTCAGCACTATTAGAACTAGACGATTTAAATATAAAAGCATAAGTGAAGTATTGTTTAAAATAAGTGTGAATATATAAAGCGATAGTTATTTAATAATCTATGTTACAATATATACAGAGTTTTAAATTCATATTAGTTGACCATCTGATTGGTATCCAATTTTAGAACAGGTGGCAACTCCTTCAAGCAAACGGTGATAGAATTTTGTTTTTGTTATAACATAACATAAAAAAAGAAACAAAAACTCCATTTTCAATTTCAATTTATCAAGCGACAACTCAATGCACATACGTTTCATTTAACCGAGCAACGAGGGAGTAAATTAGTAATACAAATTTCTACATACAAATGTTGTAAAGTAGGCATTCACGATACTTTGATATTGTCAAACAGAAAGGAAACATTTTTTTAGCCATTTGCTGCCACTCTGCAAGATGCCTACTGCGCAGCAGACGTCTCAGCAGCAGCAGCAACAACAACAGCAACAACAACAGCACCAACAGCAGCACCAGCAACTTAGCAACGATGAGAGCAATGGAGTTAACCCAGAACTGAAACCTGAAGAAGATAGTATGCCAAATTTATCAACCCTATCGTTAGATGAGCTGAAGCAACTTGATCGGGATCCCGAATTTTTCGATGATTTCATTGAGGAAATGTCTGTGGTACAGCATTTAAATGAGGAACTTGATTCCATGATGAATCAAGTGGAGAACATATCACGTAATTAGCAGCTGAAACCATGCAACCATACAAAAGTTTTCGAATCAGAATACCTAATCAATTTTACAGGTGAAAATGAGAGCAAGGGCACACATCTGGTTGAATTGAAACGACGGCTTAGTGATGATTATACGGCACTTAAGACCCTCGGTGAAAAATGCGATCTACTAAATAAGAAGTACTTAAAGAAATCGGAAGAATATGCCCCACAGCACATTCGAGTAAATTGTGCATAGATATTGAAATCGTGTTCTCTGATTTATAATCGTTAAACGTTTTTTGATACAGGAGCTACTGCAAATAGCCGCTTCGAATGCGGATGGTGATTGCGATCGACATGTCGAACATTTTCTGAATGGTAAAATCGATGTTCAGACCTTTCTCAACACCTATCAGAGCTCCAAGAAAATAAGCGCTGAGCGCAAGGCCAAGGAGGAGCGACTGGGCAGCCAGCTAACGGCATTAGAACGTGCTGGCATATAGGAAGTAGACGATGAATGTTGCAACTACAATAACACTCTCCCTCTACACTTGAGCGATCGCCTTATTCGTTATTTTTGTTTATACTGTTTGGTTCATTACAAAGCAGCAATATATACAGACATATATGGAGGAGCTTAAGGAAATAGCCGTGTATTGTAGAATTTGATCGCTTGAGAAGTGTGTAAAATCTAGTTATATTTATATATAAACAACATATACATAATTAGTCGTTAATAGAAGTTAAGTCGATAGGGCAATCAAATTATGGTTAGTTGCATTTTACTATAAAATTTGTGTAATAATTATTATTGTATCGTACTTGTCGACTGTGTGCGACTGTCCATATAATTAATTATCCAAAAGAATGTATGTATATGCATGTACCAAGGAATTATAACGTGTATGACTTAAATATATTTACAAACATTCAAATTTCAACTGAATTGTGTTTCGATATTTTAGTTTCTCAACACTTAAACTGACCATAGTGTATTAAGTCATTGCCTTGGGTGTGTTTTTTGTTAATAATAATAGTAATATGCATATACAAAAAAAAAAAACATAAAATAAAAACAAACACTTTCGTGTTACTTGAATTTGAATATGTTTTTAGTTGTTATTGTTTTTTTATGCCTATGCTAAAAGTTTTTTAATTTTGATTAATTATTTTTGTAAGACAACAATGTGAAAAATATACTATAATTTAAAAAAATTGAAATCTCACAGTTAGTATTTTTTTTTAATGTTAAAGAACAAAAATATAATTTTTTTCCCATGTGAAAACACTTTTGTGTCAAACTGTATGTTTCATAAAAATTTTACCGTTTCTCTGCAAATAAATTTTATCTTATTTTCAAGATTCTGCCGCCAAATATCGCCTGGCTTGTATGGCAACGCTGCTTTGAACGGATCGGTAACAGACTTTCAAGAGTTAACAAACACTAAAACATAGATCAGTGCTCATAAACACTACCATCGATAATTGCCTTCCCGCCAATATCGCAACACTGCATTGACAACTTAACAAAGATTTATCAAATCGGATAAAATAGATTTATAAGTATGAGAAAATGTGTACTTTGCCGCTCAGCTGCCAATGATGAATTGCATCTGGGCAAGCTATTCATTCATGGAGACATTGCGGTCCATCACAACTGCCTAGTATGTATAAGCGAAAAGCAACCAAACAAATGCCAAAATATATATTTACAAGTGCATCAATTACAGTATTTGAGCTCCAATCTCGTGCAGCGGGGCAATTCACGCAATGGCATTCTCAATTTTACATTTAGGGACATTCTATCTGAATCGGAACGTACCAGATATTTGGTAAGTCGTTTGCAAGCATTTATTCTTCAGCCGCAATTCCGGCGAAAAGACCTTGAAAGATATACGCGTGCAAGATGTTTATTCAGTTCCTGTGAATTGAAAGAGGAAGCAAACCAATCCAGTGTGCAAACCAATTATTGTGAATGTAACAAACAAGCAGACATGAATTCTCAAATGTCATGAGGTTTAATATAACAAAGTTTTTATTTTCTCATTCGTCACTTTGACGAGCAACTAACAATACTCCAAATATACATACAAAAATATATACAAAAATACATTTACATATTAATATTCTTTTGATTACAGCACTGCTGCTTTTGCCATAGGAGTGGAGCTAACATTGGCTGTTGTCATTCAGGCTGTCGTCGAAGTTTCCACACTCCTTGCGGACTTGACAACGGCGCTCAGTTTCAGTTTATTGGCACATTCAATTCGTTCTGCAACATGCATGTCAATACATATAGTCAACGCCCCAAAGACGATGAGAAATGTGCGATTTGCTTCGAGCCGCTGATCCAGCAGATGGAGCGATTCTGCCGCACCAAGCACATGCATGGCAAGTGCTGCAAGATTGGCTGGTACCACAAGGACTGTCTGCAGCGCTATGCGAATTCGGCTGGCTACTTCTTCAAGTGTCCGCTGTGTAATGACATTGACAAATTCAAATTGGTTTCCTTCTGGGGCATTTCAGTGCCAAATCGGTAAGTTGACTATGTGGAATATTCTCGTCAGTTTTCGCCCATTTATTTGATCTCTGCTGCAGCGATGCATCGTGGGAGGACAGCGATGCATATGCCGATCAGCTGGTGATACCCACCGATTGCATTGCCCGTAATTGCGTCAATGAATCTGGACGTAAGGGTAGCTTGATAACTCTATTGTATTGTATATCATGCGGCTCGAATCCCGTACACGCTCAGTGCATATCATTGAATGACGAAGATTATTGCTGCGAGGATTGCTCCGTTGTTGTGCATAGGCCACCAATGCCAGACTCTGACGACAATGACGATGACGACGACGATGACGACGATGACGATGAATTGGATCCACTTGAACAGTACATTTCCAGGGCAAATGCAGCAAGAGCCAACGCCGCAGCCATACGGGAACTGGCTGAGGCACAGGCACAGGCACACACACAGGCACGGACAAATACACAGACACACACACAAACACTGGCCCAGGCTCGGGCAGAGGCACAAGCACAGGCTCTAGCACCGACAGTGGCCAAATTTGAATCAGATTCTGATTCCGATTTTGACTGTTATATTGCAAAGCTCCGCCAGCAGGCAAATGAGAAAGAGAAGGAGAAAGAGAAAGAGAAGGAGAACGTGAACACGGCACGAGCACTGCCAACCGCAACATCAGCTGCTGCAGCAGCAGCACCACCAGCACCACCAACACCGCAACAAAACCAAATGTCAACATCAATAATAATATCACCATCACAATCACTTCGCATTAATATGAGACCGTCCATTGGTGAACCGTCGCGCATGCGCCGCCATCATCAAGCAGCGCTGAGCGCTCGCCATGCTCACGAGAATGATGTTGAGACGAGGGGATTGCGTACTCGTTCACGCTCAACTCATGCTCGGCGCCGTAGGTCACCATCCTATGAAGCTGTGGATCGGCGCAACAATGGGGAGCGAGGCTCCGCCCGGCACCGTCGCCGATCGCCAAGTGATACCAGTCCAGTGATCCAGAGAGGGCGTCTGCGCATGCGCAGTTACGGAACACAGACGCGCAGTGATGATGTTCTTTCACCATTCGATAACTCGCCATGTGATACCCCAGGAAATGCCAATCCAGTGACCCAGAGAGGACGTCCGCGCGTGCGCCGATCCGGAGCAGAGATACGCAGCCGTGAGGTTCTGTCGCCATTCGATATCTCGTGTGTGGCGAATCGTACTCGCGCTCGTTCCCGCAGGTAACTGGTTGGATCAGCAGCAGTAGCAGAAGTTATATCAATAACATGATATACGAATTTCGTTCATTAATTTTATCGTATTATATTAAGCGTTGCTAGCTCTGTATCCCACATATCATATGCAAGCGTTTTTTTTTAATTTTTGTTTACTAATTAGTATTATTATTATTATTATTTTTTTTTTCATATTTTAAATATTTTTGTTTGTATACATTCGATAGAGAAGGAGAGAGAAATGCATCTTGCTCATTTTCATAGCAGACGTTGAGACTTGAATTACGTTTATCACTATGGAGTATCAAAATAGAAATAATATATATATATAAGAGAATAAACCATCTCACTATGATATGAATATTTTTTTGTTACTTTTTTTTATGTTAGCGTCTTTTAAATGTAAAATCTATATAGATACAAATTCAATGTTAAGAAACATTGGGAATTCGTTTATCAATTAGAAGCATCAAAATGGAAATATAAATTTATGTATATATGAGAGAGTAAACCATCTCACTATGATATGAATATTTTTTTGTTATTTTTTGTTTATTTTTTTATGTTAGCGTCTTTTAAATGTAAAATCTATATAGATACAAATTCAATGTTAAGAAACATTGGGAATTCGTTTATCAATTAGAAGCATCAAAATGGAAATATAAATTTATGTATATATGAGAGAGTAAACCATCTCACTATGATATGAATATTTTTTTGTTACTTTTTGTTTATTTTTTTTATGTTAGCGTCTTTTAAATGTAAAATCTATATAGATACAAATTCAATGTTAAGAAACATTGGGAATTCGTTTATCAATTAGAAGCATCAAAATGGAAATATAAATTTATGTATATATGAGAGAGTAAACCATCTCATTATGATATGAATATTTTTTTGTTATTATTTTTTTAACGTTAGCTTCTTTTAAGTTTAAAATATATGATAAAATATCACTTTAAGAAACATTGGGGAATTGCGTTTATTAATATGAAGTATCAAAATGGAAATATAAATATATAAATATAAGAGAATAAACTATCTCATGATATAAATATTCTTTTGTTGCTTTTTTTAATGTTGGCTTCTTTTAAATGTAAAAACTATGAGATAAAAATTCGATATAAAGAAACATTGGGGAATTACGTTTATTAATGTGAAGTAATAATATGAATATTAGTATGAAGTATCAAAATGGAAATATAAATATATATAAGAAAAATATAAATATTTAGTTTTTTTTTTTTTTTTTTTTTTTTGAATATTTACTCTTTTCAAAAATCAAATGTATGAAACAGAGGGAATTATTTTCGTAAGCATAAAGAAATATATCGACATGATGTCCCTATAGAGCTTACAATTTATGGTAATACTCTACGCTATTCTGCATTATAAATTATCCTTAAAGTTCTGTTTCATTCTATGTAACATTAAGATATTTGACTTTTGTTTTCATATTTGATATTTGTATGCAACGATTACGCCTTGGTAATAAACGATATATTTAGTGTGGTAAAACACCACACATATTTGTATATCGCTCGTAGTATCGATACATCGATGTATTTTTTTTTATATCCGTACTCCATTCCATATATATACGTGCGTTAGTAATAGTTTACTCATAAAATGCATATAATTTAGAAATATAAATTTAATTAAGTTATTGAAAGCAGTAAGCATAGCAGGTGCAAAAGAAACCAAATATAATTTAAACAGTAAAGTGCATATATGTGTGTGGATTTTCAGCAAACGACGTTTAATAATAATAATTAAAAAAAGAAAAACATAATTTGCTGGCATTGTGTGTGCGAAAGAGATAGGGAAACTTGCTAATTTATTGTGCGTATGCGTTGTGTTCGATGTCAGTGTGACATTAATAGCTTTGTATTTGTATTATTTCTAAATATGCACAGTAGCTAGAACCCAAAATATTCAACGTAATCAACATTAGAAAGAGTTCTACGGCGCTTCCATCGATACACCCAGCAGCAGCAGCAGGAGCAGTCGCAGAAGAGAAACAACGACAACAACGACGGCAGCACAACAATAACAACAAGTCGGCCTCTGTCTGATATTTTAATGCCGCCTCCCCAATCGAATTGCTGATAAATACATGCAAAAAGCAACACCAACATCAGTAGCAGCAGCAGCCGTCGCGTTAAGTGCTTTAACGCGAATTTAACGTAAATTAAATAACAAGTAACAAACTATAAACTCTTCGTACAACAAAATTTATAACAATAGCGAGCTTATCACACGCATACGCCCGTAGCAGCAGCAGCAGCAGCCGCAAGCAAGAACAACAGTTTATCATATTTGAGCGACCGGCGGCGGCAGCAGTGGCAGCAGCAGCAGCAGAAGCAGCCATCGTCAGCGCTGCGAGTGCGAGCGAGAGGCAGACGCAACTACGAACGACAACGTATATGTGTGCGGGTGTGTCTGTCTGTATGTGTGTGTGTGGGAGCAAGGCACAGGCAAGGCAAAGAGAAACACCAACACCAACAACAAACAGCAGAAAGCAGTAACAACCGCAGCAGCAGCAGCAGAACACAAATTTTTTTTCCACAAAATTTTTGCATTGTTCAAGTTGAACGCCAGCGTCAACCTTAACGCCGACTAACTGTAAATTACAACAGCAGCTCCAAAATGGCACGCCACTTTGATCATATGTTCAAGTTGCTTATAATTGGCGACAGCGGTAAGTGTAAATGCAAATATTTCCATACACATGCAAGCACTCATACACACATGCATACATACATACATATATTTTGCACATACAACATGCTCGCATGCTTGTTTTTCACCTGCCCAGCAGTGCAACAACAACGTTATAAATAGAAACAAACCATTAAAAAACAAAAATAAAAAGTAGAAAACATGCATAAACCTGCACGGCTTGTGCTCAATTCCATTTTGTGTATTTTCGGCTTATGTTTTTTTTTTTTTTTTTTTTTTTGTGGCTAATTTCCTTGTTTGTGTTTTCTGTTTGGGTTAATCTGCGCCCAATCAGCTGTTCGTTCGTTCTATCTCCTTCTCTGTCTGTTGTTGGTACAATGTGTAAAGTAAAACAAATTAGAAATTTGCCTTGCTGCTTCTACATGCATAATCAATTCCCCATCTTTCTCATCCCGCCTTGCTCTCTTTACCTCCCGCTCTCTCTGTCACACTTTCGCTGCAAACTTCAAAAAAATGTTATCGATGTAAATAAGGCTAAATCGATAAGAAAAAAAAACACCAACAAATATTTGTTACGCAGTTGACTTTAATTAGTACATTTCTAAATGGAATTTATCAAAATTGTTAATTGTATTTGATTTGATTTGCTTTTGCACCAATGTCGCCGTTTAATGCATACTTTTAAACATTGCAACTGCAATTGTAATTAGAGAGCTGCCAGCTACAAAGTGATTTCTTGTTGTATAAACAGAATGCTTCAACTATTGTTGCACACACTTGTACATGTAAACAAATACATACATACATGCATATATATATATGTACGTGTATGCAGAGTTAATTCTAGCTCTTTCAATCGATCAATTTTTTCAATTAGCCCGTTGTTTATTTCAGGTGTGGGCAAATCATCGCTCCTCATACGGTTCTCAGATGACACATTCTCGGGCAGTTATATAACGACAATCGGCGTGGACTTCAAGATACGCACCGTTGAGATCAATGGCCTGCGCGTCAAGCTCCAGATCTGGGATACCGCTGGCCAGGAGCGCTTTCGCACCATCACCAGCACCTATTATCGTGGCACGCACGGCGTCATCATTGTTTATGATGTCACGAATGGGGATTCCTTTGCGAATGTACGCCGCTGGCTGGAGGAGATTCAGAACAATTGCGATGTGGTCAACAAAGTATTAGGTGAGTTGAGCTGGCGAATGCAGAGTATCGAAGCAAGTTTAAATAATTACGTTTTCAGTGGGCAATAAGAATGATGATCCGGACCGTAAGGTGGTCATAACGGAGGACGCGCAACGCTTTGCGCGGCAAATGGATATTGAGCTATTCGAGACATCCGCCAAAGACAACCTCAATGTGGAGGATATGTTTCTGTCCATAACGCGACAGGTGTTGGATCATAAGTTGCGCACCGCCTCCGACGAACAGCAAAAGGATCGGATCATAATAAAACAGAACAAGAACAAGGGCAAATCTAACAAATGTTGCAGTTGAAAGCGACGGAGCAGCAGCAGCAGCAGCAGCAGCAGCAGGAGCAGGAGCAGCAGTAGTAGCGATAGCATGTTGATGAGGATACGTCGTGGGGGCGCGTAGTACAGGTTCATATGGCACACACACACAGACACACACACACACACATAGAACTTAAACACTGTTAGACAAACATATGTAGTTTACACACAAACACACACACAAGACAAATTTTTTGTTTATTTTTTGTTTTAATTTTTATAAATGCCTCAGAGCCGTTAAACAAGTGTAAAGCGCAATTAATTGTATTTAGAAATTTATATACATATTATACAGATACAAGCATATATATATGTATATTTATATATATATATATATATATATATATACATAAATATATATATATATATATATATATATAGTATATAGTATATAGATATATATGTATTTATAAATATATACATATGTATAAATATAAAGTAAACAACAAAACAAAAACAAAAAAAAAAAAAACAAAAAACAAATTGCATATTTATACAAGAATATATATTTATATATATATAAATATATATATATATATATATATATATATATATATATATATATATATATATATATAAAGAAAACAAAAAGAAACATAAACAAAGCAAAATTGTATTTACAATAATAACGAGAAATCAAACAATAAGTGCGAATATGCAGCAGACAGATTGAGGACAAATTTATTATATGGTTTTAAATATGGTTTATCCATCAGCTGACATACGTCATGGAAACTTGGAATACTACAGATTTAGTATATATCAAAAAGAGATATTGTAAAAATTAAAAATAGATTGTATTTTTTTCACAGTTGCAACTATTTTTGTACAATTCAGTTAGGCTGATCCTACATCCTGCCTATGATATATATATATACATATATATTTGAGATCGTATATACATAGCTGATAACTTCCATATTTTTGCTAATCAACTTCCAAATAACTCAGTTCACTAATCATTTAGTTAATTAATTACAATTACCGATTCATTTAATATTCGTGACTGTAAATTAATTTGCAATTTGTTTACGTATGGCCAATTAGATATGAAACTGATATATAATTTTTTTTTGTATATGAACGTATTTTATATATATTTTTATATAGACTCATCAAAAATCGAAAATCGAAAATCGTATACATATTTGTTGTGTTACAACACCAAATATAATTATTTAATGGACAGACTTTTAGAAAGTGCATAGTTAATTACTTCATATATATGTGTATGTGTATATATATTAATGTATATATGTATATGTAGTACTTGACTAGGGTTAGTTATATACATACATATATATATACAAATATATACATATGTATATATATTCATGCATACATACCATAATAAATGGACACAAGAGAAAAATGATATGAGCGTTATTAAATAATAAAAATGTATTTAATTTTTAAAGAACGTTCCATTGTTATGAATTTGTATATGTTCATTTATATATATTTTAATGAACTTTTGTTTCTAATTGAAATTTATAATAGGTGGCAACGCTATTTTTATGCGATATTTCTTTATAGCTTATCGATAACAAAAGCCAGTCAGATTTGTGTATCGAATGTGTGCTGGCATTGGCCGCCACATTTGAATTTTCTTTGCCACTGAATTTTTGTAAGCTCTAATTATAACTGAACTATTAATTTAAGACTTTCTATGTGCTTTGTGTTCCCCATAAATTGTAAACAAATATTTGGGGTGTTATGTTCTATAATTGCCTGTAAGTGTCGTATTTAAACTTTACTATTCGAAAAAAAAAATAATATACACAACTTTTTTTTTGTTTTTATTATAAAACGTAAATATGTAGCTCATTTGATTGCAGTGTAAGTCGAAAGTTGTCAGTGAATTAGGTGCATTAAATTAAGATTTCGTAGCTGACTTCAATAAGTGTAAACTGTTGTGTTGGCAGGCAGAGTGGCCTGAGTTTGTTGAACCAACCACTCAGATAGACGATGGGCCAGTTTAGTGGTATTTGGCCACCGGGAAGGTGCGCGTCTGGCGGCAGGAGACGAGCGCATCACCTGACTGTCCCTGTGGACAGCGGCAGACCGCCAGATGTGCCTTCGCCTCGCAGCTGGCGCCGGTGGCGCACTTGCCAATGCAGGGATCGACGCACTGGTAGTTGATGCAGGCCCTGTGGTCCGGGCACTCGTTGTTGCTGAGGCACTCGCCCTGTGTGGCACACAAAATAAACACAGATATAGTAGTTGTTGGACTTGGCCAGTGGTGCGGTGGCTATTGACTTACGCGTGAGCAGTGGGAGAGCGGATTGCCGGTGTGGCCAGGCAGGCAGTTGCAGACGGGTCGCTCGCGTCCGGTGTTGTCGTGGCCGGGCACACAGATGGCATTGGTGCCGCATGGGTTCGGCTCGCACAGATCCTCCTTGGTGAAGGGGCGACAGCGCACAAAGGGATCGCCGGTCATGTCGCGGGGGCAGCTGCAGACGGGCGTCAAGCCGCGCAGATTGCAATCGGCACCAATGCCGCAGGCGCCGTCGCAGGTGTTCTTGCAGATGCCATAGAAACAGGCCGGCCGGCCAGCCGGACAGTCCGAATCACCGTAGCATTCCGGCCGGCATTCCGTATACGGGCTACCAATATAGCCCTTGGGGCATTCGCACAATGCCCGGTGATTCGATACCGACTTGCAATTGGCCCCAATACCACACTGGCCACACGAGGGCACACACTTGAAATTGCTGCACATATCGCGTCCACCACAATCGCTGTCTCGCTCGCACTCGTGGCGACAGCCACTCAACGGATTGCCCAGGTAGCCATGCACACAGGAACAGGTGGGCACGCCATTAATAATCTCGCATTTGGTGTTAATGCCGCACGGGCTCGGATGACACTGCTCCTCTGCAAAGAAGTGCAAGATTTATGAATTTGTGGGTGGGTGGATACATATAGAGTAATATATGTGGATATCTTATATAATGTATGCCATGGCTAAGTTATGAGCTCCAATTTTATGAGAAATTTAAATTTAATTCCTTAAATTAACTTTATAGCTATTTAAAATCAATTATGCCTGGGATTCTATATTCGATTATTATATTTGAGCAGCTGTTTAAGTTATCGATAGCTTCTAGCATTTGGAACATCCAATAAGATTAGCCAATTAGATCTCTTCATATATCCAATAAGAATGTCCATTTGAACTTGAATTGTCTTATGGCTGCTGAACGTTTGGGAATAATTTTATAAGGCTTTATGAAGTCTCGAGTCTGGATGAGCTACTGATGAGCATTAAAATTTGTTCATCTTAACAACAATTCTTTGGTCTAGGCTTTATGCTTAAGGCCAACATTTGAAATGCCAAATTGAGTCTGCCTTTTATTGAGTCTTAACCTTTCTGGCATCTGCTGCTAAAGCCAAAGCAACTATTATTATAGCTATTTTATATATAAAGGCATAGATATAGCATTAATATAAAATAAAAAATAATGCAACATTTTAAATAGTTTTAATTTTATAGCAATTTCTTTTACCATGGCTTCTATTGGGTCAGCTCACACTTCGCTAATTTAAGAAAGATTTTTCTTTATATTTAGCAAATATAGAATATATATGTTTTATATTGGAATATAAATTGAAAACAGACTTTTTTACTTAAGTCAAATGTAAATAAATTTTGTTTATTTAAATATTTTTAAGCTGATTTTGTAGCTTATTAAAAGATCAAACAATTTTTACGCTTTAAAATTATTTTTTTGCTGTAAAAAGTAGAGTTCTTTAAATTAAATAATTGAATTATTTTTTATAAATATATATATAGATATATATATAGATGTATATTTGTCTGGTTTGGCTGCATCGACAGTATTTAAATAAATTTCCCATTTGCATGAAAATGTATTTGAAATCTGATTTATTAGCATATACAATTAGCATTTGGCTTAAGCCCATAAATTGGGGGCACGGAAATATATGAACATACAAATGAATAAAATAACATATATATATATATATATATATATATATGCAATATTATGTAAATACATATATATATTCACATACATATATAGATTGACCATTTGGTAAACTCTGAATAGTTTAGTTAGCGGCTGTTGGGCTCATTTCGGCTAGATGAAGCTGAAATGTGGGCAAATGGAGCAACTAACTAAGGAGCAGTTCGGAGTTGGGGCGCCAAGGGGGAGTTGGGGCAGGGAGCCATGCGTATCAAATTGAGGAATTCTATAAATAAATATAAGCATTTGGCTCTTAGTTGACTTTTTCTTAGCCATTGCAGCGATTATGGCACAACTTTTGTCATGGCAACAAATACCAATTTAGAAACTTGCCTCCATTATAATCATAATCATCATCATCAATGAATGGGAATCGCATACAGAGAAACAGAGAAACAGAGAGAGAGAGAGAGAGAGAGAGAGAGAGAGAGAGAGAGAGAGAGAGAGAGAGAGAGAGAGAGAGAGAGAATGAGAACAAACGAACTGAACGCTTAAGCAACTAAGGAACACAAAATTCCAACTGGCTACGCATTCAGCAAGGAACGGAACGAAACGGAACGGAAGGGAACGGAAGGGAACGGAAAGGAAAGGAAAAAGCAAATTATAAGTAAAAATTATGCGCATAAATGAGCTTTGACTACTTATGTAGTATTTGAACAGGGTCAGAAATGTGCGGCAATGGCCCCAATGCCGATTTATTCAGTGCCATTTCAAGTGGGACGCAGCCTAACTAAAACTCCTCCTCGTACTCCCACTGCCACGCCCACTATCCACTCCCACTCCACCCAGTAACAATTATTCGCGCTTTGTTGCTGTGAGGATAAGTGCGAGGTGTGTGGCTGGCGCGTGCAGCGGGTATCCTTAAGGGGTCAATGCCGGGAACCCAAAGACCTGCACATGAATAACATGACCCTGCATAAATCACACAATAACCAAACAATAGCAGCACCATCATACAGCCACAACACAGACTAAAACAATAACAATAAATTTCTAAATACGACCAATACAATACACTATAATAGGAAAACTTGGGGAAAGTCTTAATCTCATTAGACTTATATGCATAGGTATAGATGCTAGCCGTAGTATTCAGGTATTCTGGTATATGCATAGGTAAAATATATGTAGTTGCTAAGCTTAACTTTCAGTCAAGCAGCTTCTGTTTGCAGATTTTATGCTATTATCGAAAAGTACAGCTATCGATAAGTGCTTAAGCATTGGATCCATAATAAGATCAGTTAATATTTTTATAAATTTATATAAGCCTGAGCTTAACGCTCAGTTGCGCAGCTTTCTCTATTTGCAATAGCTGCATTTATGTTGTTATCGATAAGTGCAGCTAACGATAAATGCTATGCTGGGACTATCTGTAGATAGTATCTTAGTTTCATATTTAGTTGAGTAACTCACTCTATTTGCAATAGTCTCTGTCTTATTATCAATATTAATATATATATCTATCAATAGCTTAGTTTCTGTTATGGAAAAGTGCAGCTATCGATAGGCGGCAACCGCATTACCAATTAATTATGAGCTAAAATAGTAACAGAAATAAAAAATGTTTAAAATAAGCTCAACTTGCATTTTAAAATATTTAAAGTAGCTATCTTTGTTATTATCAATAAATTATAGACATAGTTATCGATCATTAAAAAAAAAAAAAAACAGCTTACTTATTGTATTCACCGTTAGTTTTAGGCTTCAAATGTTTTCAATAATAGCAGTTATCGATCTCCAATTATAGCTGTTATCGATTATGTATAAGTCTCAAGTCATGTGTTAAAATATAAACAGACTAATTTTTATATATAAAATGATTTCAATATTTAGAAAAACTATCCAATAGTGAGTTCAAGGTAAAACTTTGGATATACCTTGAGTGCTATCGATCGCTCTAAATCGATTATCGAACTGAAGTCAAACCAGTTCACTGTAGAGCCTTGCTCTTGAAGTATATTTTTTCGCTCAATCTGATATCGCATGGAATTTTAAATTAAAATATTTGCTACAGTATCTGCTGCCTAACGACTAGCAGATACCCTGTAATTCCATTTAATTTCTTTAGAATTCTTTCAATTTATTTCATATTAAGTTGCACCTATAATATATAATATTTTATGTATCTCCGCTGTCGAAAGTGCTCCAACTGCTTTACCAATCGGCTATGCCTCTGGCTGACTGACTGTTAGGGTAGCTGCAGCTGCTTTAAACGGGTATCGGCTCGGACTCGCTTCTGGTTTGCTACGCTGTTTCGCCTTCGCCTACTTGGCCTGTCCTTGATCTTGACAATTACGTAACGAAATACCCAGCTAATTACCATAATGTTACAAAGAGCAAGTGCGTCTCATATTGGGCGTATATCGTTGTTCTTGTTGTTGTTTTCGTATTGTATTCAGCGCAAATATTATGCATGGCAGCAAATCAACCTACATACGAGTATATAGTATATACATATATTGCGACCTAGCCCCAAAGAAGGTAATTTTTGGTCAAAACCAGTTAATTGACTTTTAAACAACAATTAACAACAATAGCAATAATAATAATAATAACTATATATTGCTGTTGATATGCGATATATGTGGAAGGTATTTTTGAGCCAACAAACAGCTGAGGCTGGGCTTGGCTGGGAATTGAAGCCGGATTTGCGTATATATATATTTATTTGTATTACTTACTTGGTTAATTAAGCCTAAGACCAGACTAAGAAAGATTGCGGTTAATATTGCATATTGGTAGATATAGGTAAGATTGTCCAGAAGAGATGCTAAATGATTCTAAAGGATAACAAGGATTCACATGCATAACGTTATGACTCTAGCTGAGCATAGGATCAAGGATCGTTTATATCTATATTATAATACTCAATGTATATAGAGAATCAAGGCTAAGTCTCCTATCAAGTTTTGCTATGCCAACTTTAGAGTTATAGAAGCTTTTCCGAATCGTTAAAGACAGCTGTAGAACTAAAGAAGTTCTCCTGAATCAGTTAGGACAAATTGACAAGGAAAGACGAGCTGTACCTTGCGATTTTGAAATAATACTTTTCTATATAAATCCACCCTTATGACCTGCTACATCGTATTGACCTACAAAATTTATTAATATATAAATCCACCCTTATGACCTGCTACATCGTATTGACCTACAAAATTTATTAATGATCCCATAAGCTTTACCTTTATTTACTATACCCTGAAAAAAAAAACTCTTTCTTCCGCTAAGCTATGTAGCCTATACTAGAATGAATATATATTTTATTTATTTATTTTTAGATTAAGTTGCCTAAAAGGTAGCAGGACTAGCAAATATTTTAAAGATAATACAAAAATCTATATACCATATATTGCCATATATTCCAACTTACATTGCCCTATATTCCAATCTACATTATATAGCTCCATAAAGGATATATCAATCAGATATATATCAGATATATCCATATGGGTTATTTCTATCTATGAAACGCTATACGATCGAACGAAACGAGTATAGTAGAAATAGCATAAAGTGGCATCAGTTAAGATCTGTTGGAAGATTATTAAGTAATAGAACTGTACTATAACTGAAGTATAAGACACAGACGACGATATCTATTGCAAATTGAAAGTCTTCAGCTATACAATAGAAAGATAAAACACAAAATCAATATACTCTTCTCACTTTATGAATGAGTATCGTAAAACAGAAATCACTCTGGTAATGCTTAAACAGTTAAACAGCTAAGATCTATTGGAAGTCCATCAAATGATATAACATTAGCTACCTTAACTCGAATTCGAATACTCTTACCTGGATCATTCAGATGGCAGGCGGTGTAGGGATCTCCATTGTAGCCAGCTGGGCAGCTGCAAACGGCCACATGATTTCTGGCCTGAGGGAAAAAGTAAATAATAAAAAATGAAAACAATTTGTGGTTCAACTAAATGGTCGGCAATGGATGGGCCGAGATATGGCCGAAGGCACTTACCTCACAGTTGGAGCCAATGCCGCAGGCGCCGACACAGGGGTTAACGCAGCGATTATCCTTGCACTGGAGGTCGCCACGGCAGTCGACGTTGTCCAGGCATTCGCCGCGATTGCAGTGCGTAAGCGGATTACCGCTATAGCCGGGCGGGCAGGAGCAGACCGGACGGCCGCCGGCAGCCTCCTGGCACACGGCATTCACGCCGCACGGACTTCCGCTGCAGCCATAGGTCTGGGCAGCTAAAGGACGAGTGGGCGGGGGTGGGGGCAAAAGAGGTGTGGAATATTGCATAAAGGTGTCTCGTGTGCATTGTGATATGCTAATTTACACTATGTGATTAACTAGAGATGTACATAATTGTGGGTATGGCAGGTGAGGTCAGTGTGTGTGTGTGTGTGGGTGTGTGAGTGTGAGAGAGAGAGAGCAAGTGTGTGAGTGTGTGTGTGTGAGTGTTGTTAATGAATGTTATTCATTGAGTTAGGCGCTCTTCTATATTAGATATACAGTAGAATCAGGTTATAACGATGCTCAAGGGACCGTCGTTATAGCCGGAAGACGATATAAGCATATAAGCTTGCTCATGCAACTTTGTCGGGGGACCATAATGTACGTCGCAATAGCCGGACAAACTCCTTAAGTGGAGTCGTTATAACCGGATGCTACTGTATCTCATATAAATCTAGTTTATATACAGTTATTACACAGCTATATTTGATATTAGATATATCTTATATAGATCTAGTTTATATACAGTTATTACAGAGATATATACACACACATATATATATATATATATATATATATATATATATATATATATAGCTTATAGTTGGGTCAGTAGTTGGTGCTTTTCGGTTAGCATAGACATAAGACTTGTGCTTGAATTGCTTTTTGGTTTGAATTTTGATTTTGTTGTTTTTTAAATACCACGAGTGTAGACCGGATCTTGATAGATAACGCGCTGCAGGGAACGGCCATCGCCGTAGGTATAATACGTACGATATGAGCAGTTGACACAGCGTTTCTCTAGCTTTTTGCCAACTGTACTCTGACAGCCGAGGGCCAGTAGTAACAATGCCACGCCCAGTAGCTGAGATGGCTGTGGAAGCTGCAGAGAGAGAAGGAGAGAGATTGAGAGATGAAATTAAAAATAATTGACTTCCTTTTACTTTTATACTTTAGTAGAATTTCTTATCTATAGTCGACTAGCATATGCTCTTTTCTTTCTTTTTGTATATATAGAACAGAGTCTTTTTAGGCAAAGTTCAAGTTGAATAAGACATTATGACCACTCAGCTAACTCAATTCGATTCGCTTTGAAAATGCTAAACGTGCAAGGCGATGCGTCATGGGATTCACCAGAACCAAAAACACTTACTTAGAAAAAAAATATAAAATAAAAAAAACAATAGATCGAATTTTGAATACCCTCGGCTTGAAGGTGTTCTTATGAAAAAATTGAATCTCCAAGCAATTATTATATTATATAATATAAAATATGATATAATATAATATAATGTAATATAAAGTATCATATGATATAAAAAAATATAGTTTATAGAAGTCGATAATATTATTTATACCTTTATCTATATTCATATAAGCAATCTCTAATCATGCTAATATATATATATAATTTATATAATATATGTTTTGTATATATTAAATATGTAATATATATTTTATATTATATTATTATCATATTATATTGACACGATTAGATATAGCTTACATGGCATTCATACTACATATTTCCTATATACTAACATTTCTTGCGGTTTCCTAAAAAAAAGCGTCGAACTACCCTTAGATAAACTCACTTTGTGATAGTTTATGCTTATTATACTGAATGACAAACTAAGAGTGATAAAAAAATAAAATACTATAAACCAGAAATGAGATCAGTCCCCACTCTATTTTTTATATTATATTGAAGCTTAATTCATGCCAATCGGTATAAAATAGCATATAAGTCAAAAATTTAACTTAGCTTAGCTTTAAATATTAGATGCAGTAATGAATGGCAATAAACATTTTTGATGCTTGGTATTGAATTGACTTTTATAAATTTTATTTTATTTAATTTTGTCTGCATATAAACTTTCGATAGTAAAAAATCAAATGGCAGAGCTTATTAAATATTTCAAAAGTTAATTTCTGTCGATAACTTACATAGTCATCATAATATTGTTATTGAAAATAGTATCAAGATTGATGGGTCAAGCTAAAGCCATATGAAGATTTGCTGAAACTTAAGTTTTTCAGGCAAAAACGTTAAGATATTGTATAGTTATATATATGTTATATGTATATATGATATATAAAAATATGATTTATGTGTATATATGATATATGTATATATGTATGTATATAGTATACATATGTATATTGGCAAGACTAGTTGGTTAGTTGGCACTTAGACCTTATTAAGCTTTATCAAAGAATCAACTAACTTCTCAGCTATAGCCAAACACTTGCTTTAATCATTGTACCCAATGCAAGAGTATACATATATATGTATATACAATATATAAACTGAAGACGTCATCAAGCGCTCAAACACGATTAAACATTTAGTCTTATGTCCGGCCGAGACAAAATTGTTGTTTTCAGCTGGGCTACTTGAAGTCGATTGAAACTTTTGCGCTTGGGCAGCAACAGCTGCTACCAATTTTGGTAGCAGGCAACTGGGATGGCCTATATAGAAATGTCATCTAGATATATTTACAATATATTATATATACATATATATGTATGTATGTATGTCTAAAGACTAAGTAAGCGCGGCAGCTGATCATTGCTTTGAGTATGACACATTTCGTGAAACTTGTTCGATTTCAGCTTAAATAAATATGAATCAAATCACTTTAGGCCAGATTATGCAAATTGGCAGCTGGTTGACGGAATTGCTTTTGGCCCGATTGGGCTGGTTTGTATTGTATACAATTCAGCAGCTGCCACAAGGTCAAATTGCCAAAGAGTGGGCGTTTGCTAATCATACAAATTGAAGGAAATTCTTCAAATTTTTATCATATATCATAGTTGAATATATATGTATATGTGTTTATATATTTCTATACAGCTTTAGTTAGAGCTGATCTCAGCTTGGTGACAAATGTCTGTTGAGCTAATTAGCTCATAAGCTACTCCAGTGTATGTCTGCCGATGTGACATGATAGATTGGCCTAGTTTAGTGCCTTATCTTTCTTAAGTCTAACTGATCTCAGGTAATTCGTCAACTGAAACAAAGTGAGCTGAAAGCTTCATAAGAAATTGATTAAAACTGGCATAAATTAGAGTTTGTATAATTGTTGCTTGACTAAAATAGATAAGTAAGTATGATAGTCAATAGATCTTTACAATTTATCTAACCGGAATATAAACGGAAATTATAAATCTGTTCTTTTGCTAATATTTTCACGTTCAGTTTCAGTTATTCTGAATCATTTTACAGCTTCTTGTGTATAGTTTATTGAAATTGTTCTTTACAGATATTTTATTGTATTTTTAAGTATAACTGATCTTAGGTAATTAGTTAGCAAATTGAGCTCGGAGAACTTTAAAAGCAATTGACAAAAGCTGGTTTCAGTTAAAATTTTCTTGGTTGTTCCGCAAGTATGATAGTTATATATATCCTTTGCTATAACTATGATAGTTTTTACAATTTACTTATATTTTTCTTTTGCTTTAATTTTCACGTTCAGTTTCAGTTATTGTCAAGCATTTAAAGTTTATTGGAACGGCTCTTTATGGATATTACTCATTTGTTAGCTGAGAGTGTTACAATCTCCCAAATAAGTATATACATAGGTGCTGAAAACTTCCATATTAGACAATAGACAAATCGTTCTAGTTATACTTATTGCCCAACAAAAAAAGAAGCTTTATGCCCAACTGCCCACTTTAAATGCCCCTTTTTGCTCGTTGAGATATTAAAGACCATTGAAAGTGTGACGTTGGGTATAAAGTTTTCTGTTTAAGTGTATGTAACTGACTGAAGAGGGCAAGGTCTTTTTAAACAAAGGAATGAATATATATCTTGATCTTGATAGGTTGATGTATCGTGATCATTATCTATCTGCAAAGACTAGCAAATGTATGTCTACATATTTGAAGCATAATGCAAATTTAATATCGATTTTAATCGATTTCAAGAAAATGAAGTAAAATAAACTTGATTGGTGTATGCTATCACTTATCAAGCGTATGCTAATAAAAAAAAAATACATTTTTTAAATATTGCCAGCAATTCAATAAATTATAATTAGTTTTTGGGAAAAACTTGGAGTGACATTACAATATATATATATATTTTATGAGGCTCAAAGACTTAAGCTGAAGTAAAATTTTCCCTCATAAGAACTTAATTGGAGTATGAAATTATGAAAAGAAGAACTATAAGAAGAAAATCTTGACTTTAAAGTATAATATATATTATATTCAACAAATAACCTTATCTCTGATTGGAAACTTTACTGGAATTTGATTAAGAAACTATAAAAAGAAAATCTTTCACCATCATATAACTTTAAAATAAAAAAAAACTATATAATCAACAGATAACATTTTCCTTGATAAGAAATTTGTTTTGATTAGGAAACTATAAATAGAAGAACTATAAAAAGAAAATCTTGATTTTAAAGTAAATATAATAAATATTATAAACAATATATTAGAACTAACAAATAACATTTTTCCTAATAGGAAACTTTACTGGAATTTGGCTAGGAAACTTTAAATGAAGATCTGAAAATCTAAAAAAAAAAAAACACATTTTCCTGATAGAAAACTTGATTTGTTTAGGAAACTATAAAGGAAAAATCTTTCACCAAGTCCTTAATATTTATCATTCCCAGCTATAGTTATAAACAATTCTCTGCAGTTTAGAGTCTCTCTCTGATCTCGTATAGACCAAACCTCATTCTATTCCACATCACGCTCCGATCGAAATATGATAATTTCCTACACTCATCCGATTCATGTTAAACTAATTACTTTGCTTAGCCATAATGCCTCAGCTGAGACTCAGATTTATTGGCATTTTGCCTATTGTGCCGGAAGTAAACACTTCAAATAGAACTCAAGCCGAGGGATTTTCCAGTGACGCCGACTTTGAATATTTTGTTGTTGTTTTCGTTTTATTTATTTATTATTTGGTTGTTGTTGAATATATATTGCTCACGTAGCGTACTTAATGCATTTTTTATGTCTTGTCTTTGTGTTTTATTTAAAACAAAAAATATGAGAAAAAAAAACAAAAAACAAAAACAAAAACAAAAAATAAAAACAACTTCATTAGTTTGAAGCGTTTTGTTTACATTGAATCGTTGTCTCCACTTGGCCTTTGGGCACTCACCATTTTCTAGTTAGAGTTCTTAAGAACAACAAAAGAATTGATATATATTTGATTTGTTTTTAAGTATTATTTAATCAAGAATATTATGGGAAATATAAATGCCACTCGAAGCGTTAAATTTGAACTGAAGCGCCTGCTAGACGGACTTGGGCTATTTATAAGTCTGCCCAGGCCAGGCGAACGCCTCCGTCTCCAGCTCAGTCACAGTCTCTCTCACACTCTCCCATTCTCCCAAAAAGGTCGCTGAGAACAGCTGAGAATTGAGACAATGTTGGCGTCATCCAGACGTCAGTCAGCGACTCAAGCCACGACTCAGTTGACTTGACAAACTTGGGCCTCTGTTTGCCAGAGTCGGAACTGCTTTTTATTGTCGTTCTGTTTGAGTTTGGATGTTCGATCATGTTCGCGAGAAGAGTATATTGGTTAGATCATACCTGCAAAGTGACACTCAATATTTACTCTCGACTCTTGTGTCATACGAGAGACTTGTCTGAGAGTGCATAAGATTAGGAATTTAAATATATTCTGTAAGTCCTTTGAAGCTATGGAATGTTGGGTAAAGAAATCTATTTTCCACAGTTTTGGAGTTAGAATGAGCTCTACTTTAAAACCTATTAATTATAATGGTCTGCTATAAACATTTTCTTTATATATTGTTTGAAAATCCCTTAAGGCAATTCTTTCATATTGGCTAAAAAACTCTATGTTTTCCTCAGTCTTAAAGTTGGGATTATCTCTATTATAGGCTTATAGACATGATCAGCCAACTCTTATCTTATAATATTTATTATACTTTAATGTCAAGATCTTCTTCTTATAGTTATTCTTTTTAAAATTTCATAATCAAATCAAGTTTTTTATGAGGGAAAATGTTACTTCAGCTTAAGTCCCTTAGCCTTATAGAATTTATAAGATCTGATAATATAAGTACTTTAATATTAGTCAAATTTAGCTGTTTTTGTCGTGTATTTTGTAGTCAGTTACACCCGACTGAGTTGCTTTGTTATTGCTCTGAGCTTTAAAAATCACATTCGCTGTTACTTTGCGAATATACAGTCCGTCAGTCCGTCAGTCAGTCAGTCAGTCAGTCAGTCAGTCAGTCAGTCAGTCCGTCAGTCATTCACTCACATTTACTTGTTCATTCATTAAACCAGGTGAAGCGCCCAGCTGTAGCCATTGGGTTATTTATAAGCGCGTACTTGACAACTTTTGACTGCTTTGGCGGCTCTCATCACATGCGTAGGCGTCTTTATTTCATATTGTTTGCATTATAAACTTTATAAACAAAACTGGCTTTGTGCCATCTAACACCTAATAAGACTAATTGTTATATCAACCTATGTACATTTATATACTATATAAACATATTTCTTGTATATACTATATATAACTTTTTTGCTTTGCTGCAATTCGAATTCGAATTCTGCTTGAGCTTAACAAATGATCAAATTATGAGTTACAAATGAAGACAAACATTGTTAGCATTAATGAATTGCTAAAAACTATATTGTTTATGCAAATGATAGGCTATTAGATACCCCGTAGTAGTTGTTGCTCTGCAAGGTAATTCATTCATAATATTTTATTTGAGAATATGAAGTAGCACATATGTATTTTGAAAGAGAGAGAGAGAGAGAGAGAGAAAGAGAAGAAAAGAGAGCGAGAGAGCAAGAAAGACACAGAATGAGAGGGAAAAGAGATTGAGCAAGAGAGAGACTCAGGGAGAGTGAGAGAGAGATAATTAAACTTACTATATGATATGATATGATTGACATAATAAATCACGTTTTTTTTTTTTTTATTTTGTTTTTAGTTTATTTATTATTTATGCTCTTCTTGAAATACCAACCACTTACTAAATTTAATGATATGTTCTAAGCTGTAAAATATATCCAATTATTTCAACTTCCTCTCAAAAAAACCTCTTAAGGTATTTTCCAATTGTAAAAAAAATTGTATTTAAGTATTTACATATATTACTATGCGACAGGTCCATTTACAAGGTTCAACTATTACAGGGTATCCCACAGTCTCTCGTATATATAGAGCTGTGTTTATGTTGTTGCTGTCCTTAAACAAATTGCCAAAAGTTCGTCTGACTTAATTAATTTATTGGAGGCTCGTAATTTAATTTGATTTAGTTACCAGTAGATTTAAGACATTTCTTTGATTGTTTGGCTCTATATACAAATGTATATCTATATACATATGTTTCGATGCGCATTATTAATTACACAGTTGCCAATTATGGTCAGGTGTATACTAAATTATCAGCATATGCTAATGCCTACGATTGCCAGCGATCTGTAGCTGAACGCAGGCGTTTGTTTTTCTTTACCACATCTCCAAAAACGGGGCTTGTAAATACGATTCGTATCGCTATGAGATATGTATAACATGCTAATTACAATTAAATATATATATATATATATAAATATTTTCATTGAAGCCGCGAACTTTATGGATATTACAAAATATATTGCATACAATATAAATTAATAATATAAAATTATTGTATTAATACACGTGCCTAAGTATTTGCATTTTGAAAATGGGAAATCAGAATAAAATGCTTACAAAAGGGGTCGTAATACGATATCCTAAGGTATATATATTCTTGATGTGGATCAAATGGAATACTACTTTGTGCATCTTTTTCCTTGCGTCAACTCGTCAAGCTAAAGCACCTTCAAGCTCCTCTTATAACACATACATAACTCTTATAATTGTCATAAAATCGATACAAATCGATAACAGCCCATAGTTGTATATGCTATATATCTCAGTTATCCAGGTTCAGGTTGAAGAATCTCTTTTAACTTTCTATTATAACACATGCACATAATTTTTATGAAATCGATAAAAATCGATAACTAAGTTTAGTTACATAGGTTATATATATCAGTTATCAAATTTGGAATATAGATTCCCTTTCAAAAGACACCAGTACTTTGCATTTCCTAAATTAGCTTAATCATATCATAATCACGAAAAACCTCAGCTTTATAGATCATGTCCCACTCTTCAGGGCATTTCATAGTCGGTCACTCTCAACTTCTTGTTGCCATTCAGTTTTGTTTTTAATTTAAGTACGAGCGGAAGTCTGTAGGATACAAAAAATATGTAGGCTTGTAAATAGATTTGTTCATTTTCATTATATTTAATTTCCGTCGGCCCAAAAGACAAAGTTTGCTTTCTGTTTTTTTTTTATTTTTTATACAAATATCTATTCAAAAGAAGAAAAATTAATGCCTAAATAAATACAGCAAATGTGGATATAGAATTTGTTAAATTTGTCGCTTTTTTGTTGCCAACTTTTTCTGGCTAAAATTTCTGACTAAAATGTCAGCGCACAAAGGCAAACAAAAGCCGAACAAAAGTTCTTTATAAAATTAATATGTGGAAAAAACGAGCTTAAATAATTTTTAATGCTTTAAAAATGAAAGAGAGCTTAACTTTATATCTGTATTTAAGTAAGCCGCTTAAATAAAGTATTTTATTCTCTGACACAGCTTAAAGTTATCGATATGTTGTCTATCAATTATGATTGCGAATTTATCTTTGTAATTAATAATTCAATTTTATTTGAATTTCATTCATATTGATAAGGGATATATATATGTATGCCTAGATAAGACGATGTTAACTAAGCTTACATATGTATATTGTATATGCCAGTTGTCGATAACTTTTCGCCTCATCTTTTGAAGGTTGACATTAAGTTTAATTCAAATTATTATAAGAATTGATGTAAATTTGTTAAATGTATAAACAAAAATATAGATTTTAATTTAGTTTTTGAGTCCTATGTTTATCGATACATGTTATCGATAACCATTATTGCAAATTTTAACACTCAATCGAAAAGTTTTTACTTTACATTTCAATATACATTTTTATGAAGAGTTTCATATCATTTGCTGCAATTATGATAGTGTTTAATCGGTAGTCAAACTGATCGATAACATCAATTGTAAATGTGTGGCATCAGGATAGTTTTTAGTAAGACTCTAATATGATAAATTCTTGTGAAATAATATACTATGCATGTAGATTTGATAAAGAATTTAAAATATATAAATTTATAGATTCGATAAAGAATCATAAAATATATGAATCGATAGATTCGATCAAGAATTTTAAAATATATAGATCAATAGATTCTATAAAAAAATCTTTAAATATATAAATCGATCGATTCGACAAAGAATCTTTAAATATATATCGATATTTTTGTATCGATAGTTTCGATAACAAGTCTTTATTTATAAATACTATATACTTAAAGATTCTTTATCAAATAAAAATTCATAATATATTATACACATTTATATATTAATGAAATTAATAAAATTAGGCAGATTTTGTTAGGTATACCAAATTTTTAACAAATATCCCAAAAGTTCTATTATATTGGAATAATTTAGTGGGTGAAGACAATATACTTAGTTTGTTGAATAATAATTTCTGTTAAATCGGGGTAAACTTGTCCAGTGGCCAATTGAGACTGCGGCAACTGTTTGCAATTGCAGACGATTTGAATGTGAATCACGTTCGGGCCAATTGGCAATCCGATTGAAATTGTCAAATTGCCATTTGCCAAGTTTCACAAGTAGATTTCGATTTCCAATAATTGACCTGCAATTGACATTATTCATTTGGCTGGATTGAGATGCGATGCGGTGCGATGCGACAGGCACACCAAAAAAAAAAGGTGGCCAACACAGCTGGCCTTGGGCACTTGGGCACTTGCGTCCTTTTTGGCCAAGCCAATGTCAATTTGCCGCCTGGCAGTCATTTAATTGTGCGTCTTGTGCAAATCTTATGGCTTACGCAGCTCATTTGTCAAATGCCCAAGGTCGCGTTGGCCCGGGCGGCAAATGAAATCAAACTGGAGGCAAGAATACCTGCTGCACCCTGTGCCAACCCAAGGGCCTGGCCCAGCCTGTCCCAGCCTGTCCTCACTTGGCTCGGCCTGTTCATAATTTATGCCGCCTAAATCAATCATATTCAATCATGGCACTGCGGCGGTGTATCTGACGGATGGGCTAAGCCCATGTTAGAGACTCGGCCGAAAACCAGATTTCCATTGACAAATGTTATGTAATCAATTTGGCATTATTAATTTGAATACACGCACCGCGCTTGACACCTGTGCAAGCACCTGTGCACCCCCATGGCCCCATCCGGTCAGCTCCAAATCCAGACCACGCCCACAATTCAATCGCTTTCACTTTGTAGATAGCCGTACCTTTGCCACAATCGCCAAATAAAGCGTTTTGAGTTTGGCCAACCAACTGGTCGAGCGCTCTCAATTGTCTTCAAAGTGATTCTCTATGCATAGAGTATATGTATTTATATATAAGTATATTTTAGTAATTAATTTGTTCTTTTGTTTTACCAGAATCTTGATGTTGCCTTAACAGTCTTGCTTTATTTTTCGAAAGGTTAAAAGTACAGGCCAACAAGATTTGTTCACCAAGAGCTAAAAGCCAAACTCCAAAAGATTGTGACATGATTAATCTGAATCGGAAACCAGTCAATAAAAATTAATTACCAAAACTTTTATGGCACGGATTCAGGACTTTATAGTATTAAAAATAATTTTTTTAAATAAATAAATAATTAAGTAAGAAAATTAATCAAACAGTAAATGTAACATTACATTAATAAATAAATGTAATAAACAACATTTTTTATAAAATAAACCATTGGGGAAAAATATATTTAAAAAATAAATATAAATACATTAATAAAACTAAATAATAAAATACACAGAAAATAAAATTAAAAAAAAAAAAAACAGTTTAATAAATAAAACAACAAATAATAAACATAAAAAAATATAAAAAGGTGCAAAGAAAATTAAAAAAAAAAACAATTCAAAAAATAAAAAAAAACTTTTTTTTTTTTTTGCCAACAAGCTATTAACATAATAAAAATAAGGTTAAAATTGTTAGAAAATAAAATTATTTTATAAAAGTTATAGAATAAATAATAATAATATAATATAGATCGAATCAAGATATTCATAATCATAAGGAAGTGTCCAGCTTAAATGAATCAAGAGACTAGAGTGCATTGAGCTATCAGAAAAAATATTATGTTTATTATGATATATTTTAACTGAAATATTCAGAAATACCTATAATAGGTAGGCTTAAGCATAAGGGAATGATATATGTTATATAATATATATCGCTAAAGTTCAGCCATTTGGGCAATTTGAACAATTGGATTCGGCAATTTCGAAGGGCAGAACATTTGGATTATAATAGACACTTGGTATACATAATTTAGTAAAGTCCAACATATCGTTTATGGATAATTTGTGAGTCAAAGAAAAAGCTCTAGAAACTAAAATAGACATCGGGTGTGGTCATTAATGGATTGTATTAACTGGCTGCCAGACGATTACAATGGGGTCTAGTTGAGCAGGAGAGAAGGAGGAAGGAACAGCTGGGGTGTTAGCCATTAAAAGTGTCAGCCAATTTCTAGGCAATTTGCATAAATCAACAGCAATGCGGATTTGGATTCAGATTCGCATTGGCTATAAAAAGGGCATTCTGACTTTCCCAGAGCACAGTACGATAGCAGACAAGATGTTGACTGAGGTAGACTCGAGGCGGGCCTTTCACTATCAATGGCACTTTTGGCGCCTCATTGGCCTCCATCCGCCTGAAGGAGATTCGTTTTGGTCACGTCACTATAGGACCTTGAGCATTATGATCAATGTGCTGCCCACGATATGTGTGCCCGTGTCGTTCTATATGGAACTCCTCCTCAGTCGCTCGCTGACCGATTTCTGCGAGGGTTTCTATTTGGCCGTCATAACCTTTGTGCAGCAGCTGAAGCTGATCAATGTGATTAAGGTGCGCAACCATTTGCTGGAGCTGCATGACATCATGAGTGAACTGGACAGACGATTGCAGTCGACGACGGAACGTCAAATTATCCACGACAAAATCGAGGAGTCGCAAAAGATCTGTAAATATGTATTGAGACTGTTCATGGCGGTCTTTGCAAGCGGCATTTGCTTGGCGGCCTGTGGACCCGATCGACTGCTACCTTTCCCCGCCTGGACGCCGTGGGATTTTCAGCGAACCCAAGGCATTTATGCACTAACATTCGCAACGCAGTGCGTGGGCGTCTTCATCTTAGCACTAATAGCCGCAAACAATGATACGTATCCGGTGGTCTATCTGGCCATGGTCGCTGCTCACTGCAAGGCGCTGGCCCTACGCATCGCCAAGCTGGGCCACAGGGGCATGAGCCAGGAGCAGACCTATCAGCAGCTGCTTGAATGCATCAAGGATCATCAGACTATATTGCAGTAAGTATATACAGACATATGTATATATTAATTTTTGTATACCCTAAACCCATTGAAAATGGGAGATCAGTATTATAAAGTATATGTATGTATGTATTTTTGATCAGAGCGAAGAGCTGAGTCGATATAGTCATGACCGTCCGTCCGTCGATCCGTTCGTATGAACGCAAAGATCTCCTAAACTACAAATACTAAAGACATGAAATTTCACATGTATACTCGTGTATACCCTACACAGTGCGAGTTTATCTTATTTTTTCGATAACTCATTCCATTTATTTTTTATCGACAATAATAGATAATTTAATTTTTTTAAGCTAATTTAAAAACTGTTTGATCTAGAGACTTTAGACTTATTGTGTAGATCCATGAGACGAATACAAAGATTTTGTAATTTATAGATTTTGGATACCACGCCCCCTTCGCCCCACATTTGGAAAAAAACGTATTTCAAGTACTAGAGACTTCAAGACTAGAGGCTTTGACACACATACACACATTTGTATATTATTATCATGTTCTGAAAGTTAAATGAATATAATCCCCCCAAAATGAGTGGATCGTAGCCGAGCAGTCTTGACTAGAGCTTTCTTACTTGCTTTCTTATTCACTCATTTATTCATTTACAGATTATTGAAAATCTTGGATACCTCATTGTCGAGCGCCTGCATCATTCAGTTCCTTTGTACGGCCACCTCTCTGTGCACCCTCGCGTTTATCGTCATCTACATTGAGATGAGCTTCTTGCGGATATGCCATGTGTTCTTCTTGCTGATGAGCATCATTATTGAAACATTTGTCATATGCTATGCCTCCGAGCACGTCACCCACGAGGGCGAACAGATGGTCAATGCGATCTATGACACCAATTGGATCAATCAGCCGGTCCGTTTCCGTCGTACCCTGGTGTTCATGTTAATGCGCTCTCAGCGACCCATTTGCATTGTGGCTGGCAATATTTTGCCTGTGCGGATGACAACACTGTTTTCGGTAGGTAGAGTTTACGGTTATACGGGAATAGTAGCTGTGTAGAAGAACGACTGGGTGGTGAATAGACGGACGGATGGAAGAGTTGCAGGCACGGGTACGTATAGATAGAAGCTTTCACGGGCGAACAGACGGGCGGGTAGATGAAGAAATTGTCAGTCGGTCATGCGGCTGGAAATTTGACGCACTGACAGATGGACGGATGGACAAACAAACAGGCGAAGGAATAGACGGATGAACGGACTGTTGTGCTGTCAGACGGACAGACGAACGGACTGTCGGATGGACAGACGGACGGGCTGAGAGTCCAACGGACACATGGGCCAGCTGACAGTCGAACGCACGAGTTAGAAGGACAAACGGACGGACTAACAGATGAGCTGCCACATGGACGGCCAGACTTAGGTCTTATGAATAGACAGAAGAACGGACGTGTGGACGGACAGTTAGACAGTTGTACAAACGGGGATGGACTGATAGTCGGACGGACTAGCAGTTTGGCGGACTGATAGATGGGCGTACAGACAGATACACGGCCAAAAGGACAGACGGATGGATGGCCAGACGCACAGACTAGAATGTAGAACGGGACACTTTTTTTCCGACCTGTTCCTTTTTTTTTTTGAAACCAAATTTTTTAATATTATATTATATTATTATATTATTATATTATTATATTATTATATTATTATATTATTACATTATTACATTATTACATTATTACATTATTACATTATTACATTATTACATTATTACATTATTACATTATTACATTATTACATTATTACATTATTACATTATTACATTATTACATTATTACATTATTACATTATTACATTATTACATTATTACATTATTACATTATTACATTATTACATTATTACATTATTACATTATTACATTATTACATTATTACATTATTACATTATTACATTATTACATTATTACATTATTACATTATTACATTATTACATTATTACATTATTACATTATTACATTATTATATTATTATATTATATTATTATATTATTATATTATTATATTATATTATATATATATTATTATATTATGTAATATTTTCTTTCTTAAATCTTTAAATTATGTGTTTTATTCCTTTTTTCTTTGCAGGTTATCAAGGGAGCCTATACTATGTTCACGCTGTTAAATGAAGCCAAATCGAAGAACTAAATGGCAGTGGCTTAAAACTGGCAAACTGCCTGCTATAAGCAGTAAAGCCTTGCGAATATCGTAGGACACACACACACACATACACACACACACACACAGAGTGGTACAGCAAGGCTTTACATTATTTAAAATATTTGGCACGCACTGTTAAATAAGTAGGAGTCCTACCGACTAGAGAATACCTACTACTGTAGAAGCACAAAAGGGCACTTGAGTTACTATTGATTTGAGCTAAGCGATAAATATCGCCTCGCCTCGGCTCGATACTCGATATAGTTACTTTTTATTAAGAAATTCATTTTGTTCACTTGTCACATGTGATGGCAGCTTCTGTATATTCCCCATCAGCTCCAGCGACTGGGCATGCGAGTCCAGTGAAGCGAATGCTCACTCAATATGGCCATCGACTGGCGGCGTTCCGTATCGCTGGCCATGCCGGGCCATGCTGGATGCGTGCGTGCGTGCGTGCCGCCATTTTCATATTCAGCTGCCACCGGAAATGCGCATTTTATGCAAGTGTCACCCAATGGCGTCCAGCGGAAGTTGTTTATCTTATGCCGTTGCCGTTGCCATTGCCATTGCCATTGCCATTGCCGCCAGCAACGCGGCGTATTCGCGCTAGCCGTTGATAATATAATTATGAAAGTGTCATGTGAATGGGAAAAGGAATATGTAGATACCGTACGACATATATATGAATATATATATAAACTTATATATATGTATAAACTTATATATGTATATACAGGGCTGTCCATATTCGACGAGCCCATCTGAGGTTGTCCATAATCAACGGATTTTTATATATTTTTAATATTTTTTTAAATAAAAAAAAAACTCTTTTTTATATTGAGATATCACATTCAAATCTACTTGAACCAAAAAATATATATAAAAAAATTAAAAAATTTTGTTTTTATTTGATGAAAAAAAAAAAAAATATATATATATATATATGACAACCCTATATATGAATATATATATGAATATATATATGTATATATATATATATATATACTAGTATCCCGACCCGGATTCGCACGGATGGGGGTAAAATAGTACTTATATCTTTTAGTAGTATTTGATCATTTTTTAAAGCAAGCATTGGAATTTCAGCCCCAAATTCAAAATATAAATAAAAAAGCTTTTATTCCTACATATGTTGATTAAAAAATGCCCAGATTGCTAAAGATAATTGGTCAAAAGACTTTTTAATGGTCCATTTTTGGGCAGAATATCAGGGGTAGATCTTATTCATAGCTTTGATTTGGAAGGAAGATTGTTGAGCATAATAATAATTGTGGATAATCAATACTTGTTAGAGAGTTAAATAAAAACAACTAAACATTTACCGACATCAAACTTTGAGCTTTAGCTGTTTATTTGTCTAAAATACTAGTTATATATTAGTTATAGTTATATAACTAACATGAGAATCTTTATACTAATTCCAGTCATTGGAAGAGTCACGTCTGTTCTCTTAAGCTGTAAAGGTGAAGAGTTTATGGAAGTGAAGCTAAGTTTTATCTGTCAGTTAGCAATTGTTGAAGAGCTTGAAATTTCTGCATATTCTCTATAAATGTATATCCAAAATTACTCTCATTTATTATGCCAACACTAAGTTCAACTAAACTGAGCTTGAAATCTGAGCAGAGTACTTCAGTAATTGTCAGGGAATTTAACTTGACTGAACTGTTTGAAATGATTTTCATAAAGAGTATGCAGATAATAGCCGTGTGTCTGGTTCGGTGGCCAAGCGGAGATAACTATCCTTTTTAGCCATTTTATCCTTGCTCATTTTTTGCTGTTTGTTGTTGTTGTTGTGTGTATGTCAACGGATTTGCGGATCTGTGACTTTTATGAGCCTCTGACACTGACATCACCATGGATGGCCCATCGGCCATGGACTTTTGAAGCGCTTATTACATAATCCTGCTGCTCATTATTAAATGAATTTACAGGATATTAAAAAAAAAAAAAAAGAAAAGAGCAGCACAAACAGCACCGCATGCCACCAGCTGCTTTAGTTCTCTCAATCGGCGCTCATTAAATGCAACAGTTTTAATTGATGCCGCCCTCTGCTGCTGCTGCTGCTGCTGTTGCTGCGGTTGACATCCCGCTTATGACCAAATCAGAGCTTATGCATTCAGCTTAATCATATTTGCAGAAATGTTTTCAATTAAACGACAATGAGACGCCCAGACACTAACAGCCCCGACCAAAGCCCGCATAAGTCGGTTAATGGATATGCGATTTACGATTTGTCATTGCGTCCGTAAATTATCAGTGTTATTA
Organism: Drosophila hamatofila; assembly: GCA_035045345.1. NCBI lineage: Eukaryota > Metazoa > Arthropoda > Insecta > Diptera > Drosophilidae > Drosophila > Drosophila hamatofila. The sequence continues at coordinate 19,003,962 of JAWNPA010000039.1, read as the reverse complement.
AAATGGTCAACGGGCCACCGCTTCTTATCCACAATATCATATATTTTAAATCATTTCCACTATAAGCCAATACATTAATTATATACAAGGATATATCTCTGTATATATATTTTGTATATCTTATATTGAGTCTTCAGACTGCTCTAGATGGGAAGGTGATGAGGTTGAGATTGAGTCATGCTCAAAACTTCCGTTGAATCTAAAGTTATTATTGGTCCACTTACACATGTACATAAGTATGTATGTATTTGCAGACTAGATGCAGTCAACAGTTAATAGCAAGCTATGTTCCTAAGTGCTGGAGTAATATCTCCTATAATCAAAGTTTCACTTCTCATTTATCTTTCTTGCATTTCACTCAAACCTTGATTTATGAGAACTCACCAACACACAAATGGACATGTAATCGAAATGAAGCTCTTTGCAAGCAGGAAGCACTCACTGAAGAGTCAATGAATATTAATGTACTTGCTTAATCAAATTTGTATGACTATACATCATACATGCTTGATCAAGAAACTAAATTTTCAGTGCACTGAAGCAATATATAAAATGGGTATTATTCAATTTACATATGGTTGAATTGCACTATAGAGTACTTTGCACATTTGCCTAAGTCTCTAAGTTTTCCTAATTTTCTAAGTCTTTCAAGTTTACGAAGACTTTCAAGTCTCCCTAAGTCTGTAAATTTTTCTAAGCCTTCCTAATTTTCTAAGTCTGCCAAACTTTCTAAGTCTTCCTAATTTTCTAAGTCTTTCAAATTTTCTAAGTCTGTAAAGTTTTCTAAGTCTGTAAAGTTTTCTAAGTCTTCCTAATTTCCTAAGTCTTCCTAATTTTCTAAGTCTGCCAAATATTCTAAGTCTTACTAATTTTCTAAGTCTTTCAAGTTTTCCAAGTCTTCCTAATTTCCTAAGTCTGTCAAATTGTCTAAGTATTCCTAATTTCCTAAGTCTTTCAAATTTTCTAAGTCTTCCTAATTTTCTAAGTCTTTCAAATTTTCTAAGTCTGTAAAGTTTTCTAAGTCTGTAAAGTTTTCTAAGTCTTTAAAATTTTCTAAGTCTGACAAATTTTCTAAGTCTGACAAATTTTTTAAGTCTGCCAAATTTTCTATGTCTTCCAAATTTTCTATGTCTGCCAAATTTTCTAAGTCTTTCAAGATTTCTAAGTCTTCCTAAATTTCTAAGTCTGTCAAATTTTCTAAGTCTTCCAAATTTTCTAAGTTTTTCAAGTTTTCTAAGTCTTCTTAATTTCCTAAGTATTTCAAATTTTCTAAGTCTTTCAAGATTTCTAAGTCTTCCTAATTTTCTAAGTCTTTAAAGTTTACTTAAGTCTTCCTAATTTTCTAAGTCTGCCAAATTTTCTAAGTCTGTCAAATTTTTTAAGTCTTCCTTATTTCCTAAGTCTGTAAAGTTTTCTAAGTCTGCCAAATTTTCTAAGTCTTTCAAGTTTTCTAAGTCTTCCTAATTTTCTAAGTCTTTCAAGTTTCCTAAGTCTTCCTAATTTCCTAAGTCTTTAATATTTTCTAAGTCTGTAAAGTTTTCTAAGTCTTCCTAAATTTCTAAGTCTGTCAAATTTTCTAAATCTTCCTAATTTGCTAAGTCTTCCAAGTTTTCTAAGTCTGCAAAATTTTCTAAGTCTTCCTAATTTTCTAAGTCTTCCTAATTTTCTAAGTCTTTCAAGTGTTCTAAGTCTTCCTAATTTCCTAAGTCTTTCAAATTTTCTAAGTCTTTCAAGATTTCTAAGTCTTCCTAATTTTCTAAGTCTGTAAAGTTTTCTAAGTCTTTCTAATTTTCCAAGTCTGTCAAATTTTCTAAGTCTGTAAAGTTTTCTAAGTCTTCCTAAATTTCTAAGTCTTTCAAATTTTCTAAGTCTTCCTTGTTTTCTAAGTCTTTCAAATTTTATGTCTTTCTAGATTTCTAAGTCTTTCCTCTAAGTCTTTCAACGATCACTATCATTATGTCTAAAGTTGCCCTTTTAATTAATATTTAAACAATTCTTAACAATTATTTATAACTATTACAATTGTGCTTAAAGTACTTAATATTATTTAAAAAAAATAAAATAATTACCTGAGCACACTTTACTTTCACTTTCACTTTCACTTTACTGCACTGCACTAGTGACCCCCACCGGGCCTGGACGACTGAAGAAATGCTGCAGCTGCTGCTCTTTATATAGGGCCCGTTTCACTCAAACTCTAAGGCGAGCTCAAATGTTGAGCCTGCATCGAGTTGCGGTCGCTGCAGCCGATCGTGAAGTGACCAATGAGAACACTCTCTGCTACTTCAAGCATTCTAAATGAGTTTAACTTGAATGTAAATGTAAGCAAATATTGCTGCCTACATATAGACAACATAAATGATCTTCTGCTGCTCATCTTCGCTCCTTGCTTTGGCTAGGCAGACAGAGAGACAGACAGACGGAGAGACAGACAGATATACAGACAGACAGACAGACAAACATACAGACAGACATACAGACATACAGATATACATATGGTTAGTATATAGATCGGCAAATAGACATAGTTAATTCTCATTATATATTTTATATACATATATATTGCCCATATATATATTCCTAATTCTGTCTCATTCTGTGTGATCTATCAAGGTTGGCTAAATGTTGTTATTTTTAATAGCTTATTTACTTAAATATGTATAGTTATTAGAGACAGTTAGTTATTAATAGACAACACTTCCTTTTGTTCTCTAGTTCTCTTAAGGACTAAGATTCCTGCATAAACTGCCTCAACTTCTGGCTCTTCCATTCAACACTCATGAATGGATGTGTTTATTATCATGAGCTGTCATATTTAAGCGTCAGCCATAAATCAACAGTTATTTGATTTTTTTCCAAAAAGTTTGCAATATTTTACATACTTTAACTGTTAATAATTTGTTTTTGTTCAGTATTTGTTTTTTATTTTCCATTCAAACTATTTCAAAACTCAATTTTAATTTTTTTTTTAATTTCAAACATCAATGCATAAATTTGTTTATACTTTTCATTTCTTATTTCTCTGCCAAATTCAACTTAAAAACATACTCAGTTGTGTGTATGTCTGTGTGCATGTTTGGTTTTTTGCACAAGCAGAAAATAAGCGATGTATCACTAAAATTCCTAGAAGGGTACAGGCGATCTCGTAGTCGAGCAGTCTCGACTAGAGCTTTCTTACTTTTTTTTTTTTTTTAAGTTTTTAATTCTATGCGCTAAGAGTCAGCTAGATATGCAGTCGCTCACAGCCAATTTCAACCAGCACCTACAAAAATATTGGGCATCTATCTAAGCTAAAAGAGATATCAACAAAATTTAAATATAGGTTTCTAGTCTAATGTGTTAACTTATATCAAGTCACTTATTTTTACAACATTTTTAAAAAATTGTATAAGAATTAAAAACTGATAAAAAACACAAAAAATAGATAAAATAAAATAGTTTTTAGAAAAGACTTCTCTGAAATCTGAAGTTTTCTGGCATTTGTATCCAAAATAGAATATGACGTGTCCGCCATATGTTTTGCATCATTATCTTAAAAATAATAACAATATAAAATAAAATTGAATACTCAATGCTTTAATTTCTTCAACAAAAATTAACATTGTATATATATATTTTATATTATATTTATATAGATATATATACCTGTATACATACAAAAATGAAACACACTTTGTAAATATCATATATAAACATTTCGAGTATATATTTGAAATTGAAAGTATTTACACAGAAAACCACAGCGACAGTTGGCAGAACTTAAAGAGAATCAAAAATGTTAAAAAAATCAATTTTTTAAGGTAATTAATCTTTATGAATTAGACGCAGCACAGCACCAATAAATCATAAAAAAACAAAAACAAAAAAAAAAATAAAAAAAAGCAACCAGAATTTGTAAATTAATTAACAACGAGCAACAACAAGAAAACAAAAAAAAAAAAAAAAAAACAGCAGCAACAACTGCAGAGAAAAGGTTTTTGAAAAGGATTTTAAAAGAAATATGAAGGCAAGCATACACCTGGATAAACACACACACACATACATATACACTGTCATAAATGAGTGGCTGCAGCAATGGTTGCTGCTGCTCCTGTTGCTGCTGCTGCTGTTGCTGCTGCTGCTGCTGTTGCTGCTGCTGCTGCTGCTGTTCTTGCCTTTGATGTCGTTTGCCTTAGTGCTTAGGGATATTTCACAATGTTAGCAGCAGCTGTTGCCTGTTTGATGGCACCTGCGCTATTGTCACCTGCCAGCCTTCCACTTGTTGCGGTTGGTGTTGCTGCCAGTCGCTGCTGCTGCTGCTGCTGTTGCTGTTGCTTTGTGCTGACTGCTGCTGCTACGGCTGCTGCCGGATGATACAAATGCGTGCCATAATGCACGGCGCCCGGATGGCTAAAATATGGTATTACGGCTGGACTGGCCGAGTGCTGCTGATGCTGCTGCAGCTGCTGTTGCTCCTCGGCAAAGCCGGCCAAGGGCCCAGCATGGCTCTGATAGAATTGTTGCTGGTGTTGTTGCTGGTGCTGCAGCATCGGCTGATAGTGTTGGTAATGGTGTAGCGGCTGTGGCTGCTGGTGTCCTAATGCGTTCGCTGCTGTCAATCGGACAACATGAATTGGTGGCGTTGATTCATGTCCCAGATTGTATGTCGCCTTCGGGTTATTATTGCTAAAGCGTGGCAATATTGCAAATTGATGTTGTTGCTGCTGCTGCTGCTGCTGCTGCTGATGATGATGTTGCTGCTGTTCGGGTGGCGCCTGCACATAAATTGGATTGTAGTGGACGATGGGTTGCTGCTGTTGGCCATGCAGTGCTGCTGGTGTGGGCAACACCAATGTTGCCGTTGTTGTTGATGTTGGCGCTGTTGTTGCTGGCGCCGTGGCGGATGGACTTGCTGCTGATGGCACCGTGGCATATTTATGTTGCTGCTCCGCCTGCTTAAGCCCCAGCCGCAATAGTCGCGCCTGCTGCTGTTGGTGTTGCTGGTGCAGCGGATATGCTGAAAAAATAGTTGAAAATTTTATCCAGCCATCAGTTGCAGTTGTCATTGGCTCATCATCAGCATGCTCGATGCCAAAGGCTATTCACTCTCTGCTCAATTAGCACTGGCATTGCCAGGCTGCCTGCAATTCACACTAATTGCCCGTTGCAGTTGTCGGTCGGCACGGCGCGAATATGTTCTTGCCCACCAGCAACATGTGTGCGTGTTCGCTGTTTAGCTTTCGACTTTGTCTCATTTCGACGCTGTATGACAACACAAACACAAACACAAACACAAACACAAACGCTGTGGCCTGGCTCTAGTTGGGATTTATGTACTGCTGGCCAGCTGCATGCTCCAGCGACATATTGCCCCCAGATAGTGGTGCAATTGTAATGCGATAAGCGGATTTCATGACACAGAATATTGTCTCACCCAGCTAGGATAAAATTGTTTCCGAAAAAGAATATGGAATCAGTTTAAAGAGCATCATGACAAGACATCTAACTAAAGCGGGTTTTCCCTTCACTTCAAGCTATATACCAATTTAAGGCACAATAGCTCTTATATTCTTCAAGCTATGATTAAAATGTTATTGGCGGTCATATTGAGCTAAAATGAATTGATTTTGAAATATTTTCACACATGCTAACTTTTGAAATAAACTAAAATCTGATTTCAAACTGAATTTAAGATCTTTTGAATAGGCTACACCTCGAGCGCCCAATCCTGTAGTATACACCCTGAGCTCCTAGAGCTGCCTTAGTCAAGGCAAAATTTACTCATATTAAACTGATTTTGAACTTTTGACTGTTTTCATACCTGTTGACATATAAAATAAATAAAAATTAGTTTCCAAACAGAATTTATGATCTTTTGAACAGGTTACACTTCGAATGCCTAGCCTTGTAGTATACAGCTCTTAGAGTTCTCAGAGCTGAAGCTGCAATTCTAAGTTTCTTATCTACATACTTGTATGCACATATAACAACATACTTGTCTATACACTCACATACACACGTACATACGCACATGCAAAAGCTCAAGTCCCTACTATTTTGAAGGACGTGGGGAGAGGTATTGAAGCTCAAAAATATTCATCATCTGTAGATTCAGCTCTGAAACATGTTTAGCTCTTATGATCTTTAAGCTATGCCAACAAAGCCAAATCTAAATATTGATTATTATCGATACTAGGAATATGGACAGAGTTACCGATAACTTAGATGAGCTGCATACGTCATAGAATAACCTATATTCAAACATCAATACCAATATCAGAATATTCTTTAGCTTCGTCTTTAGCTTCTATGATCTTCTAATCGTGCCTATAAAGCCAAATCAAAATATCGATTACTATCGATACTGGTAATATGAGCTGAGCAATTAATAATCTATATTCAAAACATTAATACAAACATCACAAACATTCATCATCTGCAGATTTATCTCTGACTTATCTTTAATACAAACCCAAATAAAACTATCGATTATTATTGAGACTAAAATTATATACTGAATTATCGATAAATGTGTAGACTTGCACTGCATATATCATTCAAGAATCTATATTCAAAACATCAATACTAAAATCAGAAATATTTGTCATGCCTACAAATTCAAATCAAAATGTCGATTATTATCGATACTAAGAATATGGGCTGAGATATCGATAAAAGTGTAGACTTGACGTATGCAGTATACGTCATACAAAAGTCTATATTCAGGACATAAATTCCTAGCTCATTTAAGCGGATAGACGGGCGGACGGATGGACAGCCGGACAGACAGTCAGTCGGACAGACGAACGAATCAAGAGCCGTGCTCGATATTTGTTTACCATACATACCATACAACGTGTTTTGCTGACCCGCTGGCTGCTCGGCATAGGTCGCCGGGGTCTGCTGATAGATGCGCTGCAGATGCAGCTGGGGCTGGGCCTGGTGCAGTGGCCCCAGCTTCGGCTGCTGATAAATGATGGGCTGATAGAGAGCAGCAGACGTGGGCGCCACCTTCGGATAAACAGTTTGTAATTGGTGTTGCTGATGATGCTGCTGTTGCTGTTGATGTTGCTGCTGTTGTTGCTGGAGTTGCTGTGCCGCTGCTAGCAATACGTTGGCTGGTATCTGTAAATAATGCTGCCCGTAGGCAGCAATTGGGGTGGGCACCGCCGAGGGAGCACTAACGAGGTCCGATTGATAGTACGGTCTGTAGATGCCTTGATGGTCGCGTGCCAATGGGCCGAGTAGCTGCATGATGGGCTGACTGGCGGCCGAGGCAACTGTTGCTGTTGGTGCTGCTGTGCTGCTGCTGCTGCTGGTGGTGGTGGTGGTGCTGCTGCTGCCGCTCGCGGCAGTGCTGGCCGCCGTTGGCAACAGGCCGGCGCTCAATTGCTGCTGCAGCTGGCGCATATATGAGAGCGGTATGGCGATAATATACTGTATGCGATGCCCCGGCAATGGTAGATGTTGCTGCGGTGCAGCGGTTGCCGCATATGGATATTGCTGCGGGCCAGCGCGTTCATAAATGCTCGGCTCGGCCTCCACATAGCTGTAGCTTGGACCTTGCGGCGATTTGGCATTCACTGTTCGCTGATACAGTTCCACTTGCGGCGGAACAGCGAATCGAAATCGATGCGGAATTTGCTGCTGTTGTTGCTGTTGCTGCTGTTGGTGTTGCTGCTGTTGTGGTGCAAATTGCAGTGGACCTGGCAAGCCAGCCTTCTGCTCCACTGCTGAGGGCGGCACATACCGTATGTCCGGCTTATCGTAGTAGCTCTGCAAGTAGTGAGTTAATTAAATGCAGTTGCTGTTGCTGTTGCTGTAGATGTTGTTGCTACTGTTGCTGTTGCTGTTGCATACCTGTGGTGCTGCATCGGCTGCCGTGTAGCGCACCGTCGTCGGCTCAAAGATGGGTCCACTCTCGGCGGCCTCGTAGTAGGTGGCCGATGGGTAGATGGGACGGAAGGCCGTCTCTTTGGCTGCTTTGCTCGTGTAAACGGAAGCTGCAAATGAAGGAAAAGTCAAGAAAATTAATTAAGAGAAAAGTTAATTTAACTATGAAGAAGTAAGATGGATGCAGTCGGTAGTGCTCGACTAGCAGATGCCCTGCATGATGTGAAGAGCTGTAATCATTATATTATTCCTCTCGATATATGTATATTGCACACAATATATGTATAAACACATACACACACACAGACACTCACACATCTACATCTAAGTAGACCTTACTATGAGAACTTAATTGTTGAATAACTCTTGCTCTAGTTGGAATTTCATTATCAAATTTTCAGAGCATTATAATGACATATATTTGCCAAAGGACAAATTACGAATATTTTAAATTTAAATTATAATTTAATTTTAATTTAAATTTTTATAATTTTTAATTTAACAACGACTCAACAACTAATAAAAAAAAGCAACACTTGAGTAAACATGTGAGACTGGAAGTAGTTTTAGGATTCTCATATTTGGTTCAAGAGTTCAGTTCAGATCTTGAATTCGTGAAATATCGAGTTGTTTTTATTAACGCTCTACAAAATTTAAATATTCCAAATCTGATATATTCAAAATCGATCTATTTATCGCAGAGCAAACGCCCAGATAGAAAGACAGGCAGGGCTAAATCGACTCAGCTCGTCGTCCAAGAATATATATATTTTATAGCATCGGCATCTATCTGTTATTTACATTCTTATAAAACTAATATACCCCAGATTCCAGCAGTGGGATGTAGCAGATAGATTCAGCTTATATATATATAGCTTATATTATATTATTTAGCGTCTGCCACGCCTTTTTCTATCTGTCACACACATTTCTACAAAACTAATATACCCACTAGTAATGTCTGGACAGGGTATACGCTCAGTGGGCAGCAGCAGCAGATGGACTCAGCTTGTCTTGATATATATATACATATCATCTACCACGCCCACTTCTGCCTGTCACCTGCATTCCCACAAAACCAATATACCCTAAGAAGCCACTTTCAATGGGCAGGGTATACGCTCAGTGGGCAGCAGTTCAGTTGCAGTGGAATGGTTTTAGAACCTTCACTCACCTGTCTGATCCGAGGAATCACGTTTCTCCGTCTTGCTCTTTGGCTCCTCGACGCTGGGCGTCAGCTTTGTGGTGGTGACGGCTTCAGCCTCGGCTTGCTCAGCCGCTGGCTTCGTCTCCAGCTCGGCGGCCTGGCCAAGCAGGAAGCAGCACAGGCCAAACACTGCAAGCTGGGAGAGGGAGAGGGAGAGGCAGAGAGAGAGAGAGAGAGAGAGAGAGAGATAAAGAGATATCAATTTTAATTCATATTTAATTTGAAAATTAATAATAATATCCAAATGCCAGTTTAAATCGGATTTTAATGCATGTTTCGCTGACATTTGCATTGGATTGAATGTTGCACATTTGTGCTGTTTGTCCATTTAATGTTGCATTGTAATTTCATAGAAATAATTTTATTAAATCTTGAATTATTATTTTAATTGCCACAGCGCACACGATTAAACAAATTGCAGTTGTTGCTGCTGCAATTACAATCATAATTGCACTGTGCAACATAATTAAAAACTATTAATTATGTTGCCACACACACACACACACACACACACACACACACACACATACATACACACTCACACACACTCAGTTTCTGCCACGTGCCAACGAACCTGATCGTAGTTCAAAATGTTTAGCAACTCTAATTGTAATTAGTTTGCAACATTGTTAAAGCCAAGTTGGCAAGTTGACCTGGCCAGCAGATGCATTTTATGGCCAACTGAGCGTAAATCAGCTTGAGATTGATTTTGCTAAATCTATGCAGAAATTTCATTAAGCCAAAACAATTCATTGTCAATGGACATCTCATTTGGCCCATTGAAAGCGGCCAATGATTGAAGTCAAGCAAAGCAGGCAGAGGCAAATGCAGCTAAAATACTTGACTTTAATTGGAATAGTCGAAAATGATTCTATAGTAATATGTGCAGCTGCAGGTTATTAAAATGTCATCCCATAAACATGTAAGCTTTAGGAAGTGCCTGAGAAAACTGCACATGGACATGCCTGACATGTCTGCATGCGCATGTCAAATATAACGCCTGCATTGACGGGAAGTAACTCTGAGCTGGCAATACTACTTTTTTTTCTTCTGACAACTCATTCAACAGCTGAAAGTTGCTTTTTCAGAAACTTGGTTTGACATTCCAAATTGGTTTATCAAATAAATGCTTTCGTCAAAAATAAAAAAAAAATATATATATAAAATTTGCTGCTGTCTTTTAAATGTTATTTTTAAAGTTGTGTAACTATAAACGAAAAACATCCCAAAATACTTTATTATATTAGGCATATAAGTCGAAGATCTTCAGTAAGTCAACTAAGTGAACTATCAATTCATGAATTTATTTAATTGCTCTTAGAACTCTCAGCACTCTCAGCAAGAGAAGATCTTCTTCGTTATGCATTAGACTTGAAGTATTATATATGTATCTATCTATCTAACTATATATCTATTCAGTATATCTTTGTCATATTACTTATATGGAATATGATAAAAATGTGATCTGCATAGGACTCTAAACCTTATAGGTGTATCTATTGCTGAGTTTGTAAGGCTCATGTCTTTGTCTCTTACATATTCTTAATCTATCCCTCAGGTTGTAAGGGTCATTTGCCTATTTTTAGAGAACCCTCTCTATTTTAATTTCACTATCTGCTATTTGTTGAGTACATAGAATGCATATTTACATATTTATCTCTATATCTATGGGGAGTCTCAATTTGCTGTCTGTTTTCTTCTGGTTTCTTCTCTTAATCATATACAGGACAACTCGAATTATTATTATTACTAATCCTAACGAATTGTGTCCATGTTTACAATCCTTGTATATTTTATTTATCCATGCCTGAACAATCTATTTAGACTGAATATTTTTGTCATATTACTTATATGGAAACAAATGATGAAAATACGATATGTATAAAACTTTAAACAAAATTTATCTATCTATCAATCTAACTATCTATACTAAATATCTTTGTCATATATGATATATGTAAATTTGAGTTTCTTCCATGAAATTGCTTTTTAAGTTCTAATTTGTAGCTGCATTGAGCATCCAATGTCTGACTCATTAAGCTTTCAATTAATTAACTATGGATTATAAATTAATGAGCAGCAAAAATAAATATTTGTAAATATTATTTTATTCAATTTATACGTTATTTTGATTTTTTATTTTATGATTTCTCTCATGATTTATGATTCCGCAATAAATAATAGAATTATGCAGCATTTAAGCATGCAACGGCCCAAAGGCTAAAATCAAATTTAAGCACATTGCATAAATTAATAAAAAATAGATTTATAATATATGTATATATAAATATAAATATATATATATATACCATAAAAGAGTATATATATTTGATATATATAATATATTAATATATATATATTTTTCAATATTTGTTTTATTTTTTATCAGTTAAATCACAAGTTAATCAGCGCAAAAATTGCAACAAATTATGGGAACAAACAATGTTGTGGTTCATTAAAATATTTACTGTTTGTTTCCCCCTTTCTTCTTCTTCTATTTTTTTTAGACATTTTTTTTATTCACCTTTAAAAGCGACATTGTGTGCAAACGCTTTGTTTATTCAATATATTTCAAGTGTAGCTCCAAAAAAAAAAAAAAAAACAAAAAAACAAAAACCAAAACAAAATAAACACAAAAAATATTAATTCACAATATATATATATATAGAGATATATATATATATATAGGTATATATATGTATTCGCACTGTATTAAAAACGGATTTAGGTTTGTTTGGCGGGCGACGCGTGCAATTAAATATATTACGTATACGCGGCGTAAGCGCGACTCGTTGTTGCTCGCTGCTCGTGGCTGCTGGCGTTGGTTCGTGGCTCGTGGCTCGTGGCTCGTGGCTGGCTAACAAAGTGAGAGTGAAATTGGCAATGCGGCTGCAGCGCATTTTATAGGCATTGGGGCAGCCAGGTGGGCAACATACAGCCGCCGCATGCAGCATGCAACATGCAACATTGCTGCCTTGCCACATGGGTGCAAGCACCTGAACAACAAGAGCGTTTATTCAGCTGTTTGTTTTCATTTCATTGTCGTTTTCGTTTTCGTTTCAGTTTTCATTTTAGTTTAGCGCATTCGTTTCGGGGGATTTGTTTTCATTTGCTGCATAATCGCGACCATAATCGAGTGCTTATAATTAGCTGGCCTTGGCCATTGTCAGGCGCCTGTAAGCTGGGAGCTCTGAGCTGTGAGCTATGAATTGTTGTTGCTATTGTTGTTGTTGCTGCTGTTGTTGTTGCCTTGCCTTTAGCATCAAGTGCAACAGCAATTGCTACCAATTAGCTGTCGCTGGCGGCGGGGCTTTCTGAGTTTTCTCGTTTTTCACTTTGCTGCCGCAAAATGCAAATTCTACTTAACAGCGGCAACAACAAACATTATGAAGACTTAGCTCGGTCAACGCACAGAGGACAGCGGGCAGCGGGCAGCGGGCAGCGCTGTAGCTGCCTCAAGCTGCATCTAGTTTGCTTTGTCCACGTACATGTCCGTGGCGTCTCAACCACCCAACCAGCCCGCCCACTCGCCCATCCACCCGCCTGTCTGTCTGTTGCAGGCCATGTTGCTGTCATTCTTTGTGCAGCAGCAGCAGCAGCAGCATCCGTGTTGTGGCACTGTTCCTGCCACCAGCTGCTGCTGCTGCTGCTGCTGCTGCTGCTGCCATCCCATTTTCTTTACTCATTTTTTGTTTAGCCCCTGGCGCTCTCTCTCTCTCCCTCCCTCTCCCTCACCCTCTCGCTCTCTGGCTCTGTCATCCCTTTGCCATTAACGTCTGCTTCTAGTTTATGAGCTTGTGCTTCATATTTGCATTGGAATTTATTGCGTGCTCAGTTTATATTTATTAATCCTTATACGCAAAGGCGCACTACGATCCAGGCGCAGCCTTTGCCGCTTTAATTAGCCTGTTCAGCCTGTTTAGCTGCATGTATTTGCTTTATGGTTTTTTTTTCCCCCGTTTTTTGCTGCCCATCTAAATGGAATTTTTTATCAATACATGAACCAAGTACACTGTACTTGAGCTGTGGTAATTAGCTGTGCATGGTGAACGTGTGAGTGTGTTTTATAGAGTAGAAGCGAACGGTGAGAGGGAAGTTGCCCATGTAGTGCCTATAAGCCATGTTAGTTAACTGAATATGCTAGCCGGGAGAGCAGAAGAAGTGCAAAGAGAAAGTGAATTTGTAGGTGGCAGCATCAAGTTATTCAATGAAAATATTCTTTAATAATATCAACTCAGTATAGATATTCACTCTAGATATTCACTCTAGATATTCACTCTAGATACTCAGTCAAGAATCATTCATTCATTCAAGATATTCACTCAAGATATTCCAGGTGAAATCTACTGACTTTTGTATGTTCTACTTGATTGTGCAAATATTTGTTTTTTTATACTCATTCACGAAACTGAAACGAATAAATTGGTTTTGTGCAATGTCCGTCTATCCGTCCGTCCGTCCGTTTGTCCGTCCGTCCGTCCGACTGTCCGCCTGTCCGTGCGTCCGCATGAATGCAAACCATTTAGCCAGTTTTTAAGTTTGAGACTTGATATTTGGAACATATAATCGTGTAAGATTTTTCCAATCCGCCCATTAGGGGCATGGCAAATCGGAAAATGCATTATTCGGTATCTCAGAAATCTTGTTAGTTGAAGTGCTAGAGAGCTGAAATTTGGAATATATAACAGGGTTGACTGCTCAAATCGAAAATATATTAATAGGATATCTACGCTCACAGGGGGAGTGGCTAATCGGGTAAAACTATATCATGTGCAGCATTAGAATTAGTAAGCCCAAATTTGGCACGTGAGTTACTGTTACAATACTATAAAGATAGATCAAATACCAATACTAATTGTGGGCGTGGCGAACCGGAAAATGGATCTGGCTGGGCTTGGGTAGTGCATGAGTATACTGCAGTCGGTATTGCCCGACTGCAACGTTCTTACTTATTTCTTAATTTCTTAGAGGTTAGAAGGATCTTGCATAGCTAAAGTAAACATGAGGAACAAATTCAACTACACTGTCAACAAAGCAAACCAACTAAAATGATTACACGAAGAGTATGTAAAGTAAACTGAACTTGGAGGACATCAGAGTAACAACAGCGCCTTTTTTGTGAGCCTAAGAACTTTTTGGCCCCAATCGTTATAAGCTGCAAATAAGGCAGATTAAGCCGAAGAATATGGAGAGAGTATGACTGATAAGACCGTAAAGTCAACTTGAAGCGTAGTTGCAAATACACTCCACATAAGCCAAGCCAACAAACTGAACAGGACGAAGAAGAACTAAAGTGCATTTGCGTCAAGTGACCATAGCATAGAGCATAGGTGAACTTAGCTTTTAATCTTTTTCTTTCCAACTAATTGACCATGGAGAACAGGGCAAAGCCATGTGCTGCAGAATTTTTGAGCTCCTCAAGTGATGCTTGAGCACAGCAAAGGTATTTGCAGCAGTCGTCTTTTCGCAATTTTCCATATTTTAATCAATTAAATTTTCTTTTTCCTTTTGTTCACTCCTTTTACATACCCTGTAAAAGCAGTGAGTGGGCAGTGAGGTATATTCGAGTGGAAAGAGTAGCAGTCAAACTGTTTGACAAATAAGAAATGTGCGAAGCTAAGCTAAAGAGGGAGATCCCTAAGAGGCTCTCTGTTAATGTGGAATATTCTCAATAACATTAGAGATTTATTTGTACAATTTTCTTCAATTTAACTCTGTTTTGTTCTATTTAAAAGAAAAATTGGGATCTGAATCATTTTAGAAAGTGTTTTAAGTGAATTTTCAAAAGAAGATTATTTAAAATTAAATTCAGAATAGCCTAGAAAAATTCAATAAGCAATCTGAGTTTACATATTATAAATTATATTCTTAAGCCTCATTCATTTAATTTCATTACTTTGTCTTAAAACAAATTTCAACTTTAAATGTTAAATTTTCTAAATAAATGATATTTTTCTCTCTCCCCTGTCGCTCTCTCGTTCTCTTTAAATCTATCCATTTAATTTTCTAACTTACTTTCTAATCGTTATTCAACTTATTATGATTATTCGTTAACGCCTAATGATGAATGAGATAAAACTGTAGAATTTGTTTATAACGACAAACTTATATGACCAAATTTATATGGTTATAGCGTCTTCCGGGTAAAACGACGGTCCCTTGAGCATCGTTATAGTCTGATTCTACGGTATTCATCAATCTATTCTAATAATATTTCTTTTTTTTGCAACTGGCCGTCACAGTTATCACACCAGTGTTATAGATTCTAACCCTTTATCCGAAAAGAAATTCGAAAAAAAAGGGAGAAAAAAAACGGTTCGATCCAACTCCGATTAAAAAGTATGTTAAGCCAATCAATAAGTTAGAGATTTTTCTATTAGTCTGCAAGACCTTTGCTCTTTGCTTCACTTTCTACAGCTTATTGCAACTTTACATACCGTTTGCAGGGTATTTTTTGGTCGCTATTTAGCTCAGCTGCTGACTTTCACTTTCGGCACATCGCATTGCTATTACACAAGCGCTTGGCAAATTTGACATCCATTAGGAGTTTGGCACTATAAAAACAGCTGAGCACATTCACCATCCTCATCAGCCCAGCGACCCACAGCCAGACCAAAAGCCGTTGGCCAACAGCAGCAGCAACAGCAGCAGCAACAGCAACAGCTAGAGGAAGAGCAAGAGCAAGAGCAGCAATGACTTTATGAGTGTTCCTAATAAATTCAAGTGGCTTTCAGTAAAACTTAACAGTGACTCCCAATGCTGGCAACAGCAACAACAACAGCAACAACAGCAACAACAGCAACAATAGCAACAAGAGCAACAATAGCAACAATAGCAACAACAATGAATGTCCATAATGCCTACGTTACATCAAATGAAAGCCCCAATTTACACTCACACACACACACACAAACACACAAACACACTTACATAGATTATGTGTGGCAAATTTAAAGCTGCACAAAGAATCAGATGGTTGCCTTGTGCGCCTGGCCTCGATCAACCTTAATTGTTATTGTTGTTGTTGTTAGTGGCCAAGCACCGGTGTAAAACAGTTATAATTAGCCGTGCAAACGTTGACTAAAATGCAAAAAAAAAAAAAATATATATATATATATATATATGTAAAAACACACTCAGAAAGGGAACAAAAATCCTTTAACGGCAGCAGCTGCGGTTCGTTCTGCTGACGAGCCACCAGCGCCTGTTTATGACTCGAGCGACACAGTTTAATTTTCTGCTCCACATATAAAGAAAAAGAAAAAAACAGGGCTTAGAAAGAGCTGCAATGGCAGTATTCTCTCGCTACCTTGCTATCCCCCTTTCTCTCTCTCTCCCTCTTTAGTTGCTGTTTGCTTGTTATACTCTGCACGCATTGAAGCTAAGCTGGAGTTGCTTGGCCTCAGGGTTCGATGTGTTAGAGGTGAAAGTAGTAGCATGAATGGGAACATAAAGAAATTATGATCATTTTGTGTGTTGTCAATCGATAATTATCGATTTGGTACTTCAAGTACTATCAGCAAATCTCGAGTATTATCAGAGCTAATAGTTCGGATCAACGAAGAAGCATCAATGAGTCATGGCTATAATGATATAAGTATTTGTGTGTTTATATATAGCTATAAAATATTCCCAATCGATTTGGTACTTTAAGTATTTTTAGTATTATTAGAGCTAATAGTTCACTGCTTAAAGGATCAATGAGTTAATAAAGTTATTATGATCTATTTATGTGTTGATTTCAATATCATTCCTAATTGATAATTATCGTTTTGGTATTTTAAGTAATTTTCACAAATTTCTAGTGCTTTAGAGCTAATCGTTCGGGTCAACGAAGAAGCATTATTGAGTCTTGATTATAATGGCCAGTTTGTGTATTAGTTTCTATACCATATTCTATATCGAAATTTATCGATTTGGTATCTTAAGTAGTTTTTGGCAAATCTAGAGTGTCAGAGATATCCATTGGACTAAAAAATTCGTTGGCTTTTATCTGTTGACTCCACTTAGCAACAACATTTCTCTTTGATGCTGGTATGAAGTGGTAGAGCCAGTATATTCAGTTAAAGTTGTCTGCAAAGTATCTGCTAGTCGAGCATACCCCATTCGCGACTACAGCGCACCTTTTGCTTGTTTGTGCATGCAATTGTCAACGCGCAGCATTTGTTGGCCCAGTTTAGCATCTCAGCAGAAACGAGTAAATTGAGTATGAGCAGAGCTCTGAATGCATGCGAAGCACTCGTTAGCTGGAAACAGTTGCTTTGCAGGAGCCGAGAAGTACTATGTATGTATATAGTTGGAATAAGATGAAAGACAATTCCTGGTACTAGTTATATTACAGTTAGTAAGTAGAAGAAGTGCTCAAAGGACTCCACTGCAGGCGACTCAGTCATATCAATTAGGCTCCAAATCAGACCTTTCCCAAGAGTGCTGACTGACTGTGCATTAATGACACAAATTGCCCAATTTTGTATGAATAATAAATTTCTACAAATCATTTCTGTTTGCTGTCAAATTTGGTATTATGAGTCAGTAGCACAAATGGAGACAGTCAAATTTCCAAAAATGCAAAATATATAAAATATGCACTGATTATGATATCACGTATCGCATCACAAATCGATTATTCTCGAATGATAATATATGTATTTTTAATACAGTTGACAATTGTCTCATGAACTCATCTCATTATAGAGAAATTTCACAAAAAAAAAAATTATATACATATATAAATGTATTGGCATAATAATTTATGGGATGATATTGTGAAATGAGTTGAAAATCGGTTTTCTGATTCAGTTCAATTTTGTTGTGATATTGTTACTATTGCAGTAGTGTTAGTGTGGGGCTGAGGGCTTTAATACAGTGGCTCACAGCTTATTTCAACCAGCACCTAAAAAACAAATTGGGGCATCTCTAAAATCTAAACTAAAAGGGATATCAACAAAATTTAAATGCCAGTTTCTAGTTTAATAATATTAATTTACAAATTTTCAACTCACTAATCTTTTAACAATTTTTAAAATATTTTATAATAATAAAAAAAAATAGACAGCCAAAAACAGTTTCATAGACTGTTTTAAACCCTTACTTGAAAGCTGAATAATGATTGTTAAATTTTTGTAGCAGATCCTCTAGAAAACTGCATTTAAGAAAATGGGACCGTGCTTACCTATTGAACTATTGTATAAAGTAATATAATTCTTTTTGGTAAACAAAAAATAATTTATAACACTGAATTTTATTTGTTCTCAATAAATCATTTTTATATTAATTTTCACTCAATAAATTCAGTTTATGTGAAAGTCAAAATAAAATTAATAGATAGGTATTATTTGTTCCCACAGTACACAGATATTATTGTCATGGTGTAGTTGTGTAGTTGGGTTCGCGTCTTCCCATTTGTGTTTCATATATACTGTTATTCTCACTCAGTGAGAAAGAGAGAGAGAGAGAGAGAGAGAGAGAGGGACAAAGAAAGCTGTTGAACTGCACATAGTCCAGACTGTTGCCGAGTGAGAGCGAGATGGCTATTGAGGCCAATTGGACTGGATCGCTTTGATTGCCCATGGCTGCAGAGAAGCGCCTAGAAATTGTCGCATTGCGAAAAACAACACTCAGTGTATTTATTATTGAGCGCAATTGTAAAAGTATAAAATTATAATGAAAGGTGACACAGAGACGTCATATATACATACATATATTTAAATATACATTGACGATTGCCGAGATGTGTTGGGAAAACTCCTATGAACTCGTCGCATAATTATAGCGAGGGGCGCCTGCAGTTGCGAAAATTAAATCGTGCAAATGTTTGGCTTGTCATTATATTTAATGTCATTTCATAATCACCAAATGGAATTTCATGATGAATAGTTTGGCTTTTTTATGCGCTGGCCACACTTGCCCAGTTAGCTTGGCCATAAAACTATATATATACGGGCTGACCAAAAAAGGCGGCCATTTGGCTGGCTGCCTGTCTCCTGTCTGTCTGTCTGCATGTCTGTCTCTCTCTCTCTCTCTCCGTCTCTGTCTGTCTGCCTGGCAACTAATTAGCTCACCCAATCGCAGCTATACAGTGAGCATTGACTGCATGCACACATGCCAGGAAGTGCGATGCGTGAGTCCGCATGGAAAGCGCATTATGCAATTGCCATGCGAGTGGGTAGACAAAACTAAATCAGTGCAGCAACAGCAGCAGCTAGTCCAGATCCAGATGCAGCTGAAGTTGATGCATGCTGGAAACAAGTTTGTGATAGCCAAAAAGGAAGCAGGCGCTTTTATTGCCACGGAAACGCAGCCGCTGTTGCATCAATGGGTGTAACAGCATCAACAAAGAGAGCTCTGGCTGCCTGGCTAACCGGCTTCCAGCAGCAGGCTGCAGGCTAAAGCGTTTGTGCAGTTGAACTGGTTTAAATGGCTTTGACTATGCGGTCAAGTCGTCAGCTCAAGTTGGCCTTCTTCTTTAAGTAGTTTCGGCCATAGACACAATGCTGAATGCACTACTCAGAAAAAAAAAGAAAAAAAAAAAAAACATATAAGAGGTTTACAAACATGTATCACATCAAAGCTTTAAAAGCACATTAAGTGTTTGTAAAGCACTACAAAGAGTTTCTTTAGGGCAGCTTTTAGGCTTATGACTGAAGAAAAGGAAAAGCATGTATTTGATTTTATTAAAGCATATAAAATGCTTAAATGTAGCGTATTAAGTCTGAGCTTTTAATAGTGTTGTAAAACAAAGCAATGCTAGTAAATGAATGAGCTTTAAAATGTTGCCCAAAAAACACTTGCAAAGCACATTAAAGCACATTAAAGCTTTACTGACTTAATTTTTAAGTAGGGCTTAAAAAGTTATTTGTGTGTTAAATGAGCTTTGGTGTATTATTAATATTCTTTGCAAAGTTATTACAATTTCCAAAAATACTTATCGTATTTTAGTTAATTTTTATTAAATTAATTAAAAAATATATTAAAGCTCCAGAAAAGTTTTCAAATGCATCAATATGTCGTTGTCTAAGCTATGATTTTAGTAACTTATTGAATATATATTATATATTTTTATATATTCATAAAAAAATTTTTTTTTTATTATTCAATATTTTTTATAAATTTTTCAAACATTTTGTGAGCTCTTTTATCAATTGCACTACTGCTCTATGATTGTTTATGGGGCATGTTTATGTCGTCTATACATAACGCATTTACGTCAATGTTTTCCTTCACTTTTTTTTTTTATTCACTGCTTTCGCGTTTGCGGATTTTACTCTTAAGATTGTTTTTTGTTTGTTTTTATGTTTTTTTTTTTTTTTTTGTTTTTTTTTTTGTAGTTTTTATTTTATTTCAAATGAAAAACAAGATTTTCAGTGTGGAAGCTATTTATATTTTCATTTGCGATGACAAAATGTTGCCAGTGGTGGAACAGAAATTTGGCTTTGGATTAAATCATATATATATAGTATATACATACATATGTGTATATATGTATATACGATTTCGTAACATAGTTTTAATGATCAACATAAATATATGAGATTAGCCTAAAGTGTGGTTTTAGTGTGCTCGAAAGTGACAATAAAACTTCATAGCATATATGCATGTATGTTGAAAGATATATACGTACATATATATGTATGTATGTGTGTGTGTATTTTTTGTTTGTTAGTGCCATGTGATTATCTCTATAATGTATTTGTGCAGCTTTAAGTATCACACTACTCAGCAATTCGCATGAATTTGCAAAGTCTTAAAGCTTTTCATGCTTGATTTTTCATTGTATTTTTTGTGGGTGTGTGTGTGAGTGTGTATATGTATGTGTATATTAGTTTCTGTGTGTGTGTGAGCGCGCTTATATTTGTACGCTTGCAGTGGCTTATAATGTATACATTTCAAACTGCGTTATGCATTTGGGTAGTGCCCTACTATGCGATTCTCATTGTATCATGTAAGGGTTCTTATCTCCTCATAAGTCTCAGCTCACACCATCCCACTCCTCACCTGCTTCCACTCATGCTCTCCCTTAGTCTTATGCTCTTTCTGCTGCAGTCTTTATCTAGCTTATATTTTGTGGTATTATCTTAACTAAAAAAAGAGAAATAAATATAAGAGGGATGAAGTTTATATTTTCTTTTACAAAGTTTTATTAGTAATAGTTTAAACATTTAAATCAAACTTTATTGATCTTAGGAATTTCAAATTGTTGGAATGTTGTCTCAATTGAAATCTGATTTAAAGACAATTGTTTTGACTTATTTCATCACGTACGCTCTATCGCTCTCCCTCTCTCTCTCTCTTCCTCTCTCTCCCTCTGCGCACCCCTGTGCATTTGTCAGCGGCTGCCCACGCCTCTGCCTTCTGCTTTGGCCACTGAGTCAAGTTGTCAACGACGCAAAGTTGAACCAAACCAAGCCAAAAACTGAACCCAGCAGCCAACGATCCGAACCAGATACAAATACATACATACATATAGATGCTTATATATGTATATGGATTCCGATTTGGTGCCGCTGTCGGGGCTATCCGAACAGTTGAAAACAAAATTATTCATTACGACTTCCGCGCTACCGAGAAAAAAAAATCAAGCAAGAAAAGCAAAAAAAAAAAAAAAAAGAAAAAAAAGTGAAATAAAACGCGAGCAAGCGAACGTGGATAAAGAAAAAGTTTTCCATGAAAATGTTTCAAATGCTCATTTGTATCTGTTGTTGTTGTTGTTGTTGTTGTCGCTGAATGTGAGTGCGCAATTGAAGCGCTTTGGTGTTGGGGCGTGGCAAAGCGCCTTCGCTCGCTTTTGGCTGCTGCTGCTGCTGCTGCCACGCCGCGTGCCAACAATTGACTTTGAATAAGTTTCACATTGAAATTATGCCAATTTGTTGCTGCTGCTGCTGCTGCTGCTGCTTAAGCTGCTGCTGCTTAAGCTGCGACACTGGCGCAGATAATTTGCGGCGATGTTGTAATTTTTCTGGTTAAAGTTTTGCCAGTAAACAACTCGAGGCGTTGTTGCAATTGAAACAGACGCACCGCCCGCAGGCGCTGCCACGTGGAGGGAGTAGAGGCGACGAGACGCAATGAGGCAGGACAGGACAGGACGGGATGGGACGGAACGGGACAGGACGGGACGGGACAGGACGGGACGGGACGGAGGAGTTGCCCGTTAGGCAGCCACTTCATTTTATTGTTATTGTAATTTATTTTGTACGTAGCGCCTTATGCACTTGTGTACCCACATCACACCCTCTCTCCATCCCCCATCCCCATCCCCCGTCTACTCCCTTGCCCAACTAAACATCCGCACACAAATTGATCGCCTGCCAACGTCACACGACAGCTCAACGCCACTTGTTGCCCCGCCGAAACTTATGCCCGGATTGTCCACTTCCCAAACAAAAAACAAAAGCACTGAAATAAAATATAAATAAAAAATAAAAAAAATAAAAAAACAAAAAACTTTTTTTTAATTTTAATCAAAAAAGTTTGTTGTTATTTTTGCGGGCAGCAAAACGCGTTTAATTGGACAAGGGAATAAACAAAATGCTGCAAAATGCTGTGAAAGAGAAAAAAAAACTAAACTTTTGCTACATACTTTGATTAGAATTGCGCGACTTGGAGATACTCAGTATTTAAATGGGGTAGAAAGATACAAAGAGAGAGAGTGAGAGAGATAGAGAGAGAGAAAGAAACTAAAGGGAATGAAAAATAGATATGGAAAGTTATATACATTACTATAATGAGAGAAAGAGATAGAGAGAAATGGATAGAGAGAGAGAGAGAGAGAGAGAGAGAGAGAGAGAGAGAGAGGGAAAGAGAAAGAGAAAGAGAAAGAAAGAGACGGAGAGAGAGAGATAAAGAAAGCGAGAGAGAGATTAAACGAAAAGATACATACATAGATATGGGAAGTGATATACATTTCTATAGAGAGAGTGCGAGAGAGAGATAGAGATAGAGAGAGATAGAGAGAGAGAGAGAGAGAGAGCAAGATATAGAAGAAGAGAAGGAGTGAGAGAGAATCAGAGAGAGAGAAAGAGAGAGAGAAAGAGAGAGAGGCAGAGGCGAAGAGCTAGAAAAGCAGATTGATATTAGAGAGATGTAGAAAGACACAGAGAGAAATAGAGAGAGGTAAGCAGACAGCGAAACAGAGAAATAAACAGAGACAGGGATCGACCAAGAGAGATGTCGAATGAGACAGGTAGAAGGGGAGAGAAAGATCAAGTGGCTAAGCGAGAGGGAGAGGGACATAGGGACTGGAAAAGCGGGATAAGCGCTCAAAAGAGATAGACAGAACTAGACATAGAGAGACAGAGAGAGGGAAAGAAAGAGGGACACATAGATAGAGAGAGAAAAAGAGAGAGATAGGTAGAAGTAGATGGAGAGCAACAATGTAGGTAAGTAAGGTAGTTTTCAAGAGCTACCGTCAAAGGTTTATAATCTATCTAATTATAGATGAACAAATTGTTTCAATTGCATCTAACATGCTTTTCGCCTATTTATGAAAATCTCAAGCCCTTCAAATTGTTCTGCTCTGCTTGCACTTTGAGTCCAGACTACCCTGCTGCTACTCAGCTGCATAAATGCCTTGAATACTTCCACTCTGCTAAGTGAAAACTTTTTGCTCGCTCTTTTACTCTTTCGCTCTAGTTCATTAAGTCGTCTATGCGATTTTCACTGAACTGGAGAAATATTTTGCTCATCCTAATGTGTGAAAAATGACTGTGAGGAAGCAATTCATAGCCTCTGTTAAGGAAACTAGATATTTAAGCTTTGATTCTACTTATGTTTCTTTTAGTTACCCAAGCTTTCTTTTAGTACTTAGAGATTTTGTATTGGTTGAGCTAACATCCATTCCATATACAAGTGCCTTGAACTATGCAATAAACACATAAGAAAAATAAAAAACATTTAAGAGCCAAGAACTAATTGAAAATGATCTGGAAATTAGCCATTGATGGAGCAAAACTGATATCTTTACCAAAAGTACAAAATACACGAAAGGAAAACAGAGCGCACGTAATAAACACGGTCCAAATGGACCCGGACACGGACCCGGATCCGGGCAGGAGAGCAGCGCGAATTGCCCAGTCAAATGAAAAACTATTTAAATGCAATTGCTGACCAAGCGTCGATTTGCTCACTGAATATTCGAGTGCGCAATATAAATATTTGTTGAGGAGTCACGAGTACGAGATGCTCACACCAATGCCACCACATCCATGCCCCCCGCCACGCCCACACCCACACCCACACCCACAGTCAGTCGTCCGAGAGAACGCAATACCACAACGAAATTTCCGTCCAGAATTTACCAAGCTCTCTGTGTCCCTACCCAGTGGCAGATAGTAGTAGTAGCTGGAGAAGGGAGGGTGTTAGGGCAGGGCATGGAAGGGATCCCCACAATTGTGGAGCGCTCCGTTATAGGAAGTTAGCTTAGGTCATTATTGTGCATTGCCCGACTGAAATGGATGCAACAATGAGGCGGGCGCTTAACTGAAAATTGTGCCACAACTCGCAGCTATCAAATATGAATAAATAAAAGCCCCAAAACGGTGCACCAGAGCGGCATCGAGTCATCGATAGGGTCTGCAGATGCGAGCTGTGCACAATTCGCCAAATGAGAACCCAAAACAAGTATTGTATTTCAGTTTTACATTGCCCAACTGTCGACAATAAAAGGCACTAGTTGGCTATGTAGGTTTAGTAGTAGTTTTAGTGTCGATAAATTCACATTTGTAATTAAGAATGGAACTGGAATGGCATGATAGAATGGAAGATATACTGCAGACAATATAGTTGACAAATGTGAGAAAGATAGAGATAGAAAGGGAGAGAGAGGAAGAGGAGGTAGAAATCGAATTACAAATTGAAGGAGGACTAAAAGTAAGAAAAAGAAGAGAAGAAGTAGGAGTAGGAGTAGAAGTAAGAGAAGCAGTAAGAATAGAAATGGGAGTAGGGGAAGTTGGCGGAAAGAGAAATATGGAGGGAGAAAAATGAAGTATTGGCAGGAGTATGAGTGGAAGAAAGAGTAGCAGTAGGATTAAAAGGAGAAACAAAAGAAGACGAAGAAACAGAATAAAGATAACTAGAAATATAAATCGAAGGAGAAGCAGATAGAAAAGAAGAGGAAGAAGGAGAACGAGAAGGAGAAGCAGAAGAAAAAGATGATGAAGAAGAAGGATAAAGATAACTAGAAAGAGAAATCGAAGGAGAAGAAGATTGAAAAGAAGAGGGAGAAGGAGGAACAGAAAGAGAAAGAGAAAGAGAAAGAGAAAGAAAAAGAAAAAGAAGAAAAGGAGAAGGTGAAAGAGAATTCGAAAGATAACGAGAATGTAAAAGGAGAAGAGTGGGGAAAAGGAAGTGAGAAAATTGGGACGCGAGCGAATTAGATTTTTACAAACAGGCAAAGAGATGAAGACAAAATAAAAGAGACAGAGAATTTTGGGAGGAGCGGGAGGGTGATATTCACAGAGAGAGAGATATATAGGCGGAGACAATGAGAGAGAAATAGAGTGCGAGAAGGAGAAAGTTCTAAAGAGAGAGAGAGAGTGTAAGACGTTTCAAAGGATAGAACGCAATAGATAGATAGGGAGACAGAGAGAGAGAGAGAGAGAGAGAGAGAGAGAGAGAGAGAGAGGGAGATAGAGATAGAGAGAGAGAAAAGGAAAGCGAGATGACAGTCATAGACGCAGAAATGTATTATGAGAGAGAACATGATGAGCACGCACCCCTCTCACTTTTAATTATTTAGCATATGTGTTCAGTCTCTCAGGCAGTAAATTGGCCTAGTCGCTGTGCGCGCATATTAATATTGATGCATACATAAATATATTAATATGTCGGGTATGCTAATTCGCAGAAACGCTAAGTTACAGCTGCGTAAAATATGAATATATGCGAGCACACATGCAGACTCAATGAGAGCACACACACTCACACACACACACACACACACAGACAGGAGCTGACCCACACCCAGCTGACGTGGATCTTGAATTTGGTTGTGGCCAACGCAAAGCTCATTTGTGAAATGAATTTTTATCTGTGCCTGGCGCCTCCCGTTTCATCATCCGCAACGGTGCTGGCTATGCTGGGCGAACGTGTAAGCCGACATACAGCCGCATTGCCATCGGCCACGCCCACCAACTGTTTCGGTTCCGTTCCCACACGCCCCCCTCTAGCCCCTCTGGCCCCAGTCCTGTACGCAGTCAAGTGTGCAACACTTTGGGCGCTTCGCCAACTTGAATACTTTGAATACTTTATTTATTTTATTTTTCGCGCTCTTTCTGATACCCTGTATGTTTTAGTTGTAGACGGAAGGTTTATGTTGTAGAGTTGATTAGAGCGTAGTATTTACTATATATGATTTTTTTTATTTAGAGAGATATAAACAGCTTTAATTTATTTTATTATTTTTATTTAACTTTAATTTTTTTTAGAATATAATTTTTACTTTGCAAAATATTTGTAAAAAATAGTACCAAATAATAAACTAAACTTTATAAATAGCAAAAATTAAATACAAATATTTTTTTATTATTTTCGTAAAAACCAAAAAATACAATAAAAGTAAAATATAACATTAAGAATACATTTTTTTTAGTAGTTTATTTTATTAACTATTTTTAATTTAAAAGATAGTAAAAAAAAAATTTGTAAAAATTTAAAATAGTACAAATTTAATAATAACATTTTCCACTTATTCAATTAAAAAAAAAAGTTTTACTTTTTGTTATTAAAAATTTTTTATTAATTTTGTCTATTAAAAAAAATTTTATATGAATAGTACAAAATTATTTTATTATACTATTTTCTACCATTTTTATTTTTTAACAGATATTTTTTTAAAGGACAAAATATATATATATTTTTTTTATACTATACAAAATTTTAATTAATTCTAATCCAAATATTTACTAATTTTTCTCTATGAAAGAAAAGCAAGCAATATTTTTTACTTTTTTTTTTTTTTAAATTAGTAAAAACTATCTGTAAAAATAAAAATTAATAAAAATTAAAATTCAATTTTTTATTTTCTACTCTTTCAATTTTTGAAATAAAAGAAACAAATTGGTCATACTAATTGTAATTTTAAATATATAATTCTATTTTGTCTATTAAAAAATAAAAATAAAATAATATATATATTATTAGAATACTTTTTAAAATTTAAAATTTCTAATAGATATGTTACTATATATATTTATATTTATATATATATTTTTTTAATAATTTAAGCCCTAATAGTTTTAAGCCCCAATTCCCTATAGGGTATCTGGTATTTGGTCTAACAACATAGCCCATAATCTCTTTTGCTCTAGCTCGGATCCCAGTTGCCAGTTAAGCTGAGTAGTGGCAGTTGCAGTTGGAGTTGGAGTTGGCGTTGGCGTTTGAGTCGAGTTGAGTGTAGTCGAGTCGAGTTGAGCTGAGTTGAGTCGAGTTGAGTCGAGTCACTCTTTCAGTCAGTTAACGTTTCCGGCCCCAGCAATTATATCACTTCCCATCGCCGGCAACTGGCAACTGGCAACTGGGAACTGGGAACTGAGCCGCGCGGGCCACTGCGTTTCAGTCGTGCGTGCAAAATTTAAGCTAATTTGCAGATATTTATATATATATATATATATATATATATATATATATATATATATATATATATATATATATATATATATCTAAATTTATATACATATATAAATACATATTATTTTTATTTTATATCTTTATTTTATTTTTGTTTATTTTCTGCTTGAAGCGGGCGCCCAATTTCGTTAAATGCATGTTCATGTTAGCTGTTTATTCGCTTTCTTGGCTTTGTATTAATTTTCATTTGAAATATAATTGGAAAGGCTTTGGGAATGCCACTGACATAATGTAATTAAATTGCCTAAAATACCAACAAATGCGGCAGCGGAAGGAACCGACAACAAAAACAAATTGTTCAAATGTTTTCGCACAACTTTTCCGTTGCCAAAACATTTCAGCATCGATTTTATTTGATATTGTGAATTAACGCTAGTAATAAATTTATTTGTTTTATGTATATTTTTTGATATTTTTGTGTGTTTTGGCTGGAGTACCTTTAATGTTAAATTATATTCCTCTTCTCTTTTTGCTGACTTTTAATTTGCGTCAAAGCATTTAATTAGTTACATTTGAAGTAAATTTAAGTAAACATTTTAGGCCTTGGTATTTCTTTCGCTGTGTTTTCGGGGGCATGGCCCCAACCCTTCTGGCCGCCCACGTCAGGTAAACAGCAGGAATAAACAGTCTGTTATTATTTAGGTTGTGTATCCAGCTGAAGCACATCACTCATACCACATGTTGGCCCAGATGCTGCTCCTTGTGCTGTCAAACTTATGAGCACGCACAGCCAGCGGGTGTGCACACACACACAGACACACTTACATACACACCTACACCTACACACACACACCCACACACACACACACATTTTAATAATGAGCATTGCCAAATATCATTTACAGCAAATTAGTTGAAATAATTTAATGCTAACTGCTTCCTGCTCGCATTTTTACACACAGCGAGACAGAGAGGGAAATAGAGCGAGCGAGAGAGACAGCAGGGAGAGAAAGCGAGAGCAAAAATAATTACGACGGGAATATGTTGCTTCAATTAAAGACACGATACGCGAAACTCTTTAGCGCCTCTTCCACCTTCTTCTTAATAATAGAAAGACAAATAAATTATGGCCAGGGCTGCTTCACCTCGTGCACCGGGCGAATCATTTCCTCTTGCTCTCTGTCAAATGAAGACAGTATTTCCATCAAATTGGTTATCTTACTTATTTTTCAGCTATTTTTTGCTTAGCATTTGAGTAGCTGTTATTAACTAAATATAGCATACATTTTAAGTCTTTTAAGCAGGCAAATAAAATGAGCGCAAAAGGTGAAGAAATTGCAACTGAGACGAAAACTACTACATTGGCTGTTACTTATAACTTTAATCCATTAATAGGGACTCGAGGTATAGTGGTTTTGTGGTTATATATAATATTTATGAGCACGACGAGTTGAGTCGATCTAGCTAGGTGCGTAAAAGTATTCCTTATGGGACAATCTGTTGAGTTTGAACGGGGCTAACAGAGCCTAAAGTCAACAGATTTTTTGAGAAAGTTCGATCTTTAGTCTTATTCGCATCCATTCATATTTAGTCAACTTTTGAGACTCATATTCAACTGGGTTCCATAGTAGTTGAGAATTGTACCAAGCTAAAGGTTTCTTATTCAGATGTATTCTATTTTGAAAGTACATTCGAAAGCCCTCCAAGCTGAGTATTCGTTGATCATCATTGATTGCATAAATATAATTACCTCATATTGAATAGCTTACAAAATAAATTGAGGCTTCTCCACTGGAAATGGAAAGAACACAATGAACAGATACAAAATTTGCCGTTAGATGCTGGTCAAATTTTGTATTTGTTCATTGTGTATGATGCTCTTGCATTCAGGTGTCTTCTATATTGAAAGCACCTTCGGAAATCCTACAAGCTGAGTATTTGTTGATCATCATTGCTTGCATAAGTATTATTACCTCATATTGAATAGCTTACACAATAAATTGAAGCTTCTCCACTGCAACACAATGAACAGATACAAAATTTGCCGTAGATACTGTTCATTGTGTTCTTTTTATTTCCATACCAACGCAGAGTTAAGAAGAAGGGAAGAGAATAGCTGATGTAGATGTAGTTACATAACTTAAACGTTTCCCTCTTAACTGCAAGTTATTGCATTGAATATACTCAATTATACTATTACTACTACTACTACTACTACTACTACTATTGCCTTCATATACATATTTCTAGTCTCCTGCTACTACTTTCGCTTTGCAGTTGCTCTAACTGGCTGCTAATAGAGCCGAATCATAAATAGAAAAGGCGAATAGCTGCTGCCAACTTTGGTTTGGGGATAACGATTTATGTAAAGTTGCCAACTTAATTTCCTGCGCTCACGAAAAATGCAGCACGCATTGTTAGCAGCTGGCAAAAGTGTACGAATGGATGTAGATTCTCACCTCACACTCTCTCACTCTTCCTCCCTCTCTCTCACTCGCGCAAGCCTAAATGATGATGGCACTAAAAAGCGTAACTAGCCAAAGCCTGCCCGAACTCTAGTTGGGCTGATTGAAGGGGTGAGAGATAGAGTGAGTGAGTGAGAGAGGGAGTGAGTGAGAGAGGGAGAGCGACACAGAGTGAGAGTGAGAGAGAGCACTCGAAATGAACTAACGCAAATGAAATTTCAGTCGAAAATTTACGAACGCATTAAATTTGCAAACCAAATAGCAGGCGCAAAGTGCAAACCTTTTGGGCACAGGATGTCGAAAGTTCGAACAACAACAACAACGACAATAACAGGACAATGTCTTTCTGCCAACAATGAGATAGAATGGGAGAGAGTGGAAGAGAGAGAGAGAGAGAGAGAGGGAGACAGAGAGAGAGGGGGAGCAAGTGGAGGAGAGTAGGTGTGCAAGGCAAAAGCAAAGTTAATGGCAGCACGTAGCCAACACCGACACCGACACGGACACGGACAGAGACACGGGCTTGGACACGGACATGGACAGGGACACGGACAGGGACACGGACAGGGACACGGACATGGACACGGACATGGATACGGACACGGCGGATACGGACAACGACTCCAAAATGTATGACAACATTGGATAGTCTACAGTTTGTGCTGCTGTTGCCGGTGATGCTCTCGCGCCAACGCCAACGCCAACGCCAACTCTGCATGCAGAGGACCTCGGCCAGAGCCAGGACATGTACCAGGACCTGGACCTGGACCAGGACCAGGACCAGGACTCTGGCTTTTATTAATACACTTTTCTATTTGATGCCGCTTTTTACATTTTTAATGAAATTATTTTCAACAATTTATAATTGCCACGAGTAGTCAGCCCAGGCCACCCAGGCTACCCAGGCTGCCCAGCGCTGCGTTTAGTTAAATGCACCCCGGGGAGAGTTCTGGTGCCCAGCAAATTTATATGAATTATACGATATGTATGCCTTGTATACGTGTATCTGGCCAAAGCATTTACATTCCCACTCGCCTGTCCTCTGCCTGCCCCTGTCCACTCTGGCTCAACTTTAACAAATATTCTCAAGACTTCTTAGGCAGCCCATTCTGCTGCCTGGGCAGCTTTAAGGCGGTGCTCCAATATCCGAGCTATACTATATGAAGTTGAGGCTCAAATTGATATGGGCTATGGGAAGCTAAAAAGTTTTAGATTGACTAGACTCCGTCGTATCTTAAATCAAGATTCAGGTGAGAATTGGTGTCAAGTGAAGAAATAAGAAAGTTATAGTCGAAAATGCTTGACTAGGGTATGCTCTGAGCTACTGATCAGGAATATATATGACTCTTTCACGCCTCCTTTAATAATGAATTAATTGAATACTTTTTTATTAAAAACATATTTTAAAAACATTTATATTTACACATTATTAATAAGCTATACATATTTAAAATATTTCATATATCCCATATTCATCATCAAATATTTATATATTTTTAAATACTCGCTCATGAAGTGAAAGGGATATATTGGTTTTGTCTGCATGTCCAGCTCTCTGAATGTGGCTATTGCTAGAGAATTAAATATATACTCTCTGGTTACTTCAGCTTTAGCTTTTTGGGATACGTCCACTGGGGGCGTGGCATAACGGAAAATGCTACAGCTCCTCTCACACATGTAAGTATATACATATATAATAAAGATCAGTATTACAGATAGGGACTTTAATTTTTGACTATATATACTCATATTCAACTCAAAACTGGACCTAAGAATTTATGTTTGTATATATATTTAGTATATATATTTACGCCCAGTTCAGTTGAAGCTGTTGCTTGGACAGCTTGAAACTCAAAACTTGACAACTGTTTTAGCTAGAGCATTAAATTTTTATAGATACTTGTTTATTTACATGTTTACATTTAAAGCATTTTTGAAGACTGACCAAATATATTATTCATATAATCCACGAAACATTGAAATACTGCAGGGATACTTGGGAATGACTAGGCTAAGAAAAATAACAGGTGTTCCTTTGGTATCTGACCACTTTAGACATCCATATAGAGCTCAAGCTTTATCTTGTCAAAGACGAAATAAAAACAAAATTAGAAATTAATTAAAAATTAAAAATTATCCACGAAAATTGATTTGCACTAGGACTAGACAATACCGATAATAATACCGATGATAATCGAAGTCTAAGTAGATTCCTGTACTTGCCAAATAGGTAGTAGAATCTATCTGCTACTCATTTACTTTAGTTTTTTGTAGAGTATGTAAACTTATATGAATTTAAAGTACATATATATTGCCTACAGCCTGCATCGCCCATCAGAAGGAAACCCCATAACTTCCTTAAAACTGAATCACTGTGGAACTGTTCAAAAAACTTGAACTTTTCTCCTTTGGCAGAAGCCTAAGGGATATTTTCATTATTATACCCAGCAGAGAAGCTCTTTATATATACGTATTTTCATAAATATATTATAATACAATGTGCCTCATCTATTAGCGCTTGAATATTTCCCTAAATTTTTATCAGTGGTTAACGCGAACAGTGTGCCCTTTGCCTGGCTCTTTGGCATTTGGCACAGCGTTGCCACCCCGTCAAAAATCGTGTGGCAGTGTTTACATTGCGGTAAAGATAACGAACTCGTGTTTGCTGTCCTGCCACTTATTGTTTTTGCCGCCGTTGTTGATGTTGCTGTTGCCGTTGCTGTTGCCGTTATTATTTGTTGACAACGGGACCCTTATCAAAGTGAGAGACGCGTCGCATTATTGAGCTAAATCAGTTGAACGGACCCACAAGAAAGACCAAAAGCGACACGGCCCAAAGTGCTGCGGCCAACAGAGCGAACAATGCTCGACTAGCACATACCCTGTACTAGACTCGTGTGTAAAAATAGTTTTAATCTTTCTTTTTTATCATATATAACTTTTAGATCTCAAGTATTTCCTAATGTCATATAATTCTACTGCTTATCTGTTTTTCCTTTGCCACCACTTCGAATGCAGGGTATTCAAACATAAAACTCACATTTGCCATTTGCCATTTAACATTTCACATTTTACATTTTGGCCTCACTTGCTGAACACATCCATGTCACGCTTTGAGCCGCCTAGAATATCCAATGTTTGAGCATATATTTTTGGCATTTCTCGTAGCTCATTAAATTTGAATGGGAAGACAATCAGATCAATCAAATGGGCTAATAATGTGGCCTTGCACGTTCGCTCCTTGTTAATGTCAAGCGATGCTAATCATTTCAAGGAACGCCTCTTTAATTGATACTAGGCTAGTGATAGCGGCTGACAGTTATCTGAAATAACCGTTACGCACTTTCCACTTCAACTATTTGCGTACATACATATATATCTATGTCTTGTATTGATTTATGTCAAGCTGAGTACAGCTGAATGCTGAATGTATGAGAATAACACTAGATTCAGTTAAATTTTGATAGTTAAAAGAGATATAGGAGTATACTGTATTAAGTTAAGATGAAAGAAAGATTTTGATGACACTCGTATCGATATTAAAAAATAAAAGGAAGTACGAATAGTCATATATATGAATGGACGGATGGACAGAAAATGGAATTGAATCGGCTGCTGAGCTGGATCAAGTCCAAACAGACGAACAGAACAGACGAATATAAGGAGGAAGTGCAGACGAACGGACAAATGAATGAACGACATGAAAGACGGATATGACTCAATTGAATCAGCTGCTAGTTCTGATCCAGTTCCAAAAAGAACAGACGGACGAATAAACGGACGGGTGAAGGATCTCCCCAAAATTATATAATTAAAAAATTATATAATTAAAAAAAAAATTTTAAACTAAAAAAATTTAAAAATAGTAATATTAATCTATATGTTAATAATTTATCAGTATAGTATAGATCATCTTAGATTTATTTTTCTTTTTTGTTATTAATTTTTATGTAGAACTAGATTAAGTTGCCACTAAAGGTAGCAGCAAACTTGCTAATAAAATATTCTAATTAAAAAAAAAAAGAAAAGATTAATATGCTTAGTTTAATCTAGGCCTCTTTCACTCGAAACTAAGCTCATTACGCTTACAGTTCGCAATTTCATTTAAAAATTTTTAGTATATATAAATAATTTTCGCTGCAATGATTACCTTAATAGGTTTCAATCTGAAATGAATTTTGCCCGTAATTCAGCATGATAGCCTCAGGGAATATCACTTACTATTAGCTTTACAACACTGGTCGCTAGTGTCCGCAATTGATATTTTCCCTCGATTGCCTTCGGAGACCAGTTGAAACATCATGTTTGTAAAAAAGAAAAAATGAACTTAACAATCGTGTAAGTCAGATGTATAACACGCGAATGGCGCGCTGTGTGCATATACATACTTTTTGGCAGCACTGTAGACTGATGTAAAAATGTAAAAAAAATAGTAAAAAAAAGGAAAAAATAAAATAAAAATTGTAGCGAAAACAACAAAATGCAAACAGCAACTAAAACAAAAACACTATGTTTTTTTTTATATTTTTGTTTGTTTTTGTTTTTAATGCTCGCAATTTGCACAAAGAATCTTTTTGAAAAAACGCGCGCGCGCTGAAAATGCAGCCACTTAGTTCATGAATATGCATATTGTGTGCTTACTGTGGCACAACAGGATGTGAATGTGTGCCTGTGTGTGCATGTGTGTGCATGTGTGTGTGTGTGTGTGTGTGCTATTAGTAACTGTCACTCGTTACATGTGTGCACATTCAGAGATGTCCCCTACTTTGGGTCGTTTTGTGTCCGTGAGCATCTCCCCTGCTGCTATGCACTGGGCGCATATATTTGCCACTGTTTACTATTAAATTAGCATATGACAGAGAGAGAGAGAGAGAGCGAGAGAGAGAGAGAGCTGGCAGTAGACCCTTCACACACACACACACACAAACACTTATGCATGCATGTGAAAGGGTTTTGGACATTCGTGCAAAACTTGCAAAATGTGCGAATTTTTATTTTCGGTTCACACTTACATATGCACATATCAAAGTATATTGCCACGCCCAATTGAGACAATTCCTGCCAAAACTTACCATCTGCATGCATATTTATCATGGAATACATAAGAAATTTGAAGCAAGCAGAAGAGAGATCCTACTACCTCCAGATATCCACTGGAATATTGAAATATTCAATAAGATTTTCCATTTGATTAGGCGAATGGAATTAGATTACAGCTGTGTCAATTGAACTGGTTCGCAAGTCAATTCATCATTAGAGAGCTGAAACTACTCTTTATAAATGGTTCGACAATTTCGTGGAACGGAAGCTCATCACGCTCCACTCACTTTGAATATAAATTTGTAATTACTGTAATTGAGCTGGAAGTTCAGAGAAACTTGAATTTGCCATGGTAATTGATATGGCAAAATAAAAATCAAATCAAACTAATGAAAACAAAGTTGAACTTATTAATTAGGCACAGGAAATTGACTTAACAAAATTTGTTGCATCTTTAATCAGCAAAAACTTGAAATCTTGTACAGCTAAGGCTTAGTGCAAATGCAAACAGAGAGATAAGTGTGAACAGCAAGAGGTGTACGAGAGAGAAGCCAGGCACAAGTGCACAGATAAGTGTGAGTAATGGGCAGCTAATGAAACAAATCTTATAATTATGTAAGTACAAAGTTTAGAAGTGGACCCGGGCTGCAGCTGAGGAGATGGTGCTGGGAGCGGGAGCTGCTGCTGGAGCTGGAGCTGGAGTGGAAGCAGCTGCCGAAGGTGAAGATGCTGGAAATTGTGTTAATTCAAGTGCTGGAACAGTTGAAACGGTTGTTGCAGGTGTAGTCGGAACTGGAGTTGGAGCAGAAGCTGATGTTGAATGTTAAGTAATTCCGAGAGCTTAAGATGGAAGCTGAAGCATGAACTATAACTGGAACCGGTACTGGATCTGGAATCGGAACGGGAACTGGAGGTGAAGATGGGGCTGAAGTTTGAACTGGATCCGAAGCTAAATTTGGAACTGAAACTGGAACTAAAGATGGAACTCTTGCTAGAGATGGATGGAGTTGGAGCTGGAACTGGAACTGGAACTGAAATTGTTGGTAGCTTTAGCTATAGCTGGAAGTAAAGCTGGAACTGGAACTGGAACTGAAGCTGGAGCTGGAATTGAATCTGGAACTGGAGCTGGAGCTGGAGCCGCAAGTAGAAAAGTTGCTGGAACTAGGCTTAATTTGTAGCTTGAACTGAAGCTTGAACTGATGTGCAACTGGAGCTGGAACTGAAGCTGGAGCTGGAGCTGGATCTGGATCCGCAAGTGGAAAAGTTGCCGGCAATAGACCAGAAACTGTAGCTTGAACTGAACCTGGAACTGGAACTGGAACTGAAGCAGGAACTGGAACTGGAACCGCATGTAGGAAAGTTTCTGGAACTAAAGCAGGAACTGGAGCTAAAATTGCAACTAGAGCTGAAGTGAAGCTGAACTGGAACTGGAACTGAAAATAAAACTGCATTCCAATCCACGGGTGTAGACTGAATAGGAGCTGGAACTGAGGGGGAAGAATTTGTTCATGCTAGCACTGGAACTACAACTAGATGCGTTATAGAGCTAGAGTTGAGGCTGAAGCTTGATGGCTGGAACTAAAACTGGAACTGAGCCGAAGCTGATGGTGAAGTAGATGCAGAATCTGTAATAGTTGCTGGAGCTGAAGTTGGAGCGCGAGCAGCTGCTACAGCTGAGGCTGCATCAGAAGGTGGGCTGGAAATATGAATGGAGCTGGAACTGGAGCCGGAACTAGTAGCCTAGCTATGCTGCATTCAGGAGATGCAGTGACAGCTCTCGCGCCAGCACTGTCCAATCCAGTGGTCGAGCCGCTTGCAGTACTGATAGCACTTAGGGAAGTGGGGATGGTAGCGCGACTGCTCCTTGCACAGGGCTCGGTCCATGGCGATGGCTCGCGACTTGATGGAGACAATTCCCAGCGGCTTCGGCGTGGTCGTTGCATCCGAGACAAACTCCTCCGACTTGGGCGACCCATCGGCCGTCAGCTCCGCATTCTGAACCGGTTCCGGTGCCGCACTGGCTTCGCGTTGCAGTCGTCGTGCGTGTCCTGGTGCAGGACACAGGCAGAGCCACAGGCCCAGGCACACCAGCACAATTTGCAATAGTTTCATTTTGAATTTGACTGAGCCTCGACGTGTGCGATGCTCTAAATTTGGATTGCGACTGTGAGCGGCACAAAATTCGCATTGTTATCAACGCTTCGATGCGTAGTTCCATATTTCTAGCGCTGCTTATCAGGCCTATCAAGGCTAGAGGTCAGCGCTAATCACCAACAGCTCGACTTTAGCTGAGAGCTTAGAGGCATTGCTAGTTCTCGCTATTAAAGTATGCTCCACATATGGACAGAATATGTTTATATATAGATCTATATACATTTGTATGTATTTATGTCTGTCTGTATGTATGTGGGTCACATTTGACAGAGCAAGGCTAGCTGGTGGCTGGCTGGGTCATGTCATGTCATAAAACGCACGTAAAACACTTTCTAAGCCCTTGGCGTACATCATATTTTATGGCCTTATCGCTGGGCTGCCGCCTCTGCTGATTTTTCGCTCTTGTTGTTGTGGTTTTTTTCTAAGGCTCTCCACCTGTTTACATTATAAAAGAGAAGAGCAGCGAAAGTAAAAAGTAAAAGACTCTCATACATCTAAATGAATGTCCGACAATAATTGTCAAATTTAATTGCCTTTTAGGTAAACATATTGCTTTGAGACTTCAGCTAGATATAAAGTTTATGCTCTGCTTTATCCTTAGTCTGTTATAGATAAAGACAGACTTTTGTCTATATCATATGTATATATCTTTGTATTACTTTGGTTTATTAGGCGCACTTAGGTTTTCTGCTTTGTTTTTCTTGTGTTCCCATTTGCTTTAACTTTTTATTCATTTTACCTTTTTCAAGAAAAAAATATGTATTTTTTCGAAATTTGTTTATTTATTCATGAATATTTATTTTGTGCCCTTCAGCGTAATTCTCGTCAGATACTGAATATTTGTTTGTGATAGGTCATAAGCAATTCCATAGAGATTTATTGCTGAATTTTAGATATCAGGCAACAATTGAAGAAGAGGTAAAAAAAAAAAATAATAAAAAAAAACAACCAAGTGAACTGAGCTGAATGCTCAATATATTGAATCTTAAAGCTAAGCTAGACTTGAGATCTATTGAAGTAATATAGCTGAGTGTGTATTTCTGCCAAATGACATGAAAGAAGTGACATAATAACTTGAGGCAACAGAAATATCGAGAATCAATTATGCGTTGTCCGTAGAAATTCAAATATTCCGACATTGTCTTAGGTGAGCTTGTAAAGGTCAGTTCTAAGTTCTTCTAGATTCCATAAAAATTTAAATACATAATTGGAATATCTAAAGCAACTCTAAATGTTTCTGAATTGACATTAATAAATTAATATTATCAAAAATAATGTCCTTAACATTTTTAAAGATAAACTCTTAGATGTTTGGAGTTTGTAATCAGTTATGCAATAATTCAAATAACTTTGGCTAGAATTTAAGAACATCTAAAATATAAAATTAAAATCAAAGAAAAAAAAAACACATTCAGCTTCGCCTATGACGTGTGGTGGACGAGGGTATTAAATCTTCGGCATTATGAAGAGCAGCTTTCAATAAAGAAATATATGTTTATATAAACGCATCAATTACGTATGCTTACACATAAGCAAACCAAGAATAACAGCAATAACTGGGAGCGAGGAGGCTGAAGAAGTGAAGAGAATATGTAGAGAAGTGAAGTAAGAAGAAGCAGAAGAAAGGCCATCAAAAAATGTTGAGCTGGTAATTTATGCGGAAATTTGTGTTTTTATGTGCGCGAATGCTGCGAGGCCTGACTGTACAGTAAGTAAAATTGATGGGCGACGGACAGGCAGTTAAAGAAGCATCAAATTGTACAGCAAAAGACTGCCAAAATCATTCTGGGCTAATTTAACACACATACAGAGAGAGAGGGAGAGGGAGAGGGAGATGGCGAGAGTGAGACAGACACATACAGGAAAACGCATAAAAGTCCATTTGCTTTAAAATGCAAAAACAATAACAATAATCATAATAATAATAATAATATACAATAACAATAACAGCAGCGGAACAGCACTCAAATGTGTGTACGATGCTCCACAAAGAGCAGCTGCCAAATAACTTTTAGAATGTTTGCCAATTGCCTTCCCACACTGCTCACCCCCAACAACAACAACAGCAGCAGCAACAGCAGCAACAACAACAAACAACCACCAAACATGCCACCCACACCCACACACCCACACATACACATACGCTCCCTTTTGGGGGCCAGTCACAATTGGGCCGAGGCGAAGTCAATATATTATGCAACATAAAGTGGCGGCGATTTCCTTGCCTCATCATCAATTGAGCACCTCCATTAGTGGACGATTTGAAACTGCACTTGCTCCATTATTTATGTGCCGCCTAGGGTAGTTACCATGCCGTTCGCATCTCGCATTTCACATTTCATAAAACTCGAGTTGTAAACAACATTTTTATTTGATGAAACAACCCACGCACACACACACACACATACACACACACTCACATATGTTATATATGCATAAGTGTGCGTAGTTGATGCGGCTTACAATCTGCAACAGATTTCTATTTTATATTTGGCAAACACTTAATTTCGTTAAGCTGCTCAGCTGCATTCAGCAGAAGTTGTATTTCAAATTAATCCAACTTTATATAGAAAACATATTGACTAAGACTCTGCTTAAATGAGTCCTAAAACTAGATTCTCTAAAACTAGAATCAGCTTGTGTGAGGATTGCATTTAGTTGAAGTGCTGCAGTTCTACGATTTAGAATTAGGAATAGGCTTGGATGCCATCACCCTCTAGACCTACTGCAGCGAGTCTTGATTTGAAGTCTATCAAACATCTCCTTGAACTCAGCCTATAATTATTACACCCTCTTAATTTTTCTGCCCATAATCTATGTATTCTTTGTTCGTTACCTTCATAGGCCTAAAACTATATATTTAATAAGAGTACACGAGTGTATACATACATGAGTATGTCGGAGCTTGTTTAGGCTGATCCTGTTCCATATTGCTCAGATAACTATGTATATAGTCATGCTCCACAACGAGTTTTTAGTGTTGTTGCTATATCTTTACCTGCTCTCTTTTCTTCTAAAAGAGAAGCCTACATGCCATCTCATTCCCACTCAGCAGCTGCCGGGAGCACGTTCAACAATAGCTACATATATTTGTCTCGCTCTCGTGGATTGCCAATTTGAGTATACTGAGAAGCGTGCTGCTAACTAGAGTAAAAACTCCACGACAACTCTGCACAGGCTCTGAAACTCATGCCAACACTACTATAACACTAACATACTATGTTGTTACAGTATCACGACATATTATATTCCTGATACGACACATATACATACATATATAAACATCCATCTCCAATCCTCTATGTGGTATAATATATAAAAATACTTCCAGTGCCACACATCCCGTGAAACTATACAAACAATCCTAACTATTCATGAGCCGAAGGAACATTCGAGTACATATATATATGTACTTTATACAAACTTATATATGAGTATATATTTCAAACGTCAAGCTCCTACTTTAAAAACCCAACTAGACGAACTAAGCAACCATCTAATAATATATTTGAATACAGGTATTAATAGAGGCTTGAAGACTTGGCCATAAACTTATCACCTCCACCGTACTCAACTCAAAATATTGCAGCTATAGATAAAAGCTTTGCGTTCTTATCTCTTAAAGCCTTGCGTCCGAGCCAAGTTTACATAACTCAATTGATATAGATTTTCCATTTGTGTGTGTGTCTTCAAAAGCACTTGGGGCATCAATGGCAAATTGATTTGGTGAACCACTAAATTGTGCCGGACCAGAGACAAAGTATAATCTATAATACCTTTAAATTAAAAAAAAAAAAAAAAATGAGAGAAAAAGGAACAAAAACGTAGAACAAAATAAGGAAAAGCTGATGGAAAAACATACAAAAGACTGCCGTCTAAGCGATTTGGCGGTAATGAAGTGGAATAATCGTTTAAAATAAACAAAGTGCCACAACAGGCAGCGGAGAGTGTTGCGACTCGGTGAACGACAGAATGATACCCTGTAAAGAGCGGGTTTCGATAAGAATATGTGTTTCATATAGATGCTGTTTGTGTAGGGTATATATGTTTTAAATAGATTTTTTGTTTTTGTAGGGTATATATGAACATATGAAGGCTTTGATTTTATTTAAGATATTTGTTTATGCATCCATGGTTTATGCATCCATATGGTATACAGTTATGTTATAATATATGCAAGTATATAGATAATTTCTATTTAATAATTGTGTATTTTATCTTTCATTTTATATATAAAAGTTTCGTAAAAATAGTAGTATATATTTTATATACACATATATATGTATATAAATACACTATAGAAAAAATATAAATATTTTTTTAATTCATTTTTTATTAGCCTAAGCAATAATCAAATTGACTAACATTAACTATAATTAATCGGATGACTAAAGCTCGAGTGAGCTCAATCCAGATATTAACGTATGCTACTATCTATCAACTATCTATTTGGAGCATTCAGGACGTGGAATCTGATCAGTATTATCTGGCACAACAACAGTCCTTAACGAGACTTAGGGTATTTGCTAGTCGTAGACTTCTGTTTGGAGCACTTTTATCTATTACTTTTTCAATACACTTTAAGCCAAATAGTTGGAAATTTAATAATGGCTTTTGATATGTTGTTAAAGGGTATGCGAAAACTATATATAGTATACCCTATATGTATGGTATTTTAAAGGGTACTACATCGATTTGAAACTATATAACATCGAATTTATGTTCTGGTCAGTTAAATATATTGTTCATGGAATTACTTTCATTTATGTTCTTATTATTTCGTGTTTGTTTTTCTTTTTTTTTTTTTCATCAATTTTGGCTTTAATTAAAAAAGTTTTCTTTTGGTGTGTGTTTTTCCTGGAAGCTGCGAGACAGATTCGCTTCTATATTGATTACATTTATTGCATAGAGACTCAGCTGTAGGATATATAAGTATGTACATGTACAGGCACACATACATACATTATGTAAGTCAATATGTGGCTGTGCATAAACATTTTGATTTGCTGTCGAGGTCGTTGAAAAATGTTTTCAAATATTCTCATAACTTCAATATTATGCTTATTCGCACCCGCTCGCATCTCGCGCCTGGATGCCGCTACAGTTGCGGCTCCTCAGATAAAAGAAATATGTTAATCAAAAGCAAAAGTG
Source organism: Drosophila hamatofila (assembly GCA_035045345.1). Lineage (NCBI taxonomy): Eukaryota > Metazoa > Arthropoda > Insecta > Diptera > Drosophilidae > Drosophila > Drosophila hamatofila. Next base: position 18,961,515 of record JAWNPA010000039.1, on the reverse strand, counting down.
AAAGCAGAAGTTGAAGCAGCAGCAGCAGTGGGAGCAGGAGGAGCAGGAGCAGGAGCAGCAGGAGCAGGAGCAGGAGCAGCAGGAGCAGCAGTAGCGACAGCAATACTCAGGAGTCAGTCTCTTGTCCCACACACACACACACACATATACACACATACACTAACTTCGTCCCTCCTCTCTGGAAGGAACTCTTCTCTCTGCTGCTGATAATGCTTTCACTTTGTATTTGAATTCGGGTATTCGCGCAATGCGTAGCGTCAAACAAAATTATTTCTTTATTTATGTATGTTGATTTAATTAAATTTTTAATATACGTACGTACAAAGGAAACACCGACTGCAAGGAGAAGCAAAATCGAAATGCAGAATATGCCGGAGAGCGTGGGCAGCACATTAACATATGAGTGGCAGCGAATCTGGCCGCTTCACTGTAATCATAACAAACGCAAGCGAAAATATAGAGCCGCAAAAGAATAGCCGTAATGCAGGAATGAGCTAGAGATACCCTGTAGTTGATGCAAAAATGTGTTGAATGAGCTGAAGATACATGCAAACATTGGATTAGATGATATATGTATACGTATATAAGAGTTTTATATATAAATAAAAGAGAACGTACCATAATAAATCAGTAATCAGCTGGGATCAGAGTGGAGAGATCTCAGAGGCTGTAGCAAGTATGATTTTCATCTTATATATATGCCATAAGCTGTACTACTATTTATATGAATGTACAGAGTTGTCCATATTCGACGCAGCCATCTGAGGTTGCCCATATTTAACGGTCCCTTTTTTTTTTTTTAATAAAATTACATATTTTTTTTTATATACAAAATTTTTTTTTTTAATAAACATAATATATATATTTTTTTATATTGAGATATCATATTTAAATCTACTTGAACAAAATAAAATGATTATTATATTCAACATTAAAAAATTGTGTTTTCTTTGATTTAAAAAAAAAAAAACATGGGTCCGTTAAATATGCGCAACCTCAGATGGGTTCGTCGTAGATATATTCACACATATATATTAATACATATGTTATGTATATACATATGTATCTATATTTATACATATGTTTATCAACTGCATCTGGTATTCGAGCAGTTTGTATTACCCTTTGCCAGAAATATTCTAAGACGGGGTATAACAAGAACAAAACATGACAGTCGGGCACAACCAGCTGCATAATACAGGCTCACAATGCAATGAACACAACAATATTGAATTAAATATATCGTAAAGTTCGAATTTATGTTTTCGAAGTTTACCTATGAAGGAAGGCTTACAGCTGAGCAGCTGCAGAGCTTGTTGAACTTACTTCTTAGACATTCACAAATATAGTTTTAGTTTCAATTAGCCATATGCTCAGTAATCGTTTCTCAATAATTTCTATATGTTCTACAGAGTAGTTCAACAGCAGCTCATTTGCAACTCAAAAACAAATTTAGAGGCAAAAGAAACTCTTAATTTGTTTTCAGTCAATGATGGACGCAAGCAATGCACATTGCACAAAAAACCAATATACTCTGTACACTTAATAAACGAGCATTGAGAAGCAATAAAAAAAACATCAACAAACCCTATAAAGCTCAAAACACAAAAGACTATGCAGCAATAAATGTAAAAACGGGAAACCCCAGCTATAAGAAGACTATAGCTTAAAAATTCACTTTGACCCAATCGAGAAATATATATATATACAAATACATATATATTTATGTGTATATATATGTAGCCCGTTACAAAGTACTTCAAAGAGCAAACTTTGTATTTGGTAATTCGGCTGACAATAAAATGAAAAAACAGCATCGGCTGATGTATGCCAATTTATTCAGATTTGACAAATAAAACGATAACTCCTATACTATATATATAGATACTATGTAAGAGAGCTGTCATTGTTCATGATCAAAATTGGTTTATGGCTCAGCAGCAGAGGCGACTGCCCGGATGTGTCACTGGGAAACCCATTTCCGAGTGTCACTGACGTCAAGTAACTTGAGAGCAGGCTGACTTTTAAAAGGAGATACATATGTTTGTAGATAAGCCAGGTATTCACAATATTTACACCTGCTGATAGTGTTTACTTAAACAGCAAAGCCACAAGGCAACACATTGATAGATCCAGCCTCTATGGCTTCTATGGGGACTTGCGGTGCGGTATTTCACCAGTCAAGTTCAAAAGCTATAGGAAAATGGACTGGCGCTGAGTGCTATATAGAGATCTAGTAATTACTACTCATTGGGCGATACAGCTCCAGATACATCAAGGGGCTGGCAACGCATCCAGCCTAGTCCAATTTTTTATTTTTTGAAAGGCGTTGTTTAAGCTTACTTTAATTATCTAAACAAATCTACTGCTCTCGTCTTCATTTTGTCTTTTTGAATTAATCATCTGCTATTGATGGCACTCTCATTTATTATCAATGACGCTATAGTTAAGTATCGATAGTTAACTGTAGCTAAATATCGATAAATAACTAGAGTGCTATCGTCTCTAATTCCAATTGGCTTACGAAAAATCGGCCATCCTTTATTTCTGCCAATTTCTTACGACTATACATTTATAATAAATGCTTTAAAATAATATAATAATATATATGATATATTTTTCTACATTTCGAAACTGAAACACTCATTTTTATCAATCACAGTTTTGCTCAAAAGAATTGTGGAGAAACGAGTTTTACTCAAAAACGGCATAGAGAAAACAAAATTGTTTGCTATTCTTATATGTGTACCTCCTAAGATCCCAGCCTTAACTTCGGTCTACGTCGCATTCATTTGCTAGCAAAACTGAAAGATTTTCTTTTTTGAATACCTTAACTATATATTTGCTTTAAGAAAAAAGAGATTTAGCCCAATACCTTATGTATATTTCATAACGAATCCAATTATAGCCAGCTGATTTTAAAATTTGCGATTTCCAACCCATTTTTAGCAACTGGCGCGCATTTCTTTCACTCAATTTTTCGCTAACAACAATATGCCATTGCCAGTCGTCAAGCACGTATTTCCCAGGGTATTTTCAACCTTTTTTTATTTTGGAAAACTGCAGCACATGCCGATTTTGGAAAATTTCATTTTTTAGCATGCCAAAAATGGAGCTTGTAAAACTAACGAGCGTTAGACTTCTAGGCACGCGCTCTATTCGCAGTAAAAAAACCTATGAAAGCACATTCACATATGTATGTGTGTGTGTGTGTGTGTGTGTGTGTGAGTGTGTGTGTTGATGCGTATTGAAATGCTGATGACTTGAAAAATGCATGACTTTGGCCATGCAATTAAAATGGACAACAACGGAGTATTCTGTGATGGCCATAACGATTTCGACGCGTTGACAGCCCATTGATGTGGGTCCATCTTCTCGTCGCGTCACGTCTACCCCTCCCCCTTTCCCCACCCCTACCCTTTGAGCTGTCCAGTGCGCCAAATGCTGGATTCTCTATCTGTTTCCCTTTCCCTTTTCCTTTCCCACTTTGCGCTAGCAATTAAAAAGCTAAATACAAATGGATTCCAATACAAATTCTTAAATGAAAACAACGTCAGTCAGGATTGATGTCTCAAATGCCAAAAAAACGAATTTAATTTGAAAAGTTTGCAAGTTTCATTTACTTGAAGTTTCCATATACATATAAAAGAGGGATATCTATATATAAATATAAATATAAATATAAATATAAATATAAATATAAATATAAATATAAATATAAATATAAATATAAATATAAATATAAATATAAATATAAATATAAATATAAATATAAATATAAATATAAATATAAATATAAATATAAATATAAATATAAATATAAATATAAATATAAATATAAATATAAATATAAATATAAATATAAATATAAATATAAATATAAATATAAATATAAATATAAATATAAATATAAATATAAATATAAATATAAATATAAATATAAATATAAATATAAATATAAATATAAATATAAATATAAATATAAATATAAATATAAATATAAATATAAATATAAATATAAATATAAATATAAATATAAATATAAATATAAATATAAATATAAATATAAATATAAATATAAATATAAATATAAATATAAATATAAATATAAATATAAATATAAATATAAATATAAATATAAATATAAATATAAATATAAATATAAATATAAATATAAATATAAATATAAATATAAATATAAATATAAATATAAATATAAATATAAATATAAATATAAATATAAATATAAATATAAATATAAATATAAATATAAATATAAATATAAATATAAATATAAATATAAATATAAATATAAATATAAATATAAATATAAATATAAATATAAATATAAATATAAATATAAATATAAATATAAATATAAATATAAATATAAATATAAATATAAATATAAATATAAATATAAATATAAATATAAATATAAATATAAATATAAATATAAATATAAATATAAATATAAATATAATATAAATATAAATATAAATATAAATATAAATATAAATATAAATATAAATATAAATATAAATATAAATATAAATATAAATATAAATATAAATATAAATATAAATATAAATATAAATATAAATATAAATATAAATATAAATATAAATATAAATATAAATATAAATATAAATATAAATATAAATATAAATATAAATATAAATATAAATATAAATATAAATATAAATATAAATATAAATATAAATATAAATATAAATATAAATATAAATATAAATATAAATATAAATATAAATATAAATATAAATATAAATATAAATATAAATATAAATATAAATATAAATATAAATATAAATATAAATATAAATATAAATATAAATATAAATATAAATATAAATATAAATATAAATATAAATATAAATATAAATATAAATATAAATATAAATATAAATATAAATATAAATATAAATATAAATATAAATATAAATATAAATATAAATATAAATATAAATATAAATATAAATATAAATATAAATATAAATATAAATATAAATATAAATATAAATATAAATATAAATATAAATATAAATATAAATATAAATATAAATATAAATATAAATATAAATATAAATATAAATATAAATATAAATATAAATATATCTTCTATGTGAACACAAAACCAATTAGAATTTCACTCTAGAGTTTTTTGTATACTGCTATATACATATATTTCAAATTAAACACTATAATTATTATATTTGCATTTCATGGAATTCAGTCAAGCAACAAATGCTTAAGATCCTTAAATTTGTGCTGACCAAATTCAATATCGAATGCTGCAAATGGGGGAATTGAAAAGGCTAGGGGCCAATTAGGATGCCATTAAATTGAGTTGAAAATACACTTATGCATAAGCAAACATATTACACACACACACACACATACTCACACACACACACAGCTACATATATCTAGAGTGAGCTATGCAGGCAGCCAGCATAATTATTGTTATCCTTGTGCTTATCAGGGCGTAGGGCAGAGGGCACAAAAGACAATCACGAACAAAACAATTTGATAATTAATCGTTTCGAACTCTCGCTTCCAGCTAAATGTGTACACAAACACACACATGCATATGTGTGTGGGTGTGTGTTCGCAGCGTAATCACATCATATCATTTATATCGTATAGTTGTGCTTGTGTCTGTGTGTGTGTGTGTGTGTGTGTGTGTGTGTGTGTGTGTGTGTGTGTGTGTGTGTGTGTTTGTGACCGGAACCGGAAGCGGCAAAAATGATTGTCCCGAATGCCGTTTGCTGTTGTTGTTGCTGTTAATGATGCCGTTGGCTGGCTAAAACAGTTTTCAGATAATGTTCATGTAGGTCCATGTAGTATGCTCATGTATGTTCATGTATATGTACATATGTATGTATGTATACTGATGCCTTGTGTACTATCATCTTTCCGCAGATATCTGTTAAAACAGGCGTAAATATAATAAATAATCCTTAGCAGATTATGCTCCCATCTCCCACGCTGGCCCCGTTAATTATGTGGCTAAATGTCTGTTAACCCCATTAATGCTCAACAGCTCTGTTAGCATTATTCGATTGCACAAATTGTTTATGGGATTTGATTTGTCAATTTTTGAATTATCTCAGTTCTCCGACACGAACTGCGAATTGCGACCAAATGCAATAAAAAGGGATTTACAAATCATTTTCATTTCAGCTCATAAACCAAATTATAAAGCTTACTTATATCTGTATATCTGTATATACATACTACATATATCTGCATGTAGATAAGCGCATGAGTAAATATTTCACAAATATTTTAAATCCGTTTATTAAGTGTGATTATTATATCGTATTTATTTTTAAAGTTTCATAGTTATGTCATTTTAGTTTATGTGCATATTTGTAACTCTTTTTATACCCCGATAGCTAATGGGAACTCCGGTATATCGGTTTTCAGGCAGAGATGAGCTGAGATGAGACGAGCTGAGCTGAGCTGAGCTTGTTTGTCTGTCTTTCCGTCTGCCCTGTGACAAATACATTGAGTTTGGTTACTTCAGATTGTGGCTAAATATTTTTTAAAACTGTCGAGTCTTTTACTTTGATGAACAGCTATCAATATCATGCTATAATCGTGCAATGTTTATAATATTAGCTCCATGCAGCTTTTAGGGTATATCTTAGTCGGGCACTCCCCTTTGTTCTTTCTATGCAAGTTTTCTGTTACCTATGCACTTTACACACACTACACCCTTTATACATATACAGCTGATGATGGGTCGAGACGTATGTTTTTTATATACATATATATACAGTGGCTCCCAGGTTACTTTTAACCAGTACCTACAAAAAAACTAGGCGCATTTTTAAAATCTGAACTAAAGTGATATCAAAAAAGTCTAGTCTAAGGCTTTCACTTAAAAATATATTAACTAATCTATTAATATTATAATTTTTTTTTTAATTTTTAACATTTTTATAATTTATAAAACTAAAAAAAGTCAATAAAAACTAAAAAATCAACAAAAAAAGAAGGTTTCATCGCCTATTTCAGACACTTAGAATTACATCATTAAAACTAAGTTTTTTGTATTAAAAAACAACAAATACTAATACTTGGTATGAGCACCCTATTGATCACCTCCCTTATGAGCCTTTATGGCATAGATCTCAGCAATTTTCGGGCTGTTTTTCAATTAAGGCAGTTTTTAGATAAGATTTCTTTGAAATTCGGCGTTTTCTGGCATTTGCATCCAAAATGAACCACAATGTCTGAGGTTTGAGCTGGTGGTTCCATAACGTGCGGACAATTTCATATCAGCCTTGGTAGAATCTAAAGGACTGTCTTGTGCCCAATTTCTGAGCACTTTCTATCAAATTGGTGGTGGTTAAAATGAGTTGTGAGCCACTGTATATATTATCAGTAATGGCTATATCATCAAACTTATGCTTTTATTGACAGTTTCGGGCGTTGTATAAAAATATATATATCTTAGATATATTCAATAATATTCAATATTCGAAACTGTACCTATCATATTTGCATTGCTAGATTACAGTGTAGAGAGAGAGAGAGAGTAACACACGCTCATCTTTAAATCCAAATGAAATGCATATTGAAACGATTGTCAGCTAATCGAGTTACACTCGAATATACAAAATGATTATGACAACTTGTGGGCTGTCTGTCGTCAACGTTGTTTTGCTTTAATATGTATGTTTCTGACTCTCCGTCTGTCTGTCTGCCTGTCTGTCTGTGGTCATGTTGCTTAGCAACTGCAACTGGTACATGTGGCAAAAAGACTTATGATTTGGGGCCAACATTGTCAAACAATTACATGACTTTACAATTAATTTGTCCTTACAATATGATAACAGTTCAAGAGTGACAATCAAATGGGGCATCAGACAGAGTAGCAGCTGCTGCAGACAGAGGCAGAGACAGAGAGAGGAAGAGAGAGAGAGAGAGAGGAAGACGAGACCAAGATGTATCCGGATTGTCAGGCCAGCCGCATGCTCATGTAAATGTAAATGAAATTTTAAAGAGCCTGAGTCAGGAGTCTGGAGCTTGGGTTTGCTCGAAGCTGAAAATGAGAGAGAGAGAGAGAGAGAGAAAAAGAGAGGAGCAGCAGCAGAGGCAAAGCCGGCATTCGTGATGACTTCCTGACGCTAGACTCCTGACTGCGGCTGCCCGATGAAGTTGTCCGAGCTGCTGTCAATGTCTGTAAGAGCAGAAGCAGTGGTCAGAGAGTCGCAGCTGCTGAAGGGATATCAACGGGACTGGCACTCAAGAGCCGTTGTCCTTGCTTTTAGATCAACAGCTTACAAGCAAGCAGCAGTGGGTGAGAGAGAGAGAGAGGGGAGTTGGAGAGTGTGAGTGAGAGAGGAAGAAAGTTGTGTTGTAATCTAATCAAATGACAATATACTTGTGCTCCTGCTATGCCAATGCAATCGTTGGGCATTAGCCCAGCCAACTGCCGTTGACAAGGCTCGCATGCTGTGTGAGTGTGTGTGTGTGTGTGTGTGTGAGTGTGTGTGTTGTGTTGTCTTGTTTCTCTCTCATATTTGTTCGCGTTGTCTCTGTTTATTGTTTGCTTCTGTCACGCTCTGCCTAAGCTTCAATTTAAATGTCATTTATTTTAAATGTAATAACTATTTCAGCATGCACTCAGCCAGCCAGTCAGCCAGTCAGTCCGGCAGTCCGTCCGGCAGTCCGTCCGGCAGTCCGTCCGGGCTGTCTCTTGTCGTTTGCCTGATTGCAAAAATGATTGCATGTAATCTCTCATACGACACATTGGCCACGAGTGTTTCGTGTTTGCATTACAGATGTGTTACGCCCGGCCTGTTGTTATGGATCCCATAATACAATCAATCATTGTTCATTCCTCCATTCACTTTATTGCTCCATCGCCTAATCCTTGTTACACACACACACACACACACACACACACACACACACACACACACACACACACTCACTTTGCTCGTTGCACACAAGTAGTAATTCCTCAGTCGAGTGATAACTGCTGCTCGTTTTCTAACCACTTTCCATGATTATTCACTTATCCGTAATATTTCAGTTCTAACTGCAAAATTCACACGTATGTATGTATGTACATACATACATACATATGAATGCATGTATCTAAATCACTTAATTACCTTGCACATGCATATATACATATGTGCATAAACATACATATTACAATATATAGTTATGTATGTATGTATGTATGTATGTATATATATGCATACATACATGCATCTACATGAGTTGAGTTTCTATTCTGATGTAAAAACGTCAGTTCGAGTTGAAGGGCTAAAGCATCGAGAACAATTAAGAAAGCTCTAGTCGAGACTCCTCGACTACGAGGTCCCCAGAACCGTTCGAGGAACTGATATTTCGATTTCAGTAATTCTTCGCTTCTTTTCTGCTTTTACAAGAAACAAAACATGCACACACACATACATACACACATATGTACATACGTGTGTGTATAAGCAGGCTGGGGCTGCAGTGTGGGCTTACTATGGGAACTTAATTGTTAAATAACTTTTCTTTCAAACTCCCAGATTGTGATAATAACAATAAAATGTGTGTATTTGCCAAAGCTCAAGTCTCTAGTATTTGAAATACGCTTTTTGCAAATTTATAGGGAAGGGGGTGCATTTTGGGGGTGAGAGTGTAAAAAAAACAAAAATCAAAATTCTAAAAAAACATCCATATGAATCTACATACATGTATGTATGTACATATGTACATATGTATATTTTAAATTGGGAGACTCTAACTCTAAGGATGTAGGAACTATAATTTTTTAACTGATTTTCATGGAAATCATATGTACATTGTACATACATACATACATACACACACACACATACATACATACATACATACATACACACACACATACATACATACATACATACATACATACACACATACATACATACATACATACATACATGCATACATACATACATACATACACACACACATACATACATACATACATACATACACACATACATACATACATACATACATACACACACACATACATACATACATACATACATACACACATACATACATACATACATACATACATACATACATACATGCATACATACATACATACATACATACATACATACATACATACATACATACATACATATATACATATATACATACATACATACATACATACATACATACATACAGACATACATACATACATACATACATACATACATACATACATACATACATACATACATACATATTACGTACGTACATATTGTAAAAAGCTTTAATTATATTATTTCTGCAACTTCTCAACCTCTTCGCTTTCTACTTGACATTACGCTCTCGTTCTTCTTCTTCTGCCAAGGCTACTTACAATCCTCATAGCCATCGATATGGCTAAGTATCGATAGATGTACTATATCTATTGATAGTTAACCATAGTGCTATTCCCTCTAAACTCTTATTGGCCACGATTAAATGATAGGCTTTAAACAGTTGCCTACTACAATATGTACATATGCACATACATACATATGTATGTAAGACGAGCATAAATGCAAACTGGCGTATTTATGCATATGTATGTATGTATGTCTAAGCATTCATACATACATACAAACATATACAACAACTTATAAATAAACATAGAAATTGCTGGCCTGCATTAATTCCTGATAATTCCCAACATTCTGGGAAGCTTTGTGAGATGAAAACAATTGCCGAAGACGAAGCATTCCATGAGTGTGCAATGAGTTTGTGGATAACGCATTTCGGCTACAGTTTGTGACGTCACAGCTTCGAATTGAGCTGTATATACATCAAGATATATACATATATATGTATATATACATATATAAATATATATTTATATATATATAAATATATTTTGTATGTCTGCAGACATACTAACATGTACATGCTGTTGTGACGTCACACTTTCAAGTCTCCGGCGCGCTTTGCAAATGCTTACTAGGAATCGTTTACATACATGCATACATGCATACATATGTGTATGTCATATGCCTGTGTGTGTGTGTATGCGTTGCTTCTTGCTAACTATCGCTTGAATCGTTGGACTTAGTAGAGATCGAACCACTCCTATTGATAGTTCGCGAACCGGAGCTGCACATGTGTCTCTTTTTTTAAAGTTTGTGTGTGTGATTTTTTTTTTTTTTTTGGTGGTTGTCATTTAATCAACTTGCAAATGTCTCAAGTATTATGCTCGCTTGTTAGCGATCTGCCATGGAAGCTAACAGATCTGCAGATGATTCACGTAGTTCGCGTCGAGGGTGCAAATTATTCGATGCCCAAAACCTTGGGCTATTATCGTGCACCGTTGGACGATGAGTTCCCGCTGGATGTTTCGAAGGTCTTCAAGTCCTTCGTGAACTATGACAACAAGAACGACGGGAACGCAATGCATTGCTTCAACTACATCATGCAGCTGGAGCGGCCTTTGAGTGTCCTCCAGAAGGTGGATATTGTCACCAGTCGCGGCACATTGCTGAAGCTGATGTGCCAGAACGACTTTAAGCTGATGGCAACTAGATTTGAGGGTTGCATCTACTTAAGAGCCAAACCGATGCCCAATTACGTACTCACGCCCGACTCCACCCATTTGTTCAAGCTGCGACAATATCTGTACGTGGGTGAGTGCTACTTTTCTAATAGACGCCATTCGGATCGCATTGGATCAGATAAACGTGTGCACTCTCATGCCATTCACAGATCAACCGGGCGATGTGCCCGACACCAACAGCTGTGTGGATCTGAATAAGCAGAATATCGGCACCTTTACGGCCAAACTGGGCAAGTTCCGTCTCCTATATACGGCGGAGGTGAACGGAGTGCACAGTGCGGTTCCTTTGGGCGATTTGTGAGCATTTGAAATACTTATGGCCTTATGGCCTTATGGCCATTTCGAATATCTTAACATATCCATTCCCATTTGCCAGAAGCGATCCGGAAGTCCTGAAGCAATGTCGCCTAGTATCGGTGCGATTGTATCCATATCATGCTACAAACTGGCGCCAGAACTATCGCATGAAACGTTGGCTGCTCAATGCGTACTTGGTGGGCGTGGACGAGATGCAGTTTGCTCCCTGCAAGAGAGGCTTAATTCTCAAGCCCATTAGCAACCTCAAAGTTGAGGATACAATCAAGGCAAGCAGAGTTGCAAAGCGGTTCCCTTCCGACCTTAACTCACGTCTTCATCTCTGTTTGCCATTCCGTTTTAGGAGCAGTCGTGGACTCTATCTGAATGCATGCAGCAGTTGCATCTGCTGCTCAATGAGATTAGTAAGGTTATGGTGGACATCGACTGTCCATACACGACCTTTGTCTTCAATCTGAAGGACAACATCGTCACCTTTCAATGCTTCTATGGCAAAAACGAGCACAGTTTTCTCATCGACAAATATGTGAAGTTTGTTGCCGACTTGAACGGACTTTGACTTCAGTTGAAACTGAAACTGAATGAATTTTGAATTTTTTTTTATTTATTATATAACAGACCATTTACTTAATATATATAATGCTCGCAGAGTTGAAATTCCAAGAGATTTTAAAATAATGAAATTGTATTTGAATGGAGCGTATTAAATATGTTTTAGCCAGAAACAAATTCAGGCTAATTCTATTTTCTAGAAATTCATGTATTTTGATTTTATTATATAGTATTTTTAATTATAATTATTAATTTTTTTTTTTTTACTTCAATTTAAATTTTTTTAGTTTATTTTTTATTTCTTAACGTTTTTATTTAATGAAGAATTGAAAAGCATATGTATGAATAATATTGCTTTTAAACTGAGTTTGGAGTCGATTATGTTGTTCATCTCAATGTCAATGAGTCCTGAATGGCTGTAATTCATTCCTCCACGTATAGAGTTCAGTTATGTTAATTTCCATGGCATTGCAGTTTCCTAGAATGACTTGACTAATAACTTGTAAGGGATTTAGGATCTTTTTAAGCTAATGCTCAAGTTTTACATAAACCCTAAAGTAGGAGAGTCAACATGGAGTGTGGGCGCACGTCTTCATTAGTAATTGAGAAAGGTCAATTGGATAATCAGTAGGAACAACCATTGGATGGATGTCGATGCTTAAGAATGCCGAGGCAGCATATTGAGTTGCCTTCACTTGCTATATTCAAGTCGTATAACTAACATAATATATAATTTACATACGTGAGCATGTATGTGCGAGTCATCCTGGCCATCCGGGCGATGGACCGTGACAATGGCCACTCAGAAGCAGGCAGAGGAGCAGGAGCAGCAGCAGCAGCAGGAGCTGCTAGCTGGCCTGTGATTAAAATGATATTTTCAGACGATGTCAAACAGCGTGTGACTAATGGGTCTATGGGTTGTCCGAAATGTCTGTTATTACTTGATAAATCTTGTCGGTCACACATTTAGCAGCCCAGCAAACACACACACACACACAAGCACACACGCCCAATGTCCTCGTGTGTGTGTTTGTGTTCAAGGCAATCGTGTGTTTGTTTTATGCAAATCCCCCACAGTCGAGCCTAATGACAAATGGGTCAAAAATTTGCGGCTAATGACACAAATATGCTCGTGCTATATGCTATAAATTTTATGCATAAATAAACCCTTAACAGGCCAGAAGTATTTTCATCCACACAAAAGCAAAAAAAGCTGAAGAAATACATATATGTATGAAGATGATGCAGAGGCGAGGCAAACACACCAGGCAAACTATGATTGAAGACTTTCTGGCAACGACCTTTGCGGACGCCTTGGCACCGCACATTAATCAATGGCCAAATAAACATCGGATTAGCCGAAATGGCCATAAGGGCGTTCTAACATTATAAAGGATTTGGCCAAGTCGAGCGCAAGCGCAAGCGTCTAGCCCCCAACAGACCTCCAATTAGAAAGTCGATTAGTTTTAATGCCTGAATATGGATAGACAGGAGTACTTATCATCAATTGAGTTTGGCATCAGTGCTGAAAGGGATTACTCTTACTCATGCTCGCCCACAAGCCAAACGGAGTATATTGGTCTAGAAACTTGGGATCCGTCTAGAATCGAATGGAATAGTGGAGTATACTTCAGTGTAAAGTTTATGGGATGAAACTGTAATTTTGAATGTTTTACAGCAAAGCTCGACTGCCTATCTTAAGAAGGAGCTACCTGCGTATGCCCAAGAGAATCTGTGACTGATAAGCTTGATCTCGATAGAGCTAAGATTAGAGTTTAGTTCGATAACAAGCCGGACCTACTACTACTGAAGACTTTGGGGATAGTCTATCAGGCGCAGTTCCCTCTCCTTTGGAACTGTCTATAATAGGATTGAGGACCTTATGTATGCTGAGGATGGTGTCTGGTGGAGTCTTTAGCTTTTAGATATTCATATTTTAAGCAGGCCTCCATTGTAACAATATTAGTTAAGTTTTATGGATTCTACAATCTACAATAAATCCGATTGTCAGAACTCTATTATTTAGAATAACATAACAATATAATAATATTATTATTATATAATGCATATATGTAGTAATATAATATAATAATACATTAAATAAATCTGGATATAGACCAAAACCGATAAATATCAATGGACTTTTATATACATAATTTATAATAGCAACAAACTAGATATGCATGATTTCTCTTTAATGAAGTACCAGGTACAGTAAGCTTCATATTACGAATCAGGCATACCCGACTAGAGCTTTAGTGTGGGTCAATAGTTGAGAAGTAAATAAATCTATCATTTAGAATAGCCTAATACTGCTTTACTTTATTATTTTGCAAAGCCGTGCAAACGATAAGCGATATACACTTAACATAAAGGCTTACATAACAGACACAATCGATATCGATATTCACTTAACATAAGGAGCTAGTTAATCATCGATTTATGCTTAACATAAAAATCGAAAATAATATTTAAATCTAAATATAGCTCTAACCCCTACTACTCGCTTAACAATTAATTCGGAGTTGTTGCTTAAAGTGGAATTCGTGAAGTTCTCTGAAATGTTGTTGCTCGATGGCAATTGTGATACATAGCACAGATACGGATACTCTCTGTGTCTCTGTCTGCCTCTCTCCCTCTATCTCTGTGTGTCTTGCTCCTGCAGCTGGTCAAGTTAATAAAAAGCCAAATAAATACGAAATCTGTTAAACTGAAACTTCAACATAATCCCGGGGCACGTACGGCATGTGATGTATTATTTACATTAGTTGTCCAATTCAAATACAATAACTGCAATACAATGAACCAGCTGTTGTACGGCGGCCAAGACCATGGCCAAGACCATGGCCAAGACCGTGGCCAAGACTGAGGCCGATACCGAGACCGAGGCCTGGTACGCTGGTTAGCTCTTTGCTGGCTTGTCTTTATATTTGTATTTGTGTCTTGTGTTTGTGTTTGTGTTTGTGTTTTGTATTTGTATTTGTTTTTTTGTTAGTTGGGTGGGCGGACAGCTGGACATGTGTGTGTGTGTGTGTGTAGTCCATAAGAAAATCATTGCTGGCGACAATAAAAAAACATGAGCACACGCACGCCAAGATAAAGATAAAGATGGAGATGGAGATGGAGATAAACTAGGCATAGCAACAAAAAAATAGCGCCGAGACCTAAACAAATATGTTGCAAGCGTGACAGCGGCAATGGATCCAAGGACCTTCAGCCCCAAGGCTGTAGCTGTAGCTGAAAACCGAAACTGGAGCTGCAAACTGGGAGCTCGAGCTGAAGCTGAAGCTGAAGCTGAAGCTGAAGCAACAGGAATTACCTCTATTTGTCTGGATTACATCTTTTGTCCATCATTATCGAGCACTGGGCTCAGTTACGCAAGGCACTTGATATCAGATCTGATATGCCTGGTGATATGGTATAGCTGTTGGCTCTGAAATTTCAATTCAAATTCAATATGGTTGACTCTGATGGAATTCGAACCCAAAGTCAGCGCCTTTGCTGCCTCTCGATGGAAGTCATACATACTCTATTCATAAACACTCTATGATAACTTGAAGTACTCTCGGCAGTTCTCATATTTGGCATTTCTATTCCAGACAAGATATTTCGCCAGGCATTATGAAAAGGCAAAGAGGAAGAAGAAGAAGAAGAAGAAGAAAACACTTGACAGCCCACAGCCCACAAGGCCCACAGTGTCCTAAGTCAACAACTGTGGCATCCTTCAACACCTGGACAAGGACAGGCACAAGGACAAGGCACACCTTGGCGCTAATAAGCTGCAATTTGATCATAATAATAACTCTGAGGATGGTAATTTCAGCCAAGTGAATGAACAAATGCATAAACAACGAGAGCATGGCATTCTGAGTGCCTTAGCTGTTTTGCTAGCATTCAGTTAACATAGTTGGGGCTATGCGGCTGGCACCACTGCCACCACCGTGGCACCACTGTGACACCACTGTGCGCTTCATCTCTGTCAACTGGCGCACATTACTCATACGCCGCGTGTGCCCAAATATTTGCCTAGATATCGCTAATGCCCTGCCGCACTCGTGGGCGTGGCTCGCGGCCGCAAACAGCCAGTGTATCCGAAAGATACTTTCGCAGCACATCAAATTAGCGTTCTAACTAACTGGCCCCGAATATTTGCCCAACACTTTTGGGATGCCGCGTGCAGAGGCTCACAGAGTGGGAGTGAGAGAGTGAGAGAGTGGGAGAGTGGGAGTGGGAGAGAGTCGGTTGGGCAGGTGGGCTTTAGTTGAGTTTCTCTTGCAATTTATTTGCCGGAAAAGCAAACGCAGCTCAGCCAAAAGGCAAACAAATACAAATCCTATTTGAATTGTAACCATTTTGCCTAGTGGGCCAAGGCAGCATATGGGCCATGGGCCAAGTGTATGTGTGTGTGTGTGTGTGTGTGTGTGTGTGAGTGGAGAGAGAACAACGAGAGTTTCAAACAGACTTTGTTATTATTCCCTCTGTTTGTTTGTATTTATTTTTTTTGATCAGCTAACTGCGTGTCTCAATGCGCTGCATTTGCGCTGAGCAAATATTAATCGGCGAAGACGACGCCGCTTCCCGTCGTTTGTCCCACTTGCTGCCAGCTTGGAAACTCAAGCATCGCTTTGGCTTTGACTACTCCGCTGCCAAATCAATTGCATTTACAACAACAACAACAATAACAACAAGCACTCTCGCTCAGCTAGCTCACAGGCAAATCGAAATCAATTTTGAAATGAGAATCACGTGCTGGCGCTCGACAGGCTCCAGCAGCTGGAGCCTCTTGCCTTGCACCTTTATGCAGCAGCAGCAGTTTTCTGTTTGCCTTCGATTGCCTTGCCAAACATGTGCAATCGCTAGCCGTGCATAAAATGCATGACTCTATGTTAATTTGCCTGGCAGAGTCACAGTCACAGTCACAGTCACAGTCACAGCCTAGCTACACGTGCCCAGCGATTATGTGTATGCAGCGTGCTGCATGTCATCGATCGTGACAATCAGCCTCACTCATAAAAGAGCTTTAAGATGGGTTGCATCTAGTCATAAGACACGACGTGCTTCAGATACTTTTGTGCCGGCCAGCGGAACTGGAGAGTCGAGATACTTTGCATACATGAGATACTATTGGATGTAACTTAAATATAGATATGTTTATGATATTAAAGAAAGTTTATATTCATTTAAATTCTTAATTCTTCTGATACTTCAAAATATTCAATAATATTTAGCATATATCAATGGGTTAGCGTCTACAAGTATAGCAAAAATATCTATAAGATAGTCAAGTAGGTATCATCAACATGCTCAAGTAAAGATCTGTATGATATTGAAATAAGTATCTGTAAGATACAAAAGTGAACATCTGTAAGATTGTCAAGTAAATATCTGTAGATTATCAAGTAAGTACCTGTAAGATATTCAAGGCAGTATCTGAAAGATGCCCAAGTAAATATCTGTAAGATACACAAGAAAATATCTGTAAGATTATCAAGAGAAGGTCAACAAGATACTTAAGTAAGTATCTATAAGATTATCAAGGGAGTATCTTTAGATTTTCAAGAAGTATCTGCAAGATATTCAGGTAGTATCTGAAAAATGCCCTAGTAAATATCTGTAAGATGCACAACAAAAGATCAGTAAGATGATCAAGTAAAGATCCACAAGATACTTAAGTAAGTATCTATAAGATTAACAAGTAAGTATCTGTAAGATATTCAAGGAAGTATCTGAAAGATGCTCAAGTTTACCTCTGTAAGATATACAAGAAAATATCTGTAAGCTATTAAAATAAGTATCTGTAAG
The DNA here is from genome assembly GCA_035045345.1 of Drosophila hamatofila. Lineage (NCBI taxonomy): Eukaryota > Metazoa > Arthropoda > Insecta > Diptera > Drosophilidae > Drosophila > Drosophila hamatofila. Next base: position 18,943,241 of record JAWNPA010000039.1, on the reverse strand, counting down.
ATGCTCAAGTAAAGATCAACAAGATACTCAAGTAAGTGTCTATGAGATTAACAAGTAAGTATCTGTAAGATACACAAACAGGAATCTGTGAGATGCTCAAGTAAAAATCTGCTAGACACTTAAGCAAAGATCCGTTAAATGCTCAAGTAATTTTCTGATAGATACGTAAGAAAGTATCTGTAACACTATCAGATAAGTATCTCTGTAGGGTACTCAAGTAAATATTATTAAGTTTATCAAGTATCTATGAAATACTCAAGTGAGTTATTCAAATATTTCAATATTTCCCCATGGTCATTCATATCTGTTCTGCTATCTAGCTGTCTTCACTTGATTAAATGCTTAATGCTTACGTAATGAGGTCCATTTTCAGGTCAGCCGGAATAATGGATAAAGTGCAACAGTGTTCGCTTAATAGTTATAGCATGGCGCATAAATATTAATTAACGTTTAAGGCGACAGCGAAAGGAGAGAAAAACAAATGGCAAGAAATTGCAAAGGCGACAAAAAAAAAAAAAGGAAAAAAAAAAAGAAAGCATCATTATGAGATCTCCTTTTGTGAAATACATATTTATCTTCATACTTATTTCAAGGCGGCTGGGTGGGATAAAAAACACGCGATGAAAGATGAAATAATAATAATGCGAAGAAGGCTTCAAAGTCGAGACTGCACGACTATAAGATATGCCATAAATAAATTCAAATCAATACTCTAATAAAATTTGTTGATAATCGATAATAAGCAAAGAGGCGATCTATCGTTGGGAAGGGCTAAACTTTTTTAGCTGAATATAGTAATATGATTATAATGAGAAGAAAGCTTCAAACTCGATTACTACAAGATATCCTAAAATATATTTAAATTACTACTCTTTTTAATGAACAAAGAAATTGTCGATATGTAATTTGTAGATAATCGATTACAATCGATCTATCGATAGGAAAGGCTAAGCTTGTTTATCTGTCATAGGCTATATGAGCCGAGGTTAGTGTTTAATGAGCACAGGGTATACAGCTGGCAGTCAAAGGAAAGCAACAGCAACAACAACAGCAACAGTGTGAATTCAACAAATGGCTGCTGATTAAATTTTGTGGGCCTGCACAGTGGAGCAAATTAACAATAATTATGTCCAACGAGTTAAATCATTTGTAACATTTTTGTAACATGCAAAAGCACGTAACAACATAATTGAGTTTTATAGCTACAAGAATTGCCATCTGAAAAAAAGTTATTATTTCATTAGAGATATTCCTTCCACATAATTGTAAGAATTACTAAATATATTTATTTGTTAAGCGCAGATAGAAATGTATTGATTTTATTTATAAATTTATCAATCAGCTTAAAATCAATTACAAATCGATAACAATTTAAAGTTGTTTGGGCATATTTCATATTCTTTTAGAGCTAAAGACAAAGATGCCAATGAATCCAATTTTACTGCAGCTTCAGCTAAAGTGGGAGCTCTCGTTTTATAAACCCGAAGAGAGTATTTCCTAGTCGAGCACTCCCAACAAGAGCTCACTTACTTATTTACTTGCTAGTTTTGCATAATTTTCACGCCTGCTTCCCTATTTCATTTGGCTGCCAAAGTAGATATAGTTGTCGCCTATATGCAGGAAGCCAAATTGTTCTGTGGCTTCTCTCTCTCTCTCTCTCTCTCTCTCTCTCTCTCTCTCTCTCTCTCTCTCTCTCTCGCTGTATGTGTGTGTGCGTATGTCTGCGCCTTTGTGGTCGCTTAAGACAAATGATTTTCAATTTAATATTTAACTGAAAGCCGCAAAAGCTGCCACGAAAAGTGCGAAACTAATTAAAATTGTGATTTTCAAGAGCTTCTCGACTTTTAGGTAATCGACTTTGGTAATCCACGGATACTTACTCTTGCCGACCACGATTTTAAGTTTCCCAGAAATCGAATTTAGTATACGTTAAGCATGTTAGGGCTTAACCATATTACATATTACATCTGCAAATTTCTAAGAAACCAAATGCGGTTTGACTCCAGAATTCTTGAGAACGGTCCAGGCAAAGGTTTTAATTTCCCTCGAAATCGATATACGTAGTAGTAGATCTTATAAATATTTTATTTATTCTTGTTTTTGCATCATTTCATATGCTGAAGGTGGGCCAATATTATCTCAACTGCAAAGTTGATTGTGTTCAGGTTAATGTAGCTCTTTAAGATGGGCTTGAATTATTAAGGGTTTAAGATTTTAGTTGTGGATGCTGGTTTGATAAAGAGATAGTTTTAAGTACTGGTATAGTTAAGATTATTGATCTGATTGAGAAAGTTTAGATGTCTTTAGAGTCTTGTACATCATCTGAATCATTCAGTAATTCATTTATCAGTGTAGATGTGCCGACCCAATTAGGTTTTCATACTCTTAGATAAGGTCTTCAAAAATTGCAAGCATGCTAAAATTTAAAATTGAAATTCAACTGTGGGATTCCCTGAACGAGTTTATAAATATGTATAAGGACACATACTATATACATATATTTATATTTATGTATGCATTTTAAGTGTTCGCTTTTATTTTGTTCATTAACTTTGATAATAAATTTGCGATTTATTTATTTTATTTCTGTTTCCTCTTTCGGCATTCAAAAGCTGTTCAAAAGGCCAGCAGTAAAATGAATATCACATCTCCAGGGAAACACAGAGAGAGAGAGAGACAGAGAGAGAGGGGGTAGAGAGCAGAGAAGAGAGTGAGAAAGTGTGAGAATTGAGCTGAACAGTTCATGAGTTAGATGGAGATAGTCAAAAGATATGTGGCAGTTGGCTCATTGTGGCTGACACCAGACTGTCGAGCGACCCACCCCCCCTCCCCCCAGTCCAGAGCACGCCTCTAAATCCCAAAGGGTGTCATAATTTTCTATGCTGGCGCCGTTGCTGTCACCAGCGGCTTGGCCGGCCAGTTGCTGTTGCACCAGTCGTGCCTGCATCAAAGGCCAGCCCAATGGCATAGAAAGAGAGAGAGAGAGAGAGAGAGAGAGAGAAGAGAGAGAGAGAGAGAGAGAGGGGGGGAGAGGGAGAGGGAGAGGGAGAGTGAGTGTAAGAGAGACAGGAAGCGGGTGATGCAACGGCCACGGAAATACAAAGTATTGTTGAGATGTTAAGAGCTCGACGTAGATTTTGTCGCCATCCTCTGTAGTTGACATAATTATATTGTAAAATATCGTTGCACATTCCAGCTCTCTCTGTGTGTGTAAGTGTGTGTGTGTGTGTGTTGGTGTGTAATGATATACGATGTGTGCGTCAGAGCAGCCGCTTTGGTGTTACAGCGCTCGCTTCTCTATGGTTCAATTTTTTAATGCTGAGATTTATGATGCGTCGCACCCTAGCATATGTGCATGTCTCTCTCTCTCTCTCTCTCTATCCCTCTCTCTCTCTCTCTGTGTGTGTGTGTGTCATCAAATTATTTTTGATTTACTAAATCAACGGCTGAACTGAGTGTGAGCTTTCGTATCGATTGCACTCATATTCAATGCGTCACGCAGTCTGGAAACACTTTAAATGAAATCGCAGTGCGGGAGACACTTGAAATTGATTTGATCCCTGCAGGTTTCATTTCAGCGAGAAAGAAGGGGAGAGGGGGAGGGGAAAGAGAGAGAGAGAGAGAGAGAAGAAAGTTTAAGCTTATTCATGATTAGTTGACAGAGGAGTCCTGCTAGCTATGTCTCTCTCTCTCTCTCTCTCTCTCTCTCTCACTCTTTCTCTCCCTCTTGCCTGTCTGATTTGATATTTCATATGTTCAGAATATATATTCTTGAAGAGTTCGATTTCAGCAATTAGCATTTGTCTGCAAGCTCAAATATATATATATATATATATATATATGTATTTCATTTATTGTCTTGCCACAGCAAGATTTCAACGAACTCAAAGAGTTTCGCAGACAGAAATTAAATACTTTTCGCGTATGATTTGCAGAGTAGAGAAAAATATAAGGCTAATTGAATGCTGAACTCTGTCTGCGGCTAATCGGATTACACTAAAGGTAAGGCCTAGCAGTCAGAGAGCTAGTTGAGAGTCTTTAAACAAGTCTGGAAGCCAACGCTCAGCTTTCCACCTAATGAAATACAATAATCGGCAATGGGATTTTATCCTGCGGCTGCAATTTGCCAACTAAATTGCAAAGCTTGAAATTTGCACATTTCTTTTGTTCTACCAGCCTCAGATGAGTGCGTTTCCAGGATGTTCGCTTAGCCAGCCGCGGGCAATACTAGCCAAAAAAAAAAAAAATAAAAAAAAACACCTAAAAGATAAAAAAAGTATACAACCAGACGAAGCATCGAAAATTTGTCATGCGCTGGACTTCTGGGGCAGCCATGTATGCTATATATATGTGTGTGTGTGTGTGTGTGTGAGTATAATAGAAAAACGAATAGAAACAGAGACAGAGAGAGGGAGGCAGAGAGACAGCGAGAGAGAGAGAATGGAAAATCTCTTATCTGGGCATAAATTAACTCGCCTGCAGAGAGATAATTGCTATGGCTATGGCCATGGCCATGGATCCTATGCCATATGCAATATGCGCAACGTGTCGACACCTAATTATTTATGTTGGACTCTGCTTTAAATTCCATTTGCTCTATGCTCAATAACGTGGTCAGGAGTACTATACGCCAGAGGTCATATTGGGTTGGTTTTTTTTTTTGGCTCTCGGTCGAATGCAATGCGAAAATAAACCAAATATTTATTGCTGTCTAAGCTAAGCGACGCCTTTTAATGAATTTTGTTATCAACTGCGAATATTTTTTCATTTTTCATAAATAAATATTGAATTTCCTAATAATTAATATCATGCTCATGCATTTCTTTTTTTTTAAATGTTGCATTGAAAACTGTCTGCAGTGAACATTAAAGTCTTCAGCTCTGTTTTTTTTTTTAGTATTGTTGTTTCATACATACATCGCTTATTTTCTGCTTATGCAAAAAACCAACATGCACACACACATACGCACGCACGTACATATAAGCAGGCATGGGCTGCAGTGTGAGCATACTATTACTTAATTGTTTAATAACTTTCTTTGTAGACCGACAATCTTCATAAAACTTTCAGATCGTGATAACATTAAATAAATATATCAACCTTGATAGATCACACAGAATGAGACAGATTTAGGAATATATATATGGGCAATATATATGTATATAAAATATATAATGAGAATTAACTATGTCTATTTGCCGATCTATATACTAACCATATGTATATTTGTATGTCTGTATGTTTGTTTGTCTGTCTGTCTGTCTGTCTGTATATCTGTCTGTCTCTCCGTCTGTCTGTCTCTCTGTCTGCCTAGCCAAAGCAAGAAGCGAATATGAGCAGCAGAAGATCATTTATGTTGTCTATATGTAAGCAGTAAGCAAATATTGCTTACATTTACATTCAAGTTAAACTCATTTAGAATGCTTGGAGCAGCAGAGAGTGTTTTCATTGGTCACTCCACGATCGACTGCAGCGACCGCAACTCGACGCAGGCTCAACATTTGAGCTCGCCTTAGAGTTTGAGTGCAACGGGCCCTATATAAAGAGCAGCAGCTGCAGCATTTCTTCAGTCGTCCAGGCCCGGTGGGGGTCACTAGTGCAGTGCAGTAAAGTGAAAGTGAAAGTGAAAGTAAAGTGTGCTCAGGTAATTATTTTATTTTTTTTAAATTAAGTACTTTAAGCAGAATTGTAATAGTTATAAATAATTGTTAAGAATTGTTTAAATATTAATTATAAGGGCAACTTTAGACATAATGATATTGATCGTTTAAAGACTTAGAGGAAAGACTTAGAAATCTAGAAAGACATAAAATTTTAAAGACTTAGAAAACTAGGAAGACTTAGAAAATTTGAAAGACTTAGAAATTTAGGAAGACTTAGAAAACTTTACAGACTTAGAAAATTTTAAAGACTTAGGAAATTAGGAAGACTTAGAAAACTTTACAGACTTAGAAAATTTGACAGACTTGGAAAATTAGAAAGACTTAGAAAACTTTACAGACTTAGAAAATTAGGAAGACTTAGAAATCTTGAAAGACTTAGAAAATTTGAAAGACTTAGGAAATTAGGAAGACTTAGAAAACTTGAAAGACTTAGAAAATTAGGAAGACTTAGAAAATTAGGAAGGCATAGATAATTTGAAAGACTTAGAAAACTTGGAGGACTTAGAAAATTAGGAAGACTTAGAAAATTTGACAGACTTAGAAAATTTGACAGACTTAGAAAATTAGGAAGACTTAGAAAACTTGAAAGACTTAGAAATTTTGAAAGACTTAGGAAATTAGGAAGACTTAGAAAACTTGGAGGACTTCGAAAATTAGGAAGACTTAGAAAATTAGGAAGGCATAGATAATTTTACAGACTTAGAAAACTTGACAGACTTAGAGGGAAGACTGAGAAAACCTGGAAGACTTAGAAAGACTTAGAAAACTTGAAAGACTTGGTAAACTTACAAAATTAGGAAAACTTAGAGACTTAGAAAACTTGGCAGATTTAGAAAACATGGTAGACTCAAAAAACCTGGAACTTATGCAAAGCATCGTTAGTTAAATTGACATTAGAATAATAGTTGATAAGGTATTTATTTTTAGTAAGTAGTCATTATCATAATGAGTACTAGAAATTTAAGCTTTTTTAGTATTCACTATGAGAGTAATAATTAAGTCAATGAGCATTAAGATTTTTTATGTGTTATAATAATATGCCATACAAATACAATAATTGGCAAAGTATTCAAATTTATCGTCTTGAACTTGATTTAGTAAAGGTTTTATATATTACGATATTGGCAAAAGCAAGTATATTATTTTGAGACTTCAAAGCAATTCCAAAAATGATAAATATTGACTTTTTTGATTACATTTTTATTTTTTTATTTATTTTTTATTCATTAAAATTTATTTATTCTAATTTATTTATCTTTAGCTAAATTAATTGAAATATTATTATATTATATTATTGAAATATATTTTTAAGGCTAACACGCACAGAATACATGGCTTAGGATAAGAAAAAAATTTAGAGGGTTTTACTACTACATGTAAAATTCAATAAGATATTTGATATAATTCAAGTCAAGACTCGAATCAATTGATTTTGAGGCGGATGACATTTGAGTCTAATCTTAGTTTTAGTGCGGAGGCTGACAGATCTTTGAACTGCAGCCTGTCTACGCCTACACAGACTTGGCCTAGACAGACTTGGCCACCTCTTGGATTCTGTGTCCCATTTTTGGCAGCTTAACATCTCACTCGATGCCCCTGGCTCTCATACGCCCACATCTTTCTTAGGTGCAGTTCTAAACACCTGATGGGCCTTGATGAAACTCTTGTAAACTCTAACCTTGTTGCCCAAGAATAGCTCTAAATAGACTAAACTCCAATTATATTATATATATAATATTTATTTCGCCATTTGCTAGTAATTGATATATAAATTGGTATTGAAACTGAATAATAAAATAATATGATTATTATATTAAATAACACATGTATTAAAAAAGAGCAGCAGCCAAAACCAAACAGCTCACAGTCTGCATTTGGGTCAACTGATAATATTTTATTTAGCCAACTGCTAATTGCATATAGCTGGCATCCATATACACATATACGTATCTGAATACTATATACGTATATCTATGATATTGCTGTGGACTTTGTTTTTAATTTGCTTTTTTCTTTGCACCTGAGCTGTGAGCTCGGCGTGCTGCTCGTCCAGCTCCTCCTGATCCTGGCCCAAGGAAATATGAATAATTTATTGTTGTTATTGTTTTTGTGGTTTGGCTGCAGCTGCAGTGCTGCTCCAGCAGCAGCAACAACAACAACAATAACTACTACTACAACAAAAGGAAAGAGCGTACCGCAGAAGTTTCGCTCTCACTCCCACTCTCACTCCCACTCCCTCTCCCACTGTCACTCCCTCTCCCACTGTCACAACCACAACAAAGCGAATTGCAACCAAAAAAAGTTTTTCTTGCTTCCCTTTTGTGCATTCGGCCTTTGGGTCAACTAATTTATGCGGCCAGCTTGTTTGTTTCCCTGCTGTTGTTGTTGTTGTTGTTGTTGTTTGTTTGCTTGTTTGTTAGCCAGAAATACTTGATAATTGCTTAAATCGTACTTGCTCCACAAAACAAGAAAATAACAACAAAAATCATCAAGAAATTAAATATGAATGAATCGCCAATTACTGCGAACTGCGCCTAATTGACAAGCGAAAATGCATTTTAAATCAAATATATGAATACTAAATTGAAAACTAGTCATGGATTGAAATTTAATTAAGCTATGTTTTACATGTTCGCATTAATGTCGACGTCATTTCTGTAGCTGACATTTGTAAAATGCTGACAAATGATGAAAAGTGAAGCTTAAATTTAAAGTTAAAGTGAAACTAAAAACAGCTAAGGCTCATTGTAAGTGCATTGTAAATGCAGTTGAGTGGAGTCGGAATGTTTAGCAATTGAAATTGTAAATTAAAGTTAAGCTAAGGACTTATCAGGCAGTTGAGGTTCATTGCAAGTGCATTGTAAATGATTGTAATGACTTACTCGGCTGTTAAGGTTCGTTGTATGTGTAATTGAGGGGATTCTGAATGTCTAGAAGTTAACATTGAAAGACAATGTTAGGTTAAAGATTTGCCAGGCAGTTCTGGATTATTGTTAGTGCATTGTAAAATAAGTTTACTGCATTCTAATGTCAAGCAATTTAAATTGAAAGTTTGAGTTAAAGTAAAGTCTTACCAGGCACTTGAGGTTCATAGCAAGTGCTTTGTAAGTGTGTTGTAAGTGCGTTGTATGAGCATTGTAGGTGCATTGAAGTGCATTGTAAGTGCATTGTAAGCCCAGTTTAGTAGATCTCGAATCCAAATCTTAAGTTAAGTGAAGTTGAAGACTTACCAGGCAGTATATGTTCATTGCAAATACAATATCGTGCAGTTTAGTGTATTTAAAATGTTAAGAGATTGAAATTTAAAGTGAAATTTAAGTCTAAGACTTACCAGGCAGTTTGGGGTGCATTGTAAGTGCACTATAAATACAGTTTAGTGGATTCAGAATATCTAGTGAAACTAACGCTTAAGACTTGCCAGGAAGCTAGAGTTCATTGTAAGTGCAGCTTAAAGTATTTTGTTGAAATTGAAATTGCATTTTAGTTGCAGTTTAGTGGATTCAGAATGTCTAGCATAAGACTCAGCTCCCCATAAACATGCTCAACATAAGGAACGCGTTTTGAAGACTCGTTTAAGTGCGCAGCAGGAACGAAAATACGAAACTAACAGACGGACTTGACAGCTTTCATGAAATATGTATCAGCTGGGAAAGAAACACACTCGCACACTCGTACACACACACACACACACGCACACACACGCACACTTCAGATATTATAAGAACTAGAAACGGCGCTGGCAACTCTTTAGCTGTAACTTTTTTACACCGGCTCGCAGAGGAAATGGATTCGTGCCCGGATTGGGCCCCGAGTCGCAACATGTGAATAATTTATGTAACAATTGCGACACTTTTTTTTTTTTTTTCTTCAAATAAAGAGTCAGCGAGAGGGGGAGATAGAGATAGAGACAGAGAGAGAGAGAGGGGGCGCAAGGAAAGTGTGGACCTAGCGACTACAAGTTTAATGGCATTGTTGCTCGGTTTTTAGCCATGGCCCCGGCGCCGGCCCAGGCGTGTCGTAAAAGTAAATAGAGCGAGTGGAAGACAGTGAATGCAGGACGACGGCAACGGCATTGGCAACGGAACGGCTCCGGCTCTACGGGTCTACGGCAGATGCAGCCACTCCGCCACACTGACAGACAGCGCTTTGGCGACCCGCCTAACTGAATGAAATATGGCTGCCTAATAAAAATTGTATGAAATAAAAGTGATGACTTTCACTTTTGCTTTCCCACTGCCAGCTCGCCATTGGCTTAGGCCCCATCAACTGCCTCTGGCCTCTGGCGGGCCACCCATAGCTTCGCTGCGGGGCATACGTAAAGCGAAACCTCCCAAACTTAACGCACTCACACACATGTGAAACTCTCCCTCTCTCCCTCTCTCTCTCTCTCCCTCTCTGAGTGTGTGTGTTTGCATCTGCTTACACTTGTTGCGCACCACTAAACACAGTCTCCGATGGTGCTTCAATGTGTGGGTGGCAGTTGCCAAATTGAATCCTGAATTTAACCACTTTTTGTATACGAAAACTATGGAAAGTTAGGGTTAAACTAGGCATACAGCAGAAGTAATACTCGTAATAATAATAATACGCATACGCAAGAGAAAGTGAAATTGAAATGGAAAGTGGAGAATGTTGCTAAGTACATTGGCTGCTTCCTCCTTTCACTTGCTGCGCTCATCCGCATAGCATATTCAATACTGTCGGAATCAAATCAGAAGGCCAGAAGTGGCAAAGTAAATGGAACTTTAACAACAACTTCTTCTTCTTCATCTATAACTACATTTTCTTCTAATACTATTTCTTTATCTTTGTCTACTACTACTTTTTCTTATTCTTCTTTCACTACTACATTTTCTTATTTTTTTTGTTCACTACTACTTCTGCTTCATCTTCTTCTACTTCTAATACTTTTTCTTTTACTACTAGTCGTAGCTTTACTACTACTTCTTCCACTAGTACTTCTACTACCAATTCCTCTTCTTCTTCTACTACTACTTCTTCTACTTCTACTACTACTTATTCTTCTACTACTACTTTTTCTTCTGCTACTACTTTTTCTTCTTCTACTACTACTTTTTCATCCACTAATACTTTTTCTTCTACTACTACTTATTCTTCTACTACTACTTTTTCTTCTGCTACTACTTTTTCTACTTCTACTACTACTTTTCTTCTACTACTACTTTTTCATCCACTAATACTTTTTCTTCTACTACTACTTATTCTTCTACTACTACTTATTCTTCTACTACTACTTATTCTTCTTCTACTACTACTTCTTCTTCTACTACTACTTCTTCTTCTACTACTACTTATTCTTCTACTACTACTTATTCTTCTACTACTACTTATTCTTCTTCTACTACTACTTATTCTTCTACTACTACTTCTTCTTCTACTACTACTTCTTCTTCTACTACTACTTCTTCCTCTACTACTACCTCTTCTTCTACTACTTCATCTGTTACTTCTTCTATTACTATTTCTTCATCTTCTACTTCATTTTCTAGCACTCCTACTACTACTTCTTCTACTTTGTATCCTACTATTACTTCTTCATCTTCCGATTCGTATCCTTTTTCTACTTATTCTCTTCTTCTGCTGCTTCTACTACTTCTTCTACAACTACTATTTCTTTATATTCTTTACCTTCAGTTTGTTTTCTTCATTTCTTTTTCTCCTTCTAATTTCTTCCACCATTTCCGTCAACCTCTACATTTATTCCTATTTCCATCTCTTCTCCTATTTCCTCATCTTCATTAGGAGAATGCTTAGTATGCACATTGTGAATGCTGGAATCCGTAATGGAGACTGTCATACAATATGCAAGTGGCGTTGATGCTGATCCCATCTCCAAAGGAATGTGCATTGGGGCTGGTCAGCCAATTAGGGCAATAAGTGGAGTAGTACAAACAGCACTCACACACACTTAGACACATAAACACACACACACACACAGTAGATAGCGTATGTGCATATGCAGAGTGTAACTTATTAAAAGTCGCTTGGCTACGCGATGCCGCAACTTAATTAAATGCATCCATTGGCGGCGTGCGGCATGCGGCATGTGGCAAGTGGCATGCGGCAAGTGGCATGCGGCATGCAGCGTGCGCAATGTTTTCGCTTAAGCGGCCAGCAAGCTAAACAACAAGGCTAACAAGGCACAAGGCACAAGGCACAGCATAGACAACAGCAATACAAACAAACTCTCTCATCTGGAGACGTCTGCCGCTTGGCCGCAAAACACTCGTTGCATGCCGCATGCCTTCTGAAAGGGGTGGCCTAGGCTTACAGCACTCTTGGCCCATCTTAAATAGAGTAGGATTTTTGAATACCCTCAAAGAAAGTCTAATCGAGCTGCAATGTTAACAAAAATATGTTACACAAACATGTTATACTATATAAACATGGTATACTATATATACTCAAGTCGACTGTTACTGTTACTAGAGTTACCCTAGTTAAGCTACTTTCAATATAAATTGCCAATGGCTGCTATATATCCATGTCAGCCAGGGTATAAAGTCTTCGATAATCCACAGCCAATGCTCAGGGCTTTTATTTTTTCAACTAGCCCGCACGAAAGTTGTTCTGTTGCTGCATTTTTTTCTTATACCCTGCAGTTATTTGATGAGGGGCATATTGGTTGTATAGAAAGGTTGTATATATAATAAGTATATGGGCTTGATCTGGAAGCCAATCTGAGTCGACTTAGACAGGTTCGTCTTGCAGCCTAAATTAGTTGGAGAAATTTTATATAATTTCTACGAGGCTTCGATCACTTTTCGATTATCATGTAATCGATAGGCAAAGTGCAGAGTAAAAAAAAAAAATATTTATTAGTTAATTTTTTGGATGCCTTCATCCATTAATAAGTTTAGAGCCGTCAAGGGTATCATCTATTAGTGTCAAATTATCGATAACATTTCGATTATCATGTAATCGATAGAAAGCGCAATGTATAAGCAAAGTGCAAAGTGCAAAGAGTTAAACCAATATCAAATACTGCATTGGCTTTCACAAATTTAGAAGTATCTTGAAGGGTATCTTCCAGTCGAGCATTTCCGCTTGTCGCAGACTAGCTGTTATAGTTTTTCTGGCTTTTTTCTGTTTTTTTGTTGTTTCTGTTGTTGCATGCAATAAATTGCGGCACTTGAACAAAGTTAATAAAGTCACAAATAGTTTAAATATTTATTTACGGTTTTTCGGTTTGGCCAACAATGTTGCGCTCTTTGTTGTGCTAAGTACAGAGCTCGTTGCGGGTTTGCTGATGCCATTGCTGTTGTTGCTGTTGCTGCTGTTGTTGTTAGCTTACGTGACATGGTGACGACTATGTCGGCTGGCGAAGTGCGAAGTGGCAAATGGCAAATGGCAAAAGACAGACTAAAGCCAGCAGCCAGGCGCAAAAAATGGGAGTTGAAGGCGTGCCAACGCCTAAAGCTGCAGAGTTACTGGCAACTGCTACAGCCGCAATGACATTACAACATAATCAACACTTAAGTCTAACATTTAGAGGACAACATACAGACATACATGCAAGCATGCATGCATGCATGCATATGCATGTCTTGTATATAGAATGGTATATGCTTTTAGCTTGTGCAAACATTCATGTTTTCGTGATTCATGGAAATAGTAGTGGAGGTAATAGAAGTTGTGTTAACATTTTGCGGTTAACATGTACTATTAACAGCGCTGGTAAGGTACAGATAATAGCTCATCTTATATGTTATCTTATATTTGCTTAGTAAGTTGTTATATAAGTTGGTAAAAGTTCATTGATGCTTGCATTAGCTATGTTAACATTATGTTAAACAGCTGTTAATATATTGTGAGGACTATTTGGCGCTTTAGAACGGCAGATTATTGCCGAATGTTTTTGGGATCCATTAAAATAGTAGTGAAAGTAGTTAATGTAGTGTTAACATTATATGGTTAACATATGTTGTTAACAGCACTGTTAGTGTAGAGTTAACAGAGCTATCAATAATTATATCAGCATTACAGTTAGCCAGAAGTAGTCAGGCCATATATATATAGGTTCATTACTTTTACACTAACTATGTTAACCTAATGTTAAAAAAATGTTAACATGTAGTGAAGACTCTTTAGTGCTTTAAAGCGGCAGTTGGAGGTTACAAAGCAACATGTTTGCTAGATTCTTGCTAATAATTAATAAATTCGTGATATCTCCTACAGTAAAAAGGTCGTTCTATGCGATTCTCACGAATACAGACAAACAATTATGCGCATAGAATTCATATAATGTCTTGAATTGCCGTCGCTTATTATAAAATGTTGCTTAATGAACTCGCCAGGAGGACTAAATGAAAGACGTCAGTGTTAAATAATTGCGAGGCTGTAGCATATCCTTCGGTTCCTTGGGGCCGGGAATTAATAAAACGAAACGCAACGAAATCCTGCATGTGCTGTAAAGTGACAAATGTTAGGGCAAAAGCCTTCACTGCTGTTGCTCGGCTTGGCTCGGCAGTCAAGGCCTAAGTTGAAGTAAAGCCACGATAACGATAACCGCACGTGCCCCGGCCAATCGCCCGCCCCCGCACCGCCCCACCCCTCCCGCAGCACACCACACCACATGTTACTTCCTGGCCACGCCTCAATCAAATGCTAAGTTGCCACAATAAATGTAGGAGAAGACAGAAATATGGCAAAAGTGGTGAAAGTTTATTGCTAGCTCGACTGCTCCACTGCCCCACTGCTCCACTCCACTCCACCCCTTGACTGCCCCACTGTTTGGCTGACGCTGACTTCTGGCAGCTGGCAGCTGGCGGCTGGCGGCAACAGTCAAAATCTTTAGCATCCAAAATCTGGCCCGATTGCCGCCCATGGCCCGACGGCGTCAGCTAATGCATGGGCCAAGATGCTGATGCGTTCGGCCACGCAGCCAGTGGGCGGTGGGCGGGGCCACCTAGCAAACAAGTTGCTACATACATGCGATTTATTTTTGATTGATATTTGCGTAACTGTCAACCTCGGTGATTGATTGAAGGCTGGCTCTGTCTCCCACCACACACACACAGACTGTCTCGCTCTCTCTCTCTCTCTCTCTCCCTCTCTCTCTCTCGCTCTGGCATCTCTATGGGCAACGTTTGCGCACTTTTTTGTGGCTCTGGCTTAGGCAACGTGTCTCCTGCCTGCCCGCCCTGCCCACCTTCCCGCCCACTTATCACGTGCCCCGCGCGTCTGCACTGAGCGTTTTGAATAATGCGTAATACGGAATAAATAAATGGCCTCTGTATGCGTGAGTGTGTGTGTGTGTGTGAGAGAGAGAGAGAGAGAGGGAGAGGGAGAGAGCGCGTGTGCTTGACAGACGATTTGCATTTTGTTTTTGGAAATCGGCCGATGACTTTTGCGCTTTGTCATGAAGTACAACATAGGACAACAAACAAACATATATACATACATACATATACATATGTACATACATACATACATATCTGCATAGCTCGACTGCTGGAGTACAGATATGAAACGATATATTTGATTTATGCGGAGCATTGAAGCCAAGTAGATCTCAAGCAACAGTATTGCGCTATCGGTCTGCAAATTAATCTTGTTTATAGGTGAGTTCAATTGAACTGGAGTTGTTGTCCTGTATATACACAAAAAAGAGAGAGAGAGAGGGGGAGAGGGAGAGGGAGTGCGAGAGAGAAGACAACTTAATTACTAACGCAATAATTATTTGGCTAAGGGCCACCCGGAGTGGGGCTAGCGCTGCTCCTCCTCTCGGTCAGTCGGCTCTATAAATTCGTTGTCGTTAGTCGCCTGCGGCTTCCACTCGATGTCCTTGCGATTTATCTTTTTAAGCCAAAAACATTATTTTCTTTATCGTTCGCATTGCCGGCAAATCTGCACAATTAACACACTTTATGTGGCCCAATGGCCAGGGCGGTGCGGGGGCGTGGCGCGGTCGTGGGGCGGTGCGGGGCAGACCCAAAAAGTGAGCAAATAGCAAATGTTTTTTGGCCAGCCAAATCTCAGCGGCTCATAGGCGCTGGGACAATGCGACAGCTGATGAAGAAGTCAATGCCAGGGATAATTATGCTGATGAACTTGACGAGCAGCCACTGCCGGCAGGAGGCGGCAGGAGGCGACAGGAGGCGGCAGGAGGCGGCCAAGAGCTGGACCCAGTGACGCATTGCCTCATTAACGCACAGCCCACGCGCTTATTTTTCACAGAGTCCGGCTAAGCTTCTGGGTTTCCAGTTGGAGTTGGAGCTGGAGTTTTGGCCTTGGGGCTTGGGGCTTGGGTCTAGGCCCAATTGGCACGCATGTCCCATGAAACCAAAAATTGTCTTTTTAATTTGAGCGCGTCATTTTTCAGTCGTGGGTGAGAGGGTGAGAGGGAGGGCTGGGGGAGTGGCTCATCAAAGGCCACATGAAGCGAACTTATTAAGCCGCTTTCATTTTTAATTGTGCGGACGGCTTCTATTTGCCACTCGCAAATAATATTGGAGAAGAAGAAAAAAACAGCAGCAGCAGCAGCAGCAGCAGCAAATCGTTTGCCTGCTAAACATAAATTGTGCTGTTTCTTGTGCCTGCCTCTGCCTCAAGTCAAAATCCACCTGCTTCGACCCACTCCAGCACCAGGTCCTGCTCCTGCTCCTGCTCCTGCTCCTGCCGCAACTGCTGCAGCCAGCAGGCAAGTGCAATCAATCACGCAAAATTTAATTAAAAATTGTATTTTTTTTTTGCTTTCGTATTTTCGCTTTTATTTTCTCTCTTTGGCACTTTTAACTTTGATTCTGATTAGATTTCAGTGCTTAAGGACGCGTCTTTAGGGAAACCATAGTTGCGCCCTAATAGAATCTTCAATTTTCTGCGGAACTCCGATTTGCGCTTTGATGTCTCGCGTTCATTTATTATATTTTTGTTCCAGCAGAAGCCTAAAAATATCAACATGCTGCCAAAAATAGAATTTCAATTATGTATATTTTTAGGTCTCCTATGAATAGCAGTTTTTCGAGTCATATTTTGAGAAAATCGACAATATTTTTAATGCCCGTCATCTGGGCTCTTTAAGCAGCGCTCGTTTACTCACGAAAATCGTAATTGAATGGAATTATCTGGAATTAACACACATCAAGTGAAAGTTTTGACTTGCGCTTGATTCTCTTCCGTTGAATTCTGTTTTATTACCTCGGGTTCCACGAACCTGCCAGGGAGCTCTGCTCTGCGGCTGCTCTGAGGCTGTTCTCTGAACTAAGTTTAGTAATTGCCTGGTGCTTGTACCAGGAAGTAGTAGCTGATGCTTGTCCACAGATGATCACTACAATTGCCCTTGGGCAGAGCAAATCAGAGCGAGAGTCAAACTTATGGCTAAAGTTCAAATGGCAAGTGCTTCACTTGTATAACAAGTGTGACAAACGCTGTAAAGAAACTAAGAGCTATTCTTACATACATGCATACATATGTACATATGTATCTATATGTATGTATGTATTGCAAATGACAGTTGACCGTGTTTTATTGTTCTTCTTCTCTCTCTCTCTCTTCGTCAAATCAACTCACTCGCTCTCGCTCTCACTCTAAGCAAGAGACTTCGGTTCTTTTCGTTTTTCTTTTCTATGGAGCGCCTTAAGTTGAACTATTCGTGTGATGCTCTTTTATGATCAGGGTCGGAGTATCATAGTGGGGTCAGGGCCCACCCTTATCAAAGCGATAAGTTAAAAAGAATTATTAATATTAATGCTCATCAAAATTAAGTACATAAGTATATTATTCTTATTATATTTTATTTTTATGACTGGGATATTGACCTCTATTTTAATGGCCCCCACTATACCTGGCCGCATGACATGAATGTGTTTGAGCCGGCCCTGGATATGATTGACGTTCGCACTCGTTTGCAAATAGCGCAAAAAGTCAATGCAAACGGTTTTCACACACATTTACATGCACACACATGTTTAGCGAGCACAACACTCACATGCATACCAACACATACAAAAAACACTTTTTGCTTCATTTAACTCAACCAAACGGTCGGAGAACAACAAGAGCGAAGCAACAAAAAAACGATTGCGAGCCGATCGCGTCTGAGTTCGTGAAAGAACCGATGCAATTGGTTGCTCTCTGAGTATTTTCTCAGAGTGTGGGTAAAAGACATTTATTGGCAGACATCAAGAAGCTGTTAACAGTTACTTTTGAGTTACGCTCAATACTGAATTGCCGATGTGCAGTTTTTTTCAATGACAATTTCTAGTTGCTCCTCTTCGTCCATTGGCAATTAATAACGAGCTTATCTGATTGGCCTCAATGCTATCTCGCTCTCACTTAGCAACAGCCGAAGCTACGTTCAGCAATAGCTATATTTGTCTCTTTCGCACAGACGGAGTGACAGGCAGAGCAGGCAGAACAGCAATCAGAAGAGTTTAGCTAAGACGCAAACTCACTCGGATAATATTTTTACAGCAACTCTATGCAAGCACTCAGCTTGACACTAATACTACTGCATGAGTGGCAGCCAATCAAAAATTAAGAGCCAATCAAAACAGACTCTGCTATGTGCATGTATAAATATGTATGTATATAGGTATAAACACGATAAGCTCAATTACAGCTTTATGCATTTTCATGTGTTGATGCATAAAGCCAAGTCTGAGTCTATTGATACTCAAGTTGTCTGAGCTCCTCTTTGATATTCATAAAAATTTTGAAGCTTACATCAGACAACAAATTACAAATAGCTGTATATATACATATTTATATATGCCATTTCTTTCATACAAATTTTTATTGTATCGTATATCTTTGAGTCTGGGTCCACCTCGCCTGTCTGGCGTCTAGTTGTCATTTTGTCAAATGTTGCTCAAACAGCGAAACAATGTTTGCTCAATTCGATTTTTTGTTTTTAATTTGACAGCTGCGACATTTAATTGCTGACAGCTTCAGGAGGCAGGCGTCTTGGCCAAGGGGCGGGGCTCTTTGCCTTGGCGCTGTGAGCGCTGTTCCGAATGGCAATAAATTGCAACAAGCGCTGCTAAGTGTGCTACGATTGTTGCCCTGCCACAGCGACTCGTTGCTGCTATGCACATAAATCATAAAAGTGTGCGAAAGTGTGTGTGTGTGTATATGGGTGTGTATGTGTGTGTGCGTGTTCACTAGAAATGCATGTTTGGGGGATTGCCATCAGTCAAAGATGTTTAAGTGTTTCTCTATGTTAATGCCGCTGCCAGGCGGTGTATCTCTGTGTGTGTATCTATGTGTGTGTGTGTGTGTCAACTAGTATTGCCCCAGTATGCAACCTGTTATTGCACTGAACACTCTCACATACACACAAACACACACACGCACACACATACACACATACGCGCGCTGACACCCACGAACAGTCACTTGAAGCCAGGCCAGGAGACCCAAAGGAATTTTCGAGTACCATTTACATCTATGAGTGCAGCAGCTCACTTCCTGTGTGTGTGTGTGTGTGGGTGTGTGAGTGTGTGAGTGTGTGTTTCAGCTCTAATGCTTTGTGCCTGGCCAGCACATTTATCACACATTGTGCTGCCATTTACGCTGTTTGCCATTTACCAGTATTACAATGACATTTACTTAGCTGCATTGCCATACCTATAATACACACATCAGAGACACACACACACACACACACACACACACACACACACACACACACACACACACACACACACATACACTCAAACACATTCTCACTGCACTCATAATCCTTGCGATCCCCTTGATAGCCGATATAAATACACTGAGAGACAGCGCTGTGTTTATCTACCGACTTCTATGAACAGTGCAGCATCTGGCAACGTCAGCTAGGTGTCATAAAGGGCTGCCACTCTTTACATATATAGCTCTCTTTAAATATATGTATATACATATATACTAAATACATATATATATATATCTGTGAGTCATGCAACATCTGGCAACGCTAGCTTAGGAGCTGCCACGCTTTGCATATTTAGCTTTTTATACCCAGAACCCATTGAAAATGGGGGAATCAGGGTATAATATTTTTGTTTTTACAAATGCAATATATGAATATATATTATGTGGATAAGAGTATATAACTTATATTTCTTTGAGCAGTCGAGCATCTGGCAACGTCAGCTCAGAGTCATAAAGAGTTGCTACACATTTCATATTTGGCCTTGGGTTTATGTATATATACCATATGTGTATATATATATTAGTGCTTATATACTTCATTGGGCAGTCTAGCCTCTGGCAACGCTCGCAGTCATCAAGAGCTGCCACCTTTCCATATCTTCAAATATTTGTATATTTTCAAGTTTCAGCTTAGTTCTCATTCAATTTCTTCTATATACACTCCCAAATTTCAGCTAAATTCTCTTTTTGGCATATTTAATACAGAATTACATAATATTTTGCATATTACCTAAATTACATTCGGAAATTTCTCACATAATCTAAATCACAATTTCCATTAAAATTGATCAAAATTGTTGTTGTTTTCTCACAGTGTATATCAAGTCCTGCAGTCAGTCGCATCATCTAAATCCCACTAATACACACACACACACACACAGATGCAAACTAGCCTCAGAGGCAGATCAATTTCGCCAGCCTCGCTTCAAATGTTGGCAGTGCTCGAAAACAGCTTAAGCTGCATGGGCATTGCAGGCAATCGGCTGCTGCTGGGTCGTTCGGGTCGTTCTATCAGTCGATGCGGCCTACTTAACACCAGAGCTCTGCACACACACACACACACGCACACGCACACACACAGACAGAGAGCGACATCTTGCGGCTAGAACTGCCAACTGGCAATCGCTTTTCGCATTGTTTTTGCCTTTTGTGGTATTATTTTATTATCGCATAGTGCCGCTTGCCAAAACTGCTGGCGGGTGGTTGGTTGGTTGGGTGTTTGGGTGGTTAGGTGGTGGGTTTGGGTCTGTGGCACCACTTGACGACGGCTAAGCAGCCGTCGCCATAGACAACATCATTATTGTCACACTTGACTGCGCCATTCTGAAGTGCAACTGCAGCTTGTCGACTTGTTGAAGTGTCGAATGCAAAATGCCAACGGCGAGCAGCCATGGCAGGGACAGAGGAGAGGGGATGCAGGGGGGGGGGACTAGGGGAACAAGGGGAGACTGCTTTACACAACTCAAGTTTCCATTCGGTTTGGCGGTTCTAAAACAGATGCGGGCATGCCCGGTTCCGGCAGCCAGAGAGCGCTGGCTGTAAATGACTTAAGTGTCTGGCATTTATCTAGACTGAAATGTGTTTTTCAGGCCGGCAGCAGCGACTGACATTGTCCTGCCTCGCCGCACCTGTGCATCGCCGTCCCGTTGGGGCGGGGAATGGGCGGTGGGTGGGTGGGGGCGGCATCTGTTGTGGGTTAGCGATTTGCTTTGCTGGGTTTGGCACATCAAAGTTTTTGCGCAAAACTTTTTACATCAAATTCATTTGGTCGCTTTTGTGGTGTAAGTGAATCTCAATTGAATGCCAAATGACTTTTCAACTTTGCAGCAAGCACAAAAAAACAAAACAAAAAAAAAAATCATGAAAATAATAACAAAGAAAACTAGATATATATACGAGTCTAGATACAATAAAGAAACAAATGAAAAACTGCAGAGGAAACAAAACCGACTCAGCAATGCTCTAATTAGATAATAGAGAGTTGCAATGTAAGAAAGATCTTTGGCAATAAATATGAAAAGGTAACAAACAGAGAGAATAAAAGAGAATAAATAATGGAGAGCATAAAGAGAGCGATGATAATTGTTTGTTTCCTTTTTATACCCTGAACCCATTGAAAATGGAAAATCATTATATACTGATGAAAGCTGATGTGTGATATAAATATTATATTGTCAAGATATAGTAATATTTATGGCTTAAAAGTTGCTTATCACACTCTCTCCCTCAATCAATCTCTGAATCTCCCTAAAGCTCTATCTCTTTATCTGTCCATCTCTCTATCTTCTTATATCTCTATCTCTCTATCTCTCTATCTCTCTATCTCTGTATCTCTATCTTTCTCTCTCTCTTTCTCTCTCTTTCTCTCTCTTTCTCTCTCTCTCTCTCTCTGCTCACACGCTTACATGTTTTGCATTCTGTTGAAATATAAAATATACATATATAACATATTTTGAATAATACACTATTTGAGAATCGCATAGAACGGCCTTGGACTATAGCTTTGACTTTTGTATACATACATATAATAAAAAAGTTCATGAGATATATAAATAATGTTTTATATAGAAGGGATTGCTTTGAGAATCGCTGAGAAGGTCTTACAAGTATACAGCTTTCATTTGTATAATTTAGAGCTATATATTTGTGAAAATCTGAGAAGTGCATAGAAAAGATTAGTCAAAGAATCGCTGAGTAAGGCTTCAAGGTATAAAGCTTTAATTTATATAATTTTTATAAAAAATCATTTTATTTCTTTAAGAAATACTAAAAAGTTATAGGTCTGAGATGCCCATAGAAAGGCTTGCTTGCACATATCTTTAGCATGTTATCATAAATTATATATATTTTTGTATAGATGTATATATTTACAAAATTAAAAAAGAAAAGAGTTAATCTCCAAACTTGTGTGTCTGAGATTCACATAGAAGGGCTCTATCTACATGTATGTATATATAATTCTCTATTTGGTTATAGCTAATAGCCCTCTCTCATAGATAGTGTATTAATATGCGCTCAAAATATAAATTCTATGGAAATTGCATAATTCCTTTGTGTTTCACTTCTGGCTATAGAAATTTGTGCTGAGCCGCTTATTGTAAGAGGTTTCTTGTTTTTTCTTGTGGCTTTTAAATATCTTTGCCAGCTGGCTGGCTGGCTGGCTACGAATGCGAATGTGAATGTGAATGTGAATGCGAATGTGAATGTGAATTTAAATTCCAAATGAATGACCCGGCTTTCTCCAAACTCACTTCTGCAGTGGGTCGGGGTTGGGGTCTCGCTTTTAGTCAAGATACGATTGCAGAAAAGTTGCCACTAGAAATGAAACTTTAGTTGTTCTGAGCTAGTGAGCTGTCCACTGTCTGTTGTCCACTGTCCACTGTCTGTTGTCCGTTGTCCGTTGTCCGCCTCTTCAGTTCTTAACAGTGCTTAATGTTTTGGCACACAATTTAAAGTATGTCCTTTGTGCTACTTACACGTTTTGGGTCCCTGGCCGAGCGACAAGTGTGCGACATTTTGCTTGGCCAAGATTTATTTAGCTTTTGCTTGGGGCCTGTCCTCATTAATGTGGTTGCTCTTGTTCTACTTCTACTTCTACTGCTTCTTCTACATCTTCTTCTTCTTCTTCTTCTTCTTCTTCTTCTTCTTGGTTGTTGTTGTTATTTGTGTTGGCACAGCCTGCCATTTTCCAAATAATTACACATTTACATTTTCATAGACAATTTCGGCGCAATCATGAAATCAACTTCATTTCACTTCTACTACTCGTAAATAAAGTCAACACGACGGGCCCCAGGACACGACGGCGTGCGGTAATAGAAGCGGAAACGGAAGTCAATGCTGCCGTTGCCTGGTGTATTGGGTCCAGAGATCTTGGCGCTGGAGCCAGAGCCGTAGTCGGCGACGTAGTCGGAGCCGTAGTCGGAGACGTAGTCGGAGACGTAGTCGGAGACGTAGTCGGAGCCGCACTCCGTTTCCACGTGAATGTCGTCGCTGTCAATGCGGACCTGGACCTAGTCGAGGGCTCGACTATTTTGGGCATTGTGGCCGCTTTATCTGGGCAGCGTTTGCCGTTGATGTTGATGGCTATCTTTAAAAAGCCATAAATCATTTGCCGCACACAGAGACTCGTGTGTGTCGCTTCCTCCCTTCCTCTCTCTCTCTCTCTCTCCTCCTCTCTCTCTCACTCGCAACTCTCTTTGTGTATTGGACATTTGGTCTAGGCTCTCATCCGGTCGCTGTAATTAATCATGGGCCAAGGCACTGACTTAATTTTTCTTTTGATGCCCTGTACTCATTAAAAATTGCTGAAGAGGGTATAATTGCTCTGTCGAAATGTCGGTAATGGGCGAGAGCAAACAGCCCCCAAGACCCCAAGCTCCCACACACACACACACAATATATGTGAGCTGTTGAATAGGGCAGAGATCTGAGTTTTGGATAAGAATTTCCTGGCTATAGCCAGGACACTTTGACTCTTTGCTCTGTACAGGGTATATGCTAGTCGTGCATGTTGACTACTACTACAATTCTCTCTGTTGTTTTTGCATATTACTTGGCATTTGTTTTGCTCCATGTATTTCTGATGTCTCAAACTCGTCGCTGTTTCAATTTCCTCGCACTTGTTACGTAGGCGCAGCCTTGAAGCTACTTATTTAGATTTGGGATATCAAGGCGGACCTTGAACTAAATCAATATACTATGACTATGAGCAGCAGAAACCAGAGTCCTTTAGTCCTTGGTGCGTATTAGCAATATGCAACAAGCACAAATTGCGTATACGCCAGGTGAAACACTTTTGTTTGCATATATTTAGTGAGAGCAGGTATTTAAGAAATTTAAGGTATTTAAGGAATTTGCCAGAAATATCTATTTTGTGTCGAAAAAAAAAAAAATAAATAAATACAAACTTAAAAACAGACAAAATATTCCCTTTTGACAGCAAACGAATATTTTATTTATTAACTCTGGCAGCTGCTCTCTGCTGGCGACGTTGCAATATTCCAATTGTTAAGCATTTCCAGCCAAGAGGGGCTAGTTTGACATTTAGAGCATCTTCAACATATCGAGACTGGCTTAGGGTAAAGGTTAAAAAGGACTTTGCTAGCCAATGAACTGAGCCAGGCTAACATATGAGGCCTGTTTGACCAATTTATTGAAACAGCTTTCTGCTTATCTTCGAGTGTATTTGCAAGTATATCTCAGGGCATCTACATTTCTACATTCTAGGGCATCTACTAGTCTATTCATCTGCACCACATTTAAACTCGCATTTATTGGCATTAAATTTTTGGTCTATCAAATGTCTTCGAGGCATGTCCGAAAAATATTTGCATTTGACCATTCAATGACAGTGGACTTTCATTAGTTTTTGTCTTTGACTTTTTGTTAATTGCTTTTAATTGTGACCGAATATGAAGGCAAGATGGCTGTTGATGTTGTTGTTGCTGTTGCTGTTGTTGTTGTTGTGTGTAAGCTAAATTAAATTCCATGCGGCTCTTGCGGCCCAAACCGCAGAATGTTATTGCAATTGCAATTGCAATTGAAGGACTTGCGGGCGCGCACCCAAGTGACTCGCTCGACGACCGCAAATGCTAGTCGTGTGAGTTGCCTGTTGGCTGTTGGCTGTTGGCTGTTGAATGCGGTTGAAGAGGCGCTGTAATTGAAGTTGTAGCACACGCACTCACACACACACACACACACACACACACACACACACACACACACACAC
Organism: Drosophila hamatofila; assembly: GCA_035045345.1. Taxonomy (NCBI): domain Eukaryota; kingdom Metazoa; phylum Arthropoda; class Insecta; order Diptera; family Drosophilidae; genus Drosophila; species Drosophila hamatofila. Next base: position 18,918,188 of record JAWNPA010000039.1, on the reverse strand, counting down.
ACACACACACACAGAGAGAGTCGAGCACACCCACAACATGCATAAGCAATTAATTATTTAAAGCCTAATAATCAGACGATGTTGCTGCTGCTGCTGTTGTTGCTGCTGTTGTTGTTGACGCACAAAACACATACGATTACAATTAAAACTTACAAGGCGTCGAAATGAAGGCGCACACTAGTACATACACACATGTATACATGTATATATATATATACAGCTATTGAAGCAATTGAAGCTGTGCACTATGGGCGATTTGTCGATTTTGGCGGCATAAAGTCTAAAAATAAAGCTAAAAGCCAAATTTTTTTTTTTGTAATTTTTTACAAATATTTTTCAAATATTTTACTAGAATTTCGTTTTTTTTTTCCTCGTCAATTGGGCCCAGCCTTTTTTTCGCCCCTTTTTAAGTCTACGCAAACTCCAGTTTTTTTTTTTCAAATATTTAATAATAAAAAGTTAAATGAAAATAAAGCAAAGCAAACAACTAAATTTATATTTCAACCTGTTTCTTAGATATGTTTTGGCAATATTCCAAGCTTTAAAAACTAATGGTTATATATATATTTGAAATACGGGTTTTGCAAACTTATAGGGAAGGGGGTGTTTCGAGGGGTTGGGGGTAAAATATGACAAAACCCGAAATTCTTAAAAATACATATGAATACACATTTTAAATTTGGAAACTCTAGCTCTAAAGGTGTATTAAATATAATTTTTTTACTGGTTTTCGATAAGGTTTTGAATCGATAACAAAATATTGGGAGCAGTTATCGATTTTCAAAAACAAACTTGATATGCGCGCTCTATATACGGACCTACAAAAAAATTTCAAGTCTCTAGCTCTTATATATTCTGAGATCGACGCGTTATTACATACGGACAGACGGACAGACGGACGGACGGACAGGGCTAAATCAACTGAGTTCGTCGCCCTGATCAAGAATATATATACTTTATGGGGTCTGCCACGCCTCCTTCTGCCTGTTACATACTTTGAACAAAACCATTATACCCTGATTTCCCATTTTCAATGGGTTCAGGGTATAAAAATCGTCCTCGTCCAAAACACAAGAATTCTCATATCGTCGTCCGAAACCATTTTTTCGTCATTATTATTGTATTTAATTTATTTAAATTACATGAACTCAACTCAGATGTTGGAATCTCTATAGCTTATAACTACTAATAACTTTAAATTAAAAAATAATAATGTTTTCTTAATATTTTACCATAAGTTTTTCGACTTTATGCCACCTGTGCTGTGGCTAAAATGTCCAACTAGCCACGACTCCTGCTGCTGTTGCTGCTGTTGTTGCTGTTGCTGCTGTTGTTGCTGTTGCTGTTGTGTCTGCTGTTGCTGTTACTCTGTTACTCTAGTTGCTGCTGTTGTTGCTATTGTTGCAAGTTTATGAGCCGCACCGCCCGTTACATTCGTCATGCGGCCATTTTGGTGTTCAGTTGCTGTGCCAGCCAGGCAGTCAAACATTTCTGCTTATTGTTATGAGCGACCAAGCGACCAATTATGTTGCACGCACACACACACACATACACACATACATACATATGTATGCCCACACACACACATACACCGAGTGGAAGGGCTCTGACTGAAGATTTGAAGCGAATGGCAATAATTTCCAAACGGCGCCCCATTTAATGTCTACAAACAATTAGAACTTATTTTTTTTTCTGCTACTCCTGCTGCTGCTGCTGCTGCTGCTGCTGTGGTTTGCCTGCTCCTGCTCCTGCTCCTGCTCCTGCTGCCGCTGCCCGGCCACTGCCCTGGCTGTTTGCTAACGCCGCTTTAATTTAACAGCCCGAGCCACCAGGCAGACGCTGGCCACCTCTTACAGCTCCTCGCTCTCTCCTTCTCTCCTTCTCTACCCCCCTCTCTCTCTCTCTCTCTTTCTCTGTTGCTTCGCTCATTTACGGCATGTCCGCCAGCAGCCTCATTAGTCCTGCCAGCTCCTGCGCTCAAAGTTGCCAAGTTGCCCGTTGTGCAGGCAAAAGCAATTCAAAACAACCATTTTTTTTTTGCAGCGCTTCTGCTTCTTCATGTTTGGGGCTTCCCTTGTTGTTTTTTCTACTTCTTTTTTTTTTGAAATTATGCTTGTGTTTGTTTGTTGCTCGTCTCTTTACTGTGTGTGTGTGTGTGTTTGTTTGTTGGGCAGTTCTGGTTATTGCTGCTTGCCTTTAACTAGCATAGCATGGCCAGCTCGCAAAGTTGGCCAAGCACTTGCCGCAAACAAATAAGCTCTTAAATGCCACAAGAACTCATGTCGCAACTGAGCTGCCAAACAGTTGAGCTGCCAAACAGTTGAGCTGCCAAACAGCCAAACAGTCGAGCAGTCGAGCAGTCGAGCAACTGTGCATGAAACTTCAACAAGTTGACTTACACAGCTCGCCTCCTCGACGACGACTTCCCAAATGGACGCTTTGTCATTAAATAATGCCACGCCTCGTTCTGCGAAAGATTTCTGCAAAAAATATCAAATTATTTGTAGCCAACAAGCAAGAGAGACTTTGTCGAGTGGTGCTTAGCCCTAAGCATGCCAAAGGTTTTGTCCAAGCTAAACTATAAAGTAAAATATTTGGGATCAAACGAATGAAAAGCGGCGAAAAGCGAGCATATTAGCTTGACTATATCAACTATACAGTTGCAGTAAAATATAAAGAGTGGTGCGACTGAAAACTAAGAAATGTAGAGACTTATTACCATAATATCAATATGTAAACTAATAACAATATATAATATTATATATTAATCATAATTTCGTTTCAATTTGTTTTTGAAATGTTGAGTTTATCGCTAAGTTTTTGTTGTCCAAAAGTAATACTACCACTATTTTTTTTACCGCAGGTGTATATAGTGTATATGGTATATATAGTATATATAGTATATATAGTATATATAGTATATATAGTATATATAGTATATATAGTATATATAGTATATATGGTATATATAGTATGTATAATATATATGCTATGTATATACTATGTAAAGATATAATTACAATGTATTATGAATGGTAGGTTGAAATAACAAAAAGTAAGAGTATAGCATATAATTACTGAACCTTTTATACATAGATCCTAATACATAATCATGTGGTAATTTAATAATAAAATATGTTTTTGAGGAGAAAATGTAAAGAAGGAAAAAACTCCTTGATATATAAGTACAAAAATTGTAAAAATTTATATATATATGATTTATCTATAAATTCGATTTGTTAAATTTAAATTTAAAAATAAATGTTGTTATCTATCAGCTAATTCTTCGAAAGATTTCTTAAAAATATCAAATTATTTATAGCCAACAAAAAAGAGTGGGGCTTAAAGTAAATTTCTCGAGTAGTTTTTAAAATTTCTGTAGAGTTAATCTAGATTAGTCTAGGAAATAAAATATCAATATCCGTAGCTAAAATATATACATATATATATATATATATATATATATATATATATATATATATATATATATATATATATATATATATTTTTTTTTTTTTTTTTTTAATAAATTAAATAATTTAGTCATACTCTAAAATTTTCATTTATAAATGCATATTTTATAAATGTATATTTTATTTATTTAGATACTTACAATGATATGACTTTTTTGGAAATTTGATTTTTTTTTTTAATTTTATATAATTTCTAAATCATTGCTAGTGAAAAATAGTTTGGTATATAGATTATATGCTAGCATTAATATTTAGATTTTCGACTAAATTTAGCTCACTTTCAGCCATGTCAGAGTATTATGCAGTCGGCTAAGCTCCTTGGCACACTGATGCAACAGATTTAGCTAAATCGTATGCAAAAAGAGATTCATTTCTATGAATTTTCCCATGCAAGCAAATCTCTCCTTCCCTCTATCAGATATATATATCAAAGTAATCGTATTTCAAATGGGAGGATCATTGCCTATGAGTATAAATCATAATTTATAGATATTTTCAAAGTTCTTGAAAGTTTCTAATGAACTCATGGCAGCAACTCAGCCAGTTGAAGCTCACGTGCCACAGCCAGTGGCAATGGGGAGTGGGAAAGGAGCGACAGCAAAAGCCACCGCAACAGCCACTGTAATACTTTTGATGCCGCAGGACTCACCTGGTCACACACACACACACACACACACGTACACACAGGTGCACGCATGAGGCTAGTAAATACGTGATAAAAATTATGCTACATAAAACTTGTAAGCAATAAATTTTCGATTTATTACAAAATAATTAAAATTAATGAGTTAAAATTGAAAATACGCACGTGCTTCTTCTATATAATTATGTAAGTGTGCGAGTGTGTGTGTGAGTGAATGAGTGTGTGTGTGTGTGTGTATGCCTGTGTGTGTGTGTATTATAGAAAAATTAAAACCATAAACTTGGACAATTGGTAAACGCTATAAATTGCAAGACTCTCGCTCTATATGTATTTGGTCTGCTCTGCGGCTGCTGTGTGGTTGCCTCTCTCTCTCTCTCTCTCTCTCTGTGTGTGTGTGTGTGTGTGTGTGTGTGTGAGTGAGTGTGTGTGACGTTGTTGGCTGAGCTGGGTGTATCTGCTATGCAAAGGCAAACGGTGAAAGGCAGCCGGCAAAAGGCAAATGCTTGTTGTAATTGCTAGAAATATATGCGTGTTATATGAACGCGTTTCCGTTTCCGGCAGCAGCAGCAGCAGCAGCAACCGTAGCAGCCAACTGGTTGGCAAAATGGCGCCACGCAAGCGGGGCCAACATGCGAGTATTTACCGTTATGCTAGCTTTTTAATTGCGCAAGTACGCGAACTGTGTGCGTGTGTGTGTGTGTGTGTGTGTGTGTGAGTGTGTGTGTGTGTGTGTGTGAGTGTGAGAGAGACCCCGTTGTGGACCCTGAGGACCGAGCCACCCACAGGTTTGCCATGTTTGCTCTTTCCGTTGGCGTCTTTGTCTGCATGTGTGTGTGTATATATGTGTGTGTGTGTGTGTGTGTGTGTGGGTGTGTATGTACTGCGGCTATGCTGAGCTAATGATGCTTGCACATTTTGTAAATATGAGCTGCATGTTTCATTTATACATCACCTCCAGTTGAATTGCATAGCTGCACAGTTGGCAAATAGTGAGTGCATATTTAGTCAAATCAAAAAAACTTATATATATATAAAGATATATTTGCTTTTTGATATAATTTATTCAGTTAAAAGCAAAACTCTTTTAGCATTGCTCAGCGATGTCAGCTGCAGTCGAAGCCAAGTTCTATTTGAAAGCTAATTGAAGTTAATTAATCTGTCTGGCTCTAGCTATATTTTATGTAAAAAACTTTTCAATTTGATTTAATATACTATTAGATAATAGTCAATGGATAAAGCTTATCGGGCTGTCAGCTGTCGATGATTTCAAGCTGCATCTGCGAAGCTCAGTGAACTGAATGCCTTTAGCCTTGGTCTAATTTAAAATTATATACAATATATTATATTCTTTAGTATTATATTATTTATTTATGTTTATTTACAAGTTAGGAAGAACATAAAATTAAAGCAAACTTTTAGACCAGGGTCTTCGGCTTGAAAAAATATAAGAAATATAAATATATAGAAATATAAAAAGGTTGAAATATTTAAGGGCTTAATTCAATTTAATTTAGTTTTATTTTATTTTATTTTATATTTGCTTTAATCTTAATTTTTCTTATATTAATTTTATAATAATTTAATTTTAATTATTTTTTATTTATATTAATTTTATTTGTATATTTTTGTATTTTATTTACCTTAAATTGTAAAATATATATATTAAAAACTTATATTTTTTCTCAATTTCAATGCTCTGTAAAAATTTTATAAAAATATTTCATTGCAATCGAAAACTATTTGCAATTATTTAGACATTTTTACAAACTTGTTGCTTATATCTAATTACAGGGCATCTTCTAGTCTACATCTGCTACAAGTGTAACCAGTTTCATTATATTTTTTTTCTGATTTATTTTTATTAATTTACTTTTTTAATTCAATTGAATCTGCTGACAACTGCAGCAAAAGCAGCAGTTGCTGTAAAAATACATTTCCTTTGAAACTGTATTCATTTTAGCAATTGATTGCTGTAAATTGATGATAAATTTGTGCCACAAATGCACAGTTAATTCGTTTTCCATGAAAAACGAGTTTGCTAAAATGAATCAAGAAGGGCAAGGAGCAGCTTCAGGCCTTAACCAATAAATATAAATATGAATATAAATATAAATGTGTTCAATATTTATGAATATCATGAGCAATTGCAAATGCTTTGGCAGCTATACAAATATATGAATGTGTGTGTGTAGTAGGTATATATATGCGTATTTATATATATATGTGTGTAGCAGATATATGTATATGTATGTATATCTATATATATTTATCTTCTATACACACACGTTCATATAGTTCTCTCTGTGATTTTGCCTTTGTAATTGAGATGAGATATGGGATTGAGATTGACATGATTTTATAGGGTATTATTAGGTTGGTCAGCTCTGTAGATACTTTCCAAGTAGTAGTCAATTTAGTAGTCAATTATCAAAACAATGTTTTCCAGCCTGATGCAAATTCATGTTGCACTTCAAGTAATTTTTGAATACTGTTTGCCTTTCGCAGTAATTCTATCTCAATGATATGGAATATATAGAGATTTCATTTGAATAATTAAACTAACTACTTCAATATAATTCAAGCAACAAGTTTTTTTAAATATTAATTAAGTGTTAACAATGCAGTAAATGCAAAACTTTTGCTGCTGGTTGAATACGCAGCTTGAGGCTTCTTCTTCCCTCTCTTTCTCTGGTAGCGCAGTTAAGACACGACCGATCGCCTCTGGTCTCAATTTCCAAGTGTTTTTATTCTGTTCATTTGTGATCTGAATGGAGGGAAAGCTGAGAGTGGAGAATGTGCTCACATGGCCTTGCCTACAATGTTCACAGACAATTTGACTTTCTCTCTCTCTCTCTCTCTCTCTCCAGTTGAAGAGTTGCTCGGAAGGAACACCAATCTCTACTTGATAAGAGCGGCAAACGAGATCTTTAGCTGCGTGTGTATTGTTGGTGTGTGACTTAAAATGATGTGTGCTCAGCTGTCTTCGTCTTCGTCTTACGTCTGTTTGAGTAACGTTACTGATCATAGGCCTAAACGCACCAAAGTTGTATAGCAACAGCTTCATCTGCACCTCAGCTCTCTCATTCTCATTTGTTGCAATCGAGATATCAGTTAATTCAAATCAATAACTCTGACTAGCAATGCAGTTACTCTGTAGTACAATAAATGAGAATGCAGACCTAAAAACTCAAACTTTAAACTACATATTAAATATTAATAAAGACAACTGTCAAACACAACACAGATCAAACAGGTTTTTCTTTCCAATTATCCCGCAGAGCTTCAGCAATGAGCAGCTCTCTTTTAATTGCTGGCAGACATCAATTCCAACACCAACTAGCCAAATTGATTTACTGTAATTATATCTTACTAAACAAATATATGCAGGAAGTCCAGAAATGTTTTAAAATGCGAATCAAAAGAAGCCCAAGTAGGGATATTCCAGCAGCAAATATTGCGAGCGCAATTATTTCTTGGCATAGAACAAAGCTAAAGAAACAGCAGCTTATTAATTTCCGGGGCTAAACAAAAACGATGCGAATACGATTAACTCCAGCAAATGCTGTTCAATCTCACGTCCTAAGCAAATATAAATATTAAAAATTGGAGCGAGCGCTGCCCGCTGCTGGACTTCTTTATGTTGCCTTTAGCCTCGCTGGTGTTGGAGCTGAGAGCGAATTATGTGACGTTCTGTGCAAGAAAAGAAACTTTCAAGCAACTCCCATAAGTATGCAATACATTTTGCTGGCTCCCATAGACGGAGCTGCGTCTCTGCCGCTGCCGCTGCCGCTGCCGCTGCCGCTGCCCATGCCTCTGCCCATGTCTTTGCCTGTGCTTTAAAGAAGCAAAATAATGAAATGGCGGCCAATACAACACACACACACACACACACACTCGCACAGCATCTCAGTCAGTTTCGCGCACGTTTTCACTGGCTGTTGTTGCTTTTGTGTTATAAACAAATTCACACATTTCGAAGTTCGAATTTCGAAGAACAGCCGAGCCGAAGCAGCCGACGAGCAAAGCGTTCGCTCTTTAGTCCGAAGAGAGGCCGAACGGCCGTTAGCCGTTCTCTTTGCATTGCTCTCTTTGTGGATGCAATTACCAAGTCGATGGGTGGTAGGGAGGGTGGTTGGAGAGGGGGGGTGTTCGGCACAGGAAATTGGTTGGCAACTAAACTGAAGGGAACTTTGTTGACAAGCCAAAAACACGCATACCCAAAGAGAGTGAGCGAGAGGCTGTGTGCTAGAGGGAGGGAGAGGAAGGCAGTGGGTGGGAGGGAGTTAGGGGCAGGAGAGGCGTCAACTTGGGAACACACCACATGCTAATCAAATTTCACATTAGCGATTGCTTTTTTTTTCTTCTGTTTTTCTTTTCTCTCTCTTTTTTTTGTTATGCGTCTGCAAAGCGCTTTATTGACTACATTTGGCTGATTCCACTTCCGACAATTGGCAATTGCAATTACCGATGCGGGACTGACAAAGCGTCTTGGCCAATGTCAATTTACGATGCCGCAACGACGACTTAATTGCAACAAATAAATCATAGAAGGCAGCCGCAATAAGCACTAAAAGTGTACCAAGTGAGAAACAAGTTGAGACTGCAGCCTGGATGCTGATAGAGGAAGAGATACGCAGTGAAAACAATGCATGTGAAATATTAATTCAGCTAAATATTAGTTTAATATGCGCACACATATATTTGTAGTGAAATAATTTGGTTCAACTCGTTAACACTTCAATGAATATTTGTTGGCAAAATAGAACTATTTTATATATCAATTTTGGTGTGCATAAAAAAAGTAAAGAATTTCACAAATTTCATACAGAATTTATGAAAATTGTTTCAAACAGCTTTTATTTTCTTTAAGCTCTAACTAAATAAATACATTTTTGTTAAACAAATATTTGCTGCGAGTTCATTTTCACAAATCAAATTCTAGAGAAAAAGCACGAAAGCGAAAGAAAAATATATAAATATATATATTTTAAAATATATATATATGTATATGATTTTTGTTAATATTCCTGTTTGAGTTTTTCTTTTATTGCTTTAGTAAAGTGGACAAATTCTTTTTAAATTCTGCTGCTCGCACAGAAAGTAAAGAATTTCAGCTTTTTAGTTGCAGTTTAATTTACTTTTTATTTACCTATTAAGTGTAGAAACTCATAAATTAGAACCTTAACAACACATGCATGTGTAATTTGCTTTAGAGCAACGTCTCTTTATGCAGTAGGAGGATTTTCAATCGAGATAGTCTTAGCAAATCCTTGCCGTTTAAGGCGCCTCAAAGGTCGGCCAGGGAGTAGGCCTCCTGCGAGCAATCTTTCACTGTATCTGCTCGTAAGTCAATTCATTTCAATTTGCTCTTCAGCTGTATGCAGCTGGAGATCTTTATTTTTAGTGTGGAACCGCCTATGTACCAGGGAAAGTTAGATATCTTAAATTTATTTGTAATTCTGCTGCTTATTCTTGTTTGAGTTTTTCTTTTATTGCTGCAAGTACTTTTCAAGTTCTGCTGCTTGTACAATAAGTAAAGAATTTCTGGTTTGTACGAAATACTACGAATTCTACAAATCATTTGACCTAAGAGTAACAAGTTGACCGAGAATTGCGGAACTCAAGCACAGCAATAAAGCTGCAGCAGTGGCAGACGCGACAAAGCTACTTATATATATACTATATACTATAAGACTGCTATATACTATATATATATATATACTACTATATACCGTATACTTGTAAACCTCTATATACTATAGATACTTGTATAGGAGTTCTTTCCTTTTTCTTGCTAGACATCAACATCAACTCTTGTCGGTCTTCATAATAAGCACCTTTTAAAACATCTAAACGATACGCGCTGGCAACAACAGTCGATAGTTAGTGAGGTAAGTATTTTGACAGCGCTCAGAATTTCGCTAGTTACTCGGAAAGTTTTGCAACGCTAATACGACTATACAATGAGAATTGTATTGTTAGAGGAAGAGCCAATTCACAATAGCCAATTGCTTTGATACTCTTTAAACAGGGCATATGCCTCAATGCACCCATCACGGCGTATTTTAAGCTGATTGGCTTACAAATGCAGTTGAATATAGTATATAGACTAGAAAGTATAGGTATAGTCTATGTCTATATGTATAGAAATATACATGTGTATAAAAAAGGAAAGTGTATAATATATGAGGCATAGCCAATCTATATATATAAATATATAAATATTCTATATCAAACAAACAAAGTATATGATAGTGTATAAAGTATAAATTAAAGAATATATCTATATAGATGATATAGATATAGATAAAGTAAACTGTATAGCAAAGCTATATAAATAAATGCTAATCTGTGTATAGTATATATACCAAATAAACATGAAATAACATATATCAAATATATTTAATCTATATCTCTATATCTATAATCAATATCTATACAGTATTTAAGTATAAATAAAAGATTAATGTGTCTATATATGTATCCATAGATGAACATAGTATAAAGAGAAATGTATAGGAAAGCTATATCCATATATGTAGATATACAGATAGAAACCATTTATATATGCAGATAAACATCATCAAATATATTTAATCTATATCTGTATCTACTTCAATATAACTTTGCCTTTCACTTACTCAGAGTAGTGGAGTATTAGAGTATCTCGTATTCGTCTTGTTGGCATACATCAGTTTGGTATACTTATTGTTTTTATTGTTGTGCGGTTGCGTTCGTGAGGAAAATGTGAATTATATTATTGGCTGGCATCGCTGACCGGAGTGGACACTGCGGAAAACTGTGGAACATGGCGATGGCTTCAGTTGCGTTTCGCACATAAATGTCAAGTGCGCGTGTTGCTCCAGCTCCTGCTCCAGCTCCAGCTCCTGCTCCAGCTCCAGCTCCTGCTCCTGCTCCTGCTCCTGCGAAGCTCACGCTCTCACACATGACCACGTACGCGGCACACACGCAAGTTAAGTAGCTTTGGTCACACACACACAGAGAGAAAGAGAGAGAGAGAGAGAGAGAGAGGGACTGTGAGTTGCTGTGTCGGCACCCATACACACACACACACACACACACACCCACACACACACCCACACACACACACAGGAGCAACATTCCTTTATGATGAATGCGCATAAAGTCGCCATAAATAAAATTTTCTCGGCCCCAGACATTTCCGTCTTGTTTGTTATTGTTATTGCTATTGTTGTTGTTGTTGCTGCTGTTGTTGTTGCTTTTGTTGTTGTTGTTGCTGTTGTCGTTGTTGCATGGGCTTTGGATATTATGCCGGAAAGAAAAATCACACGCTGCAAGAGTTTAAATGACTTAATTCGCTTGAATTTGCACCCCCGCCTACTAAGTGGGCGTGGCCTGGGCGCCTCAATTTGTCGCCTATTGATTTTTTTTTCTGCTGTCTATTTTCTCTCATTTGTTTTGGCCTCTTCATAATTGTTTTTTTTTGTTGGTATTTTTTTGTATATTCTTTTTTTCTATGGTCTATTCACACTTTTTTTCCTGCCTGACTTTTGAGTGAGTTTTTTGTTCATGTTTTTTGTTGTTGTTGTTGTTGTGTTTTTTGTATTTTAGGTGCGAATTGATGAGGGACATCTGTCGAGCACTTGCAGCGCGTGTGTGTGCGGTTGACACGGAAGTGCGCTTCACTGTCACCATTTTAAGTTACGGCTGCCCCGGCACGAACCTTGTGGTTTCTGCCACCGCTGGCAGCAGCGCACATCGAATAAGTTCAAATCGAAAACGAAACAAAAAAAGGAAGCAAAACACGTAACCAGAAGCCCAGGCAGCAGGAGGCGGCAGGCAGCGGGCAGACTTTGACTTTAACAATAATGATGAATAGGCGAATGAAACTTGGGCAATTGCTGGCCGAAAGCTACTTACTCCGTGGACCAACACTATCCTACATAACTGGCATTACACCTCTCAAAGTTGTCGCGCTTCGAGCAACTAATCTGATAAGCCGCCAACATGTTTAAGCCCAAAACAAAGCTCGCACGGCTCCCGGCAGCCATTTTTTACGCTTCTTTTCTTACCTTTTTTTTTGTGTTCGTTTTTGAAAAGTACGGCTGGCAGCCATATAGAATTTGGGCAAATAAAATAAATGCCGCGCCGTTTGCAACTGCAGCCAAACTGTGCTGTGTGTGGGGGAAGGGGTAAGGGGGGAGGGGAGGGGGGGGGGCAACAGAAGTGGGGGCGTGTCAGGCTCTAACTTATGCAAATATGCGCGACTAGGCGAATATGTAGGGCACATGGTGACAGAATAACAAAATAACAGAATCAGAATCAGAATCAGAATCAGAATCAGAATCAGAATCTGGAATCAGAATCTGGAATCAGCATTACAATCACAAGCCACAGAGAGAGCAACAGCAACAGCAACAGCAGCCAGCAACAGCAACAATTGAAAGCATTTGAACAATGTCTGGCCACGTTCTGAATGTCGACAATCAACTCAATTTGAGGTGAAAGCTGGCAGTCACATGCAAAATTGAAGCAAATCCTCGGCTCCTACTTGAGTTGACGGGCGCGCATATTCTGTCCTTCCCTCGTCCTGCGAGTGCCGCATCAGGTAGCACGTGCCGGCAGTAGCCGTAGCCAGCCAGCCCAGTGTGGCGGGGATTTTGTATTTCGAATTTGATGCCACCAATTCAGACATGCCAGCAAAACCATCATAACTTCTCAGCCAGAGCAGCACATACATGCAAGCTGAAATTACGGGCCTCGCTGAGCATTTCATAGCTGGCAGTTCGATCTTCTTTGTGGCATTCCGTACTCTGTGCTTCGTGCTGCCAGCTTACCCGCCATCCTTTTGTATAAGCTATGTGTATTTGCCCATTTGCATAAACATCCAGCCGACAACAGGCTGAAGTCAGGCGGGAGAACAACAAGATGCCAGACGAGATTCTCTGCATATGCTGCTATAATAGTACAGATACAAATAAGAAATACAAATTCAGATAAATATGGGATATGCCATGGCTGGGGGTGCACAAAACGAATGCAGATATAGTTTACGAAGCATGCACACAATCAGATACGTCAGCAGGTAAGAATAGATACAGGTCACAGGCTACAGGTACAAGTGTTAGCATTGAGAAACTTATATAAATCAAATGAATTTGGGAGCTATACAGATACAGATACAGATACAGATACAGATACAGTTACAGAAATACAGATACAGAGATACAGATACAGAGATATAGATACAGATACAGAGATACAGATACAGAGATACAGATACAGAGATACAGATACAAAGATATAGATACAGAGATATAGATACAGATACAGATACAGATACAGATACAGAGATACAGATACAAAGATATAGATACAGAGATATAAATACAGATACAGAGATACAGATACAGATACAGAGATACAGATACAGAGATACAGATACAGATACAGATACAGAGATACAGATACAGAGATACAGATACAGAGATACAGAGATACAGATACAGAGATACAGATACAAAGATATAGATACAGAGATATAGATACAGAGATATAGATACAGATACAGAGATACATAGATACAGATACAGAGATACAGATATAGAGATACAGATACAGAGATACAGATACAGAGATACAGATGCAGGAGATACAGATACAAAGATATAGATACAGATACAGAGATACAGATACAGAGATACAGATACAAAGATATAGATACAGAGATATAGATACAGATACAGATACAGATACAGATACAGAGATACAGATACAGAGATACAGATACAAAGATATAGATACAGAGATATAGATACAGATACAGATACAGATACAGTTACAGAAATACAGATACAGAGATACAGATACAGAGATATAGATACAGAGATACAGATACAAAGATATAGATACAGAGATATAGATACAGAGATATAGATACAGATACAGAGATACATAGATACAGATACAGAGATACAGATATAGAGATACAGATACAGAGATACAGATACAACGATATAGATACAGAGATATAGATACAGATACAGAGATACAGATATAGAGATACAGATACAGAGATACAGATACAAATACAGATACAGATACAGATACAGATACAGAGATACAGATACAAAGATATAGATACAGAGATATAGATACAGATACAGAGATACAGATACAGAGATACAGATACAAAGATACAGATACAGATACAGAGATACAGATACAGAGATACAGATACAGAGATACAGATACAAAGATACAGATACAGAGATACAGATACAGAGATACAGATACAAAGATACAGATACAGAGATACAGATACAGAGATACAGATACAAAGATACAGATACAGAGATACAGATACAGATACAGAGATACAGATACAGAGATACAGATACAGAGATACAGATACAAATACAGATACAGATACAGAGATACAGATACAGAGATACAGATACAGAGATACAGATACAAAGATACAGATACAGAGATACAGATACAGAGATACAGATACAGAGATACAGATACAAAGATACAGATACAGATACAGAGATACAGATACAGAGATACAGATACAGAGATACAGATACAAAGATACAGATACAGAGATACAGATACAGAGATACAGATACAAAGATACAGATACAGAGATACAGATACAGAGATACAGATACAGAGATACAGATACAAAGATACAGATACAGATACAGAGATACAGATACAGAGATACAGATACAGAGATACAGATACAAAGATACAGATACAAAGATACAGATACAGAGATACAGATACAAAGATACAGATACAGAGATACAGATACAGAGATACAGATACAGAGATACAGATACAAAGATACAGATACAGAGATACAGATACAGAGATACAGATACAGAGATACAGATACAAAGATACAGATACAGATACAGAGATACAGATACAGAGATACAGATACAGAGATACAGATACAAAGATACAGATACAGAGATACAGATACAGAGATACAGATACAGAGATACAGATACAGAGATACAGATACAGAGATACAGATACAGAGATACAGATACAAAGATACAGATACAGAGATATAGATACAAAGAAACAGATACAGAGGGACAGATACCTATACAGAGATACAGAGATACAGATACAGAGATACAGATACATATACAGAGATACAGAGATACAGATACAGAGATATAGATACAAAGAAACAGATACAGAGATACAGATACAAAGATATAGATACAGAGATATAGATACATATACAGAGATACAGATACATATACAGAGATACAGATACAGAAATACAGATACAGAGGTACAGATACCTATACAGAGATACAGAGATACATATACAGAGATACAGATACAGATATAAAGATACAGATACAGAGATACAGATACAGAGATACAGATACAGAGATACAGATACAGAGATACAGATACAGAGATACAGATACAGAGATATAGATACAGAGATACAGAGATACAGATACAGAGATACAGATACAGAGATACAGATGCAGAGATACAGATACAGATATACAGATGCAAAGATACAGATACAGGAGATTTGACAATTAATGCAATCGTTTAATAACTCAATCAGGTGTTTGTTGGGATTAAGATGAAAAGGCGGAAAGAAACCGCCGGCGGAAAGCGAGCGCTAAAACGAAACATGAATTCAAATTGCTATGTAGCTGAGACTGCAATCCGTTATCCTTGTCGACTCCGTCCGTCCACGGCCACCTGTCCGAGCTCCCCTTTATATATCTTTTCTCTTTTTTAGTCCAACCTTTTTCTGCATGCCTCTCGCCTGTTTTGTCAGTGAAAAATCACAACTGGACAGCAGCACTTGAGCGGACTCGGCAGGAGGCGGGGCCTCACTGGCAATGGCTGTGCATGAAACTAAGGCAAAAGCTATGCCCGGCTGCCTGGACTTGTTGCCCATAAGCCTGCAGGTGGCAGGTGGCAGGGCAGGTGTGGAGGTGTGGAGGTGTGGCAGCTGTGGCAGGTGTGCCACGTGTGTGTGCTGCCAGTCTTGAAAGCGTAGCTTTACCACTTGAGCTCATTTTCATGCAATGCATCGCTTCCTTTTAGCCATTTCAGTCGTAGGCAGAACGTTTTTTTTACTAATGGATGCGACACAGCTCCAGCTGTGGCTGGTTCCAGAATAGAAATCAGATTTGTTTGCGTTTTGCTTGTCCTCTCTGACTACCTCTCTCTCTCTCTATCTCTCTCGCTGTCTCTCTCGCTCTGTGAACATGCAGCTGAGAGTGTTGCAAGCGCCTTGATTCCTTTTAATATCCATTTACACAATCCACATGCAAAGATACAAACAGGGATATGTTTATCTACCAAATGCGATATGCATAGAGAGAGAGAGAGAGAGAGAGAGAGAGAGAGAGAGAGAGAGAGAGAGAGAGAGAGAGAGAGAGAGGGGGGCTAACAACTGAATGAATACCCTTTTAGCCAGTAATGTGATAAGCTCCTTTGGCATTGAATCTCTATTTGAGATGTGCATATTGCCACTGAGTTAAGGTAAGTTATTGACTACTTCATATATTAAACTTATAGCTTCTAGCTTCGACTTGACTTGACTTGATTTGACTTCGCTTCCTGCTGTTGCTGCTGCTGCTGCTGCTGTGTGATTAATTGATGAAGCATCTGCAGGCGAGGATGCTGCTCATTAGCGACTGCTGCGAGCCAGCACCGACTGAGTGAATAATGTTTGCTATTTCGCTGATGTGATTGTTGATACACACACACACACACAGATACAGGCTATCTCTCATCTCTCTCACTTTTTCCATATATATATCTCTCTCTCTTTCTCTTTGGCAAGTCAATGTGTTGTTTCTCACTCGATCGAAACCTCATGAAAACCTCAAAATGCAATTTTGCAAGTATCGTTGTGGCATAGCTAAAGCACACACACACACACACACACACACACACACACACACACACACACACACACACACACATGCATGGCTAGATTTATTGAATGAATGAGTTGCTTAGACTCTGCCGTCTAGGATCGTTGGCGTGTGGGTGGCAAATAAAATGCACATAACACGCCTCATCAACTATAAGCGACGAATGACAGCAGCGCAACAAAATAGCTGCCAGCAACAGCCACGCCCACTCCACAAGATGGAAGTGTGTGCATCTGAGTGTGTGTGTGTGTGTGTGTGTGTGTGTGTGTGTGTGTGTGTGTGTGTGTGTGTGTGTGAGCCTTTCAACATCTTGCAAGACGCTTGCTTCACGCTAGGACACGCATGATGAGTGACTTAGTGAAAACAATTTCCAACAGGCAGATGCTAGAGGCAAAACTTGTCACACACACACACGCACACACACACACACACACACACACACACACACACATGAGTAAGTTAGCTTTTCAGCTAGTTGTTGCAATTGCAGTTTCAGTTACAATTGCTTTTGTTGCAACTAGAGAGAGAGAGAGACACAGAGAGAGAGAGAGACAGAGAGAGATAGCGCCTCCACAACACACACCTGAGCTTGGACACATAAGAAACGGATGCGGATGCGGATGCGGACAATTCTACAGACACGGACTCATGCATTTCCTTGCATAGTTGAAAAGGATAAATTTTTTAAGCATTTTGCATTTGAAAGCAACGCGTCAGCATATGCTGGGCAAACAGCATTCCATCAGAGCTACAGTCTGCCATACATCATGCTCATGCCCCACAGCCTCCCTCCCTCTCTCTCTCACTCTCTCACTCTCTGTAACTCTTGCTGTCTCTGTTTGGCATGCGATGGGATGCGCCTCGGCGTAAAGCTGCGCGAGCGAGCGCTTTGCCTTTTGTAAATATTTATGGAAAGATTGTTGTATGATTTATGACAATGATAATCTCGCATGCACAATGACGTGTAAGAAATATGAGTTGATATATTCTAAACAAATATTTAATTCGCATTCGCAGCTAACGGGAAAATGTCTCGAAAGCGAGGCCAAAAGTATAAAGCCAGCAACGCAGAGATGCGTACATAAGTAGCAAAAGCTGTTTCACACACACACACACTCTCTTCCTCTCTCTCTCTCTCTCTCTCTCTCTCTCTCTCTCTCTCTCTTTCTCTGTGTGTGCAGGTGTGTGTGTTTGTGTGTGTGTGTGTGTGTCTTTCAGGTAATTATGGATCAAAGGCCGGGCTTAATGTTTCAATTGGATTGAACTAATGCTCGGCTTCTGCTGCGTTTAATAAATAACCCATAGCAATGACAAATGGTTGGCTCTTTAGCTATGCTGCCATTAAATGAAATTAACTTTTTGCCAGCAATTGTCGCGGCTTGCGTTAACGCTTCGCAACGTCTTCCACATTTTTGTTGGTTATTTATGCTTTCTGGATGCGTCCGCCTCCAATCTCCAATCTTTTGTTTGCATATTAAAGCGGCACAAATTTTGTTTTGGATTTTTTCCTCAACTGAACTGAAGAGCAGAGAGAGAGAGAGAGCGAAAGAGAGAGAGAGCTGAGCCTGTTTGGGCTGAGCCTTTTGAACTTTTCACTTAAATGATTTAAAGCTGGATTATTCATATGTGAATTTTTGAGTATTTCCTGAAATGATATCTTGGAATTTAAGTTATATACAAGTCTACAAAATTTAACTACATTTAATAAGTAAGCATTTGATTTGTATTTAATGAAAATGCTGAACAGAGTCGATCGCTTATTAATAATTTTTTTTGTGAAATTATTTTGTGTTTAGGACATGAGTTTACTTTAAGGGAATCAAATGGATAGTTATATTATAAATATAATATAAATATTATATAATAAATGAATAGATTTTTTAATTTTATTTATTTATTAATTTTTTTGAAAATTAATCTAAGCAGAATTTTATTAATATACTTATTATACCAGGGACCGTAACGATTATAATTTTAATATAAAAAATATATATAAAAAAAAAAAAATTTTTTTTTTTAATTATTAAAATTGATTTATATGATAAAAATAAAAAATAATTATTTCACATTAATTTTTATATAAATAAATAAATTTATATAATTTTTATATTTAGTAATAGTAATTTATATATAGTAAGTTCTATAATTCATTAATACTTTGTAACTGTAATAAATAGAATCATTTAATTTTCGGTGTGTTTTTTTGTACTACATTTAAAACTTAAACTAGACTCACAGATATTCTTTACTATTCTATTTCGCATACATTTTAAAGACCCTCAAAGCCAAGATAAAGTTTTCTTTACAAAAATTCACTTATGTTATCTGAGAGCATTTGCCCGTGCCACGCCCAGAAACCCTTTTCAAACTTCAAATAGCTTATCATAATTTGTGCTAAAAAATATATATACATATCTTAAATGCGGACAAATTTGCTATTGATAAGTCATAATTTGAAATGTGAGCTAGCCCAACTGTAATTTGATAAGCTCGTTACAGTGCTTTGAATGGTTGGAATCGATGGAGGACTTGGGCCTAGCTGGGCCCGAATCGAACTCTACTCATAACCATTTTTAGCTGCACTCAATATACAGAAGCAACAGGGAGTGGGAGTGGGAGTGGGAGTGGGAGTGGGGGTAGTGGAGGGGGGCGTGGCACAAAGTGTAGCTGGCAAATTGACATGTGATGGGGGCAGCACAAAAAGAGCGAATCCTTATTTAACCCAGATAGCCAAACTCCAACAGTTGAGCCCATGGAGCGCCTTTGGCACACACACACACACACACACACGCACACACACACACACACATGCAGAAATGGCCGGCCAAATCCGAAAATAGATCCTCTGCGTTCTCTGTTCTCTGTCCACTTTTCGCTGGCCAAACGAGCGCCAATCAGTTGATTTTAACCCATTTTTTTTTGTTGTTGTCTGTTGTATGCCGTTCCGTACCCTCCATAATCGATAAATGATTTTGTTTAGCTTTGTTCGCTGATATCTATTGTTCAGGCACGCACGCACACATGGACCGCACCCGGGGCAGCTTATGCAGCAGTGAAAACATGGCATGGGAGAGAGAGGAGGCAGGAGGCAGGAGGGAGGAGGCAGGAGTGAGGAGGCAGGAGTGAGGAGGGAGGGGGTATGTAAAGTACCCATAGGCTAGTTGTTAGGACAACTGAAAGCTGAGGCAACCGAAAATCCAAACTAAAGCCCAAGCCCGCACCGAACTGATGCCGCATGACATAACAAAAAGGATTTGGACTTAAGTAGCTTACATGTAAACAGCACACACACACACACACACACACACACACGAACACACACACACACACACACACACACACACACACACACAGAGATAGAGTCACAGATACAGATACAAACACACAATGGCTGCGACATGCAGGAGCATTGCATACTTTTATGCAGATTATGAACATGGTTGTTATAGTTACGGTTACGGGTTACGAGAGGGCTCCTGTCAAGGTAGCAGCGTTTATCTTGTTGCAGCTGACGCTCGCAGCACACCCCACACTCCACGCCCCCGCCATCCGCCCCCTTTGCGCACATTTACATATGCCACAGCGCCTGGTTCCCGAGTTGTCTCAAGCAAGCGGAAATCCCCAGTTCCCCTCAAGACCCCAGCGGGGATTCAGTGAGTCAGGACCCAGCCAAATATCCTTTTGCCTTCCACTCACACACACTCACACACACACACGCACACAGTCGCGCCTGCGCTGGCCGTTGCCGGGCTCGACCGCAATGAAGTGCCAAGGATAAAGGATGCAGGCTTTGCCAGTCGCTAGCAAATATGCTAAATGCAAGCTGTCTGACTTCCGTTCAGCTGCTGTTGCTGCCGGTATTCTCCTTCTTCTTCTTCTTCTTCTTCTCCTTCATCTTCTTCTTCTGCCTCTCCATCAGCGTGTTCTGTTTTCTGTTTCTCTGCATGTAAATGAGCGTCATATTTTCTATGGCATTTTCATGGCAACTTTCCTCTTTTATTACACTTTCGACTGCGTATCGAATGCTAAACTTTACACTATCCGCTGCCAGTCTCTGCCTCTCTCTCCCTCCCCTTCTCTCTCCCCCTCTCTCTCCCCCTCTCCCTCTCTCTATCTACCTCCTCTGCCAGCTGCCAGTTGTTAAATCAACTGCTTTGCATCAAAATATCAATGCATGCTTCCCATTTTTTCCTTTCTCCTTTCTCCTTTGGCCTTTCTCTTTTGGCATAGGCATAAATTATTAGAGCTGAAATTGACGAGTGCCAATCGCAAAGCAAGAACCGGAAAAGGCAACGGAAAGAGTTGGATATGTTGATTTGTCAGCTTGTCAGCTGTCTTTAATGCTGGAGCCAAGCTCAGCTAGCGCATGCGAAAATATTTAACAATAGCTTGAGCTAAAAGTCAATGGACTTAAGGAGACAATTCACGACAATTGGAGCTGCTTAGACGTTGAGAATATCCTAATGCGGAGCCTTTGGAGTAAGTCTTAAAAATATTCGGAGGCGAAGTTTGAATAAATCTACATTCTTAAGCCAAACTGACAGTGAATAGAGTTGTTGTTGAATGAACTTGTAAAGATGCCCAACAATATTTGCATGTATAAAATATACAAAAATTTTGTATTGCATTAATATTTTCATGTAAAATTCTCAATTTTCATTAATTAATAATACATATAAATTATTAATTAATTAATAATAAATATATAAAAGTGACATTGTTTTTTTTTTATAAGAGGAAGTTTGTGTTTTTCACCACTTATTCATTTAGTCACTAAAAACTATTAATTTTCTCTAAGCAACTCATATAGCAATTTTTTTTCCTTCGGCTTTATCTCCTCAATCAAAGCAGAATGTCCTGCTTTCATACGCTTTAGTTTCTTCTTTAGTTTCGGGAACAAGCAAAAGTTTAAGGAGGGAAAACAAAGGCTGCGTTAACAATAATGTCTTTTTGTTTACCAGAAGGTTGATTAAGATGCTTTGCTGCACTTTTTGGTATGGAATCTAAATCGAAGATCCAAGTTCCTGCAAACAACTGAGCATTTATAATGGCCGAGCTTATTGGCTTATTTATAGAAAATCGAATACATATGTAGGAAACAAAACTTCTTCAGATAGTCTATTCTAACACGGCAATTTTGTTATATTAATAGTTCATTATATTATGCTGGATACATTTAAATTTGCAATTTAAACTATTCATTGACGAAGCGTCATCTAATCTGGTCTTTCTCTCTCTCTCTCTCTCTCTCTCTCTCTCTCTCTCTCTCTCACTCTCTCTCACTCTCTCTCTCACTCTCTCTCTAGTCTCCTCTCTGCTCAATATTGATTACTATACGACTAAAACTTCAAAACTAAGGCCACTGCTTGTATTTGCAACTCTTTAACTCATTTGACACTGTTGAATGCATTTTCTGCAACATACATACATATATGCAAGCAACATACATATTATATATATATATACAGTTTGGCAAGAAAGTGCTTACACACAGGGAAAAAATTTTAATTTTTGTTACTTTTTTTGTTTTAAGTTAATGGAAACATATTTTTATTTTTTTTTACTTACGAATAAGTTAATAGTTTAATTTACCTATTTGCATTAAAAAAAATTTGAATATTCATATTCTTACTGTTTTTAAATAAAAATCAAAATCGCTTCAAACAAAACATGTGTGTAAACACTTTCTTGCCAAACTGTATATATATATTCAACATTTCCGATACCTTTCGACCACATTTCGTAATATATACGTTGAGGATTTGTGTTTCTAGGAACTGAAAGGAATATCAAATCAGGAATCTGAAATGATTGCATTGTTTGCTGCACTATGGCATTCTGCTCTGGCAGAGCTCTCGGTGCTGGACGTATCAGGAGCTAAAGGAAGTGAGCTGTAAGACTTATATAATTAGGTGAAACTTGTGTATATATAAATATATGTACATATGTGTATATATATCTGTCTATATGCATTACCATTGGAATGTTAATATAATTGGGGCAATCTCAAAGAAAAGCTCTTGGAGTCGGACATGATCAAGGAAGTGTTTGGCTCATGAGGGATACATGACAGAGAAACAAAATATAGATAATATAAATATAATATAAATATAACAATATTACAGATAATACATACATAATCTTATTAAGAACAACTGAGCGAAAATAATAATGCAATAAAGCTAAAGCCAAGTCATGCCAAAAATTTGAATTGAAAATGAGTTGAAATGTTCGATTTAATGCGCTTAAAAATTGCAATCAATCGACAAATGTTGAATGTGAGAATATTTGAGGCAGCAATGTGATATATATATATATGTATATATTTGTGTGAGACATATATATATATATATATATATATATATATATAGATATATTTATTTATATATATACATGTGTGTATGGAGGTATGTAGCTGGCGTTAGCCATGTGTGTAAATCATATAACGAGCTGCAGTATCAAAATGAGCTTAGCTCTGTGCACATTGAGCGCATAATTTATAGGGAAACGCATGGAATCTTTAATTAAAATTTGGAAAAATAAATGCCACACACACAATCACACACACACACACACAATCACACACCAATACAGACTTGCAGATAATTACAAATAACGCATACGCCGCGTGAGCCAGCAAAGAGTTTTCCGCTTTCAGCATTCAGTTTGCTGTTATCAGTTTTTGGTTTCAGTTTCAGTTTCAGTTTCGGTTTTTGGTTTCAGTTTCAGTTTCAGTTTCGTTTTGTTGCATCGCTGCGCGTAGCTGGTTTAATTTATTTCCATTTGCTTCATCGTCTCTTATTTGCAACTATAAAGCAACGTCCAAAACAAATTGCAGCAAAATTGTGAAAAATCAAATGTGCTTAAAGTTATTTATATTATTTTCGCTGGCTGCCGTCGAGCAGCCAACAGCCAGAAGCAGCTGGCTTGCTGTGCCAACGGGCTGGAATGGGGGCGGTGAGGGGGAGGGGGCGTGGTCATGGTTGAAGCTGTAGCTCTTGGCAACGTCTTCCAGCAGCAATATCCTCGCCAATGTCGAGTCGTAGTCCTTGCTATCATCAGCCAAGTTGATGACTTTACACACAGCAGCATTTTGTTGTTGCTGTTGTTTGCATTTGTCACATCGCATGATGTGTGTGTGACTAGTTGGATGTGTGTACACACACACATGTCAGTGTGAGTGTGTGTGTGTGTGTGTGTGTGTGTGCATGCGCTTAAGTGCATCTTGCACTTTGACTCGGTCTGTCTGGCTGTCTATCCCATTCTTGGCATGCCTCGACGGTCTAATAGCTTGATAAACTTCATTTCGCGCTTTCATTATGAATGATGCCAGCCACCTACTTTTTGCTCCCTCACTCTTCCGTTCTCCCCTCCCTCTCTCTCTCTCTCTGTCCCTGTCACTCTTTTTTGCTGTCTCAGCTTTAAGCGTGCGGTGACAAAATACAAATTTAACGATCATAAGTGCAACTTTCTTCAGACAGCTTCTTACGCAGGCACTTGACATTGCGTCATGTGGCATTGGGGCTCGGCAGTCACCTGTCTGAATGCTAGCATTCACCTGTCTGAATTCTATATGATTTAAATGAATTGTGTTTGCCTAAACAGGGTATGGGCTATATTAAAAGTTCTTTTTGGTAGAATGAAACAGGAGACGAAAGCGAAGTCAGAGATCAGAAAGTCTACAGGTATAATAGTATAATAGTATAATTGTATACGAGTATAATAGTATAATAGTATAATAGTATAATAGTATAATAGTATAATAGTATAATAGTATAATAGTATAATAGTATAATAGTATAATAGTATAATAGTATAATAGTATAATAGTATAATAGTATAATAGTATAATAGTATAATAGTATAATAGTATAATAGTATAATAGTATAATAGTATAATAGTATAATAGTATAATAGTATAATAGTATAATAGTATAATAGTATAATACAGTATTATAGTATAATAGTTTAGTAGTATAATATAGTATTATTTTTATAATAGTATTTTAGTATAATATATATAATATAATAATATAGTCCAAATAGGCAGCAATTGTGAGCTATTCATAGTGAATAGCTTTAAAGTAACAGGGTATATATATCCGATATAGCTACAGGGTATATATTAATGATGTATATAGTTAAAGGGTATATATCGCAGCGCTTTAGATAGTAACAGGGTATATATGAGTGCTCTACATAGATAGTCATAGGGTATATATATGGGTGCTATATATATAAATACAGGGATATAAAAGTAATCTATATACAATTAAAGGGTATATCCATGCTATGATATCAATATATAGATATTGTTGTTTTGTTTTTGCCTTTCCGGTCAACTAACTTGGCCCAAATTATGAATTTCAATTTGAAGCCTTAAAACATGTTCACAGCTTTAAGGGCCTATTGAGTTGGCTTTTCTCCACATTTTGTGTAATATTTTATAACATTCTTTGTCTCCTTTAGATGTACTACGAGGGCTGCAGAATGTTCGAAGTTCTGAGAAACGCTAACAATCGATTTACCCTCGATTTGCTTATTGTGCTACTGGCTGTAAGCGCGTGCCACGCCCATTTCGCCCACAAGCCGTTCAATTGCTCGTTTGCCAAGGAATTTTGCTTTTAACTTTTGTTCTTTATTTATTTGTATTTTGTTGTTGTTGTTGTTGTATTTTTCCCTTGCAGATTTTTGTTGGCATGTTTTTTTTTTTTTTACATATATATTTTTTATTTTTATTATTTTGCATTCACGGAGCGATTGGTGGGACGGGAGGGTGCTGGATAACGGCGCACGGCACCTGGCATGGCAGACAAGTACTCGTATGATGAAATACAAATTAAATTTCCACGCACAAAAATCAGATATGAAATGTAAAACGTACCGAGAGACACGACAGAGGCAGAGGTAGAGGCAGCGGTAGAGGCAGCGGTAGAGGCAGCGGTAGAGGCAGAGGTAGAGGCAGCGGTAGAGGCAGAGGTAGAGGCAAAGGCAAAGGCAAAGGCAAAGCCAAAGGAAACGACAACAGGGTAACAGGAGTCAGACGCACATGCGTTGCCCACGACGCGCTTCTGAGGCATATTTTGTGTATGTGTGTGTGTGTGTGTGTGTGTGTGTGTGTGTGCTTGTGTGTGTTAGCCCGGTTCTGGTTGCCTTGTTCCAGGCAGCTTCATGATGCCGCTGCAAAGACGCTTCATCAACGCCGCGTTTCCTTTTAGCAGCTGTTGTCTTTATGCCCTGTAAATTAGTGAATGCCAATGGGGTATATACGTTGTCTATGATATATATATAATATATTTAATAAATATATCATATTTTTTGTTTTAATTAATTAAATTCATAATTTTTATTAATTTTTTCAATATATTTTGTTATTTTTTAAAAGTTTTTTTCTGCTTGGCAGACACATTGAAGTTCAGCTGCAGCTCAATATTTTTAAGGCCATCCTGCCACGCCCCTTCCCCAGCCCCCATGCCAGCCCCTGCTCCTGCCTTCAACACTATCATTGTGTATATGCGTAAAAAGGCGAATAATTTGCATGAGATTTGATTTCATGCCGCCCAAGCGAAAGCGAAGCGGAAAAGGTTCCTCCACATTAAGTGTTGCTCAAAGAGAGAGTGTGTGTATGAATGTGTGTGTGTGTGTGTGTATGTATGTGTGAGTGTAAGCTGGGTTGATTGCAGCGTCGTTAAGCAACAATAATTGAAGGCGTTGCGCGGTAGCTAACAAATGCAGTGCAATGCACACTTCAGTCTCAGTTTGAGCAGCTCAAGTAATACACAGATTAGCACTTAAATGCTCTCACTAGTAGCTAGTGCAAAGTGAATTGCAGCTAAGACTGATTATCCCCACTGTAATATGTGCAAACTATATACTATATCATAATGTTGCATACAAATTCATAAATTCCATTGCAGACAATCAAAAGGGATTAAGGCTCAACTCACACAAGCGAGCCCGACTCGAGTTGGCTCTGATAGCTGACTGGGAATGAGTATAGGGTAAGCTAGCAGGCGTCATGCCTTTCACCAGAACTATATACCATATATATCCGAGTATATATGTATATGTGAGCAGCTCTTTGAGTTATCGATAACGTGTTCAGCTGTTGAAATATTTTATAAAATTTACCATTTGAGCATGAAACGCGTCTCTCGCGCGCTTGTGGGAAAGTGTGGAAATAATTAAATCATTTTAACGAAATTCCAGCTCAGTTGTTAATACGACGCAACGTGAATTCCGCCTTTCAGTAACGTGGAGCGGGATATTCGTCGCATGGCTGAAAAGTTTAAGCCATGAGTAAATTCTGTTGAATCTTAAGCCAGCTTGACACGAAGTCTTGTCGAATGTATTGAAGAAGAAACGAATTGACATATTGAATTGGATTTGTTATCTGAATACTGTGACTATTCATTCCATGGCAATTGGCATAGGTAAATAATGTAAATGGGGGACTACGTTGAATACTATAAAAAAATGAACCAATCAAGACATTTCAAAATAAATAAATGTTCGCTTCAATTTAATAAAATTGTCAATATACTTCAACTTAATTAAATCCACAATTATTTAAGAAATTGTAATACAAAAATTAACAAAATATTTTCAAACGAATTGAATAACTGGGAGAAATTCATAATTTGTATCCTAAAGCTAGAAAGTTCAAGAAAAATCAAAAGAATTTTGTTCAAGACCATAAATTAATTTGAAATAGACCACCCTTTGTTGTTCAACACTTTCATTATTCGTGCTGGCATTGAATTAATTAGGTTTTTATACCCTGAGCCCATTGAAAATGGGAAGGGAGGGTATATCGATTTTGTGGAAATGTATGCAACAAATAGAAGGAGGCGTGGCAAACCCTATAATGTATATATATTCTTGACTAGGGCAACAAACTGAGCCCATTTAGCCTTTTCCGGCTGTTCGCCTGTACACCCGTCAGGCCATTTGTCCGTCCGTCCGTCTGTCTTTCCGTCCTTCCTTCAGTCTGTATGTCCGTCTGTCCGTCTTTATGAACGCAGAGATCTCGTGAGCTACAAGAGCTAGAGACTTGAAATTTTACATGTATACTCGTGTATACCATAAGCAGTACAAATTGATCATATTTTTCGATAACTCATCCCATGTATTTTTATCGATAATAAT